>PVIW01000392.1:0-348357 GCA_004026585.1 Noctilio leporinus | reverse complement strand
TCCTGATAGGAAGGCCCTAGGCTCTCTGTCAGTGGTGGGTCCTCAAGTTAACAGAAACACTGTTCGCTGCATTAAGAAATGGCATCACATGCCCATGGGGATGGACAGTGGCAGCGGAGGTGGGGCACAGTGTGTATGAGGGCAAAGGGGGAAACTGGGGCAACTGTAAAAATAAACAAGAATCTAAAATAAGTAAACTTTTAACAAATATCATCCCTAATGTACCAGTTTCATTAAGCTGTGCTTTAAAATACAACTCGATTCTCTGCAAAATTCTCAGATGAAACGAAGATCCATAGTGCAGCCGGGGTTTTCTGCAGAACCTGTGAGCGCAGCGAGCTGAGCCAGGGCTGCCTAACATGGCTCAGGCGCCTGCCCGAATTCACGTGGGCGCAGGGGCGTTGAGCTCTTGGAGGCCCAGGCCACAGCCCTCAGCTGGACTTATCGGTGGCAGGGCAGTGAGTCCTCAGGGTGCAGCAAGGCCAGGCAGCTCCGTGGCCTTAGGGAGCCAGACTTGGGGCTCCGGCCTTACTGGTCAGGGCAGCCCCGTGCTCTGCACGGAATGTGGAAGCAGCGCGTCTAGAAGTGGAGTTTAGGTGTCCCTGTGAGTGAGTGCATGCTGCAGGAGAGGGACAGGGTTCTGTCAGTATTTCTCCTGCCGCTCTTGTTCCTGGCTTGGAAATGACAATGGATTGGGTTTTGTTGTAGTTTAAACCAACATGGTATGAAAGGAGTAACACTACAGGCTGGACTCTTCGAAATTGCTTTAAAATGGATTATCTTATTTTAGCCTTAAAAATGCCACGAGTTACACTGTATACTCATACACAGGTTTTTGGGGTTGGTTTTTGTTTGTTTGTCTTTAATGAGATGAGGAAGCCAAGGCTTAGCGGAGAATTTGCCACCACACGTTAGCGAGTAGCAGGCCAGGATTTTAACCCGGTTCTGTCTGTTTGCAGGGCCCAAAGTCCCCACCAATGTACCGTCTCAGGAAGCAAATCGTGCTGGAAATCAGAACTGAAGTCTTCGGGTCTGAAGTTGTTGCTGCAACAAGCTAGCTTGGCGTTGTTTTCCTTTAGGGATTTATTTCCACCCTATTTTCAGAAAGGGTGTGAGTCTCTAAAATGCTGCAAAGACCCAATATTCAGATACAATCCTTCACTCGCTGGATAAATCTAGTGTGGCAGGCACTGTGTTGTGGGAAATCAGGCGGTGTCTCTCCCCCCTCTCAGAAGGTACAGTTTCCATGGGGAACATGGATGCTGAATAAGGAGCTAGACATGGACATGTCCTAGGAAGGCAGAGTTTCGGGTGCCAGGGGTGGATCAACCACGGCATTGGCGTCGGTCAGGCAAGAGCTCCTACAGGCAGGAACAATCAGGCTGAGCCCTGAGATCAAGTGGCAGCCAGTCAGGCAAAGGGAAGGCTGGGGGTCAGGAGAGAGTGCAAGACCCTGGGGCAGCACGGTGTGTATGTAAAGCCCTGTGGGTCCACAGGACTGCACCCAAGGAGACAGGAGGCTGGAGAGGGCAGGGGCAGATCCGGCAGGACCTGAAAGCCTCATTGGTGATGTTGGACCTTCTCATAAGGATAGTGCTGGTCCATGGAAGGGTCTTCAGCAGAAGAATTACAATCACATGTGTAATTTTAAGACATCATCTGGAGGTGGGGAGGTAAGCCAGAGAGAAGCAAGGAGGCAGTGAGTCAGGAGATCACAGCTGGGGCCACGGCAGTGATGGTGTGGGTGGAGAGGCAGGAATGGATTTGACAGATGCTCTCGGATCTATGATAGACCTTGGCGGATGATTTGATGTGGACATTGAGGGAGGAGAAGGAGGTGAGGAGGTAAAGATGACTCCTAGTTTTTGGCTTGAGCAATCAGCCAAATAGTGGTTTTACTATTTAGTGAAATAGGGCAGAATGGAGTGCAATTTGGGGAAGATGATAATGAGCTTAGCCACCAGAGACCTTTGAGAAATGATGGGATAATGTTGACTAGGCATTGAGAATGGCCGGCAATGAAATCACCACTGATGCTAGGGGAGTGGATGAAATTTAGGGAGAGAATGTAGTTCAGACAAGGGCCAGCACAGAGCTCTGTGGTGTTCCAACACTCAACGGTTGAATAGAGGAGGAAGAACCAACCAAGGAGACATAAAATAAACAGCCAGAAAGGTAGTGTACTGTGATGGAAATTGAAAGATGCAAATATTTCAAAGAAGGGGTGGTCAAGGTGCAAATGTGGTGATGGGTCAAGTGGGATGTGGCCTGAAGGCTGTCCAGCGGGTATAATAACATGGACAACCAGGTACTCACAGGGAGAGTAGTTCTTGTGGCGTGTTGCGGCTGGTTTGAACATACGCTTTGCACCAGTGATCAGTGGCACTGGCCAGCCTATCTTCTAACACCCGCCACTGATTTAAGGTTTATCTTGAATTCAGGCCATGAAACTAAGAGGTAATTCTCCTGGGGAATGGCATTGCTTCAGCTTTTTAACACAAAGGGTCTGATCCTATAGCTAAGCCTCATAGTACAAAGCAGTGATTTTCAAAGTTTTAGCTTCTTAAAAATTATTGAGTACCCAAAAGTTTTTGTTTATGTGGGTTATTCTATTGATATTTAAGATTTTAGTTAATATTGATATATTAGAAATTAAAGCTAAGAAATATTTAAAATATTTATTCATTAAAAAATAAAAATTTCATGTTAACATAAATTATATTTCTTATTAAAAAAAGGACACAAATAATGAGGCAGTAAGAGTAGCTTTTAAAGAAAATATCACAATTCTCCTTATTCTCTGAATTGATAGATTAACTGGATCTTTATATCTGCTTCTGCATTCAACTGATTGCAATATATTGTTTTGGTTGAAGTATATAAAGAAAATCTGGCCTCACAAAGTAATAGAATCAGAAAAGAGAAGGAGAATTTAGTAACATTTTCAGGTAATTGTGACTCTTCTTTGTTATTGCACCAACACTTGGCATAGGCTGACTGCTATGTGGAATCTGAAATTGTACCAATGACCTTCTCGTACTCAGTGATGGATGGACCTTTCACTTCGAAAGAATCTTTCCCTGTGCCTGAGTTGGTCCATTAGCCATTCATAAAGCGTTGGTTTCCTTGGTTATGCACACCTTCCGACACATTTCTTTTTACAATATAAAAAAATCACATTAATATAATCTTCCATCTCATCAGAAAGGGTCTATGGCTTCAGGTGTGGATGTGGGATCAGGAGATGGTTGGCATTGCTGTTATAGAGACGGGCAGATCCATATCAGGAAGAGCTATGGGCTAAAAAAAATTAACTTCATTTTGAAAGCCACCTGGAGGCAGTTTCAATCATGTCATCATATTGGCACTCTGGCAAGAGTTAGGAGGATTTGTGGAAGGCAGATGCGTTTGAAGGCCTGTGGTACTAATGGAGGTGAGATGTGTGGGCCATCTGATGTGCTCAGAGCTACTGGGGCTGGTACAAAAGATAGCAAGATAAAAACTATAGAAATTGGTGATTGGGAAATTCCTGTGTCTGTTGTAGCACCTGTTACCAAAATAGTGAAACCTGGTTAAATGGAGGAGGGGTTGGTTGCATTTTGGACAGGCTGAGTGTGTGAGGGACACACAGGTAAATGTTGGAGAGGGGTTTGGAAGGTGAAAAAATGATACAACACCTCTAGAAATCACACCACCCTATCGTTAGCTAGGAAGTAAAAAGCTCAAAAATATTTCAGAATACATGGAACTGGTTGCAGAAAAATCTCCACGATAGGCTTCAATACAAAAGCCGTGGCAAATCAGAGAGAAGAAACTATTTTTCAAGGAAGAATGACTCTATCTTATACACATGGGATGATTTAAGCTTCCCACTACCAGATGTCGGACAGGCAGACGTGCCTCGTACACAGCTGCTCTAGAAAATTTTCCGTTTCCACGCTCATCTTGTGGTTAGTCTGAGGAGGCTGAGCGCGCCACGCCTTGTTCGCGGAGGCTTTCTGCTCGGCTGGCTTCAGACGTTACCATGAACTCCCCAACCTGCGAGAAAATGGTTTGGCACAAAGGATTGCAAAATGTCCTCCTCTCCCCCTACAAGCCCGCAAATAAATGGTACAGGAATGAGGTCAGAAAGGAATCCCCCGCCCACCAGGCCTCTGAATTCATTTACCTACCTCAGAGCCCATTCAGAGGAAGGGGTGTGGGATCAGGAACAAGAGATGCGTGGAGGCCAAGTGGAATTTGGGGGTCAGCGCTACGTTACAGGATTTGACAGGCCTTTGCCTGCCTTCAGCTTCTTTGTGTCCCTCACATAATAGAGAAACACAAACTGAGCAGCACACGATCTGTGGCTACACCCTTGGACAGAGCACACTCTTTGCAAATGCTAATAGTATTGTAGCATCCTGTCACCCCGGAACACAAAAAAGGATGTTGATTTTCACATGAACCAGAACAGGCCCATTGTACACAAGTTTGTGACCAACTTGTAGTATCTGCACATCAAAAGCACAGCCAATCATCGGGAACACAGCTGGTAAACCACACCCACAGGGCACCCAATGGAGAGAGCGAGACCCAGATGCCTTGTCCCCCGTATGGTGACAGAACACAGGGCTTTGGATGTGAATGGAACTACAGTCTCACGATCCCCAGTCTGCGATGACCACAGCAATTAGTATAATTTGCAAGAGCGTGAATGTCTCAGACATTTAAAAAGAGAAATCTGGATGTATGAAATGTATGGGAGTGGTTTTGTGCTTGCCAAGAGCTGCCTACCTGGTAGGGGCAACAAAGGGCAGGGATGTTCAACGAAGCATTCATATGAGGATGTTCTAATAAACGAAAAGATAAACTCTTAAGAAGTTGACTGGAAAACACCTATTTCAATTCCAGTCGTCCTGAGAAACAAGGAATTCTCAGGGCAAGACAATTAAGCAAAGAACATGTGAGATATTCCTGAAAATAAATTCAGTTGAAATTGCAGACTACTGCTCACAGCTTTCAAGTGCTACGTTAGAAACAAAAAAGGAGTCAAAAATTCGGGGAAATAACATACAGATATTAAACACCGGGGTAAAAGTAATGCTGTATCTTAATAGTTGGGATAACTCAAAAAGATCTAGAGAACCTGCACAGGTAAGATGGGGAAGATAACATGATTAACATGCTGAGGAAAATGGCCAAGTCCTCCTTTTTACTAAGGCTTGGAGCCCCCTGAGTCTGTCATCCCCCGCCACCCCCCAGGGCCTGTAGGGAACCCCACATCGCACCTCCACTGTTCCCTTTCTTGCGATGCATCAACAGTCCCCAGTAGTCAGAGAAAACCATCCTGGGCCATTCTGTTAAATTAGCATATTTTTCATTTTCTAGATATCACCGTGCTATTTATTTTCATAAATTCATTTTAAGCTCTTTTTAAAGAGAAAGCATGTTTTTCAAAGTACCTAGGCTTGTAACCAGACTTGTTATTAAATTTAGACTTTGCTACTCATTAGAAAGACCTTCAAGCTTCCCTGAGCCTATATCCTCATCTGTAAAATGGAAATAACATTGCCTGTGATAAAGGGTGCAAACCACAAGACACACTGGCTTCCTTGCTTTAGATCAGAGATTTCAATTCTTTTCATCTCATGGCACTCATAAGCTAATTACTAAAACTCTGCGGCACACCAGAAAATAAGTATTTTTGCTGATCTGATTCATTCACGCAAGATGGCTGCTGTGTTGTCTGTTGTCATTTTTTAACATGCCCCTGACTATATAGTCAGGTATTGCATATTTTAAACATTCTTGTGGCACTGGTTGAAAATTGCTGCCCTAGGCTCAAGTTGTTTTTTGTAACTTCAAAATTAAAAAAAAAAAAAAAAAAAAAAAAAGTTTCATGGAATTAATACTTGACAAAATACTGACCATTAAAAAGGTTTCAGGGGGATGTCTAGGTGGATCCCCAAATATAAGTGATTAGTAGTGGTGTGCTTCTTTAAGTCCTACTCTGACTTCTGTAATGGGCTGTTGGTTAGGTATGTGACCTTCCCTGGAATGGCCGCAGACTGAGGCACACGTCAGGTACCTCCTCCTCTTGTTAAGTGTTACTCATGGTGGCTAAGAAGCACTATTCTTACTGGGTGCATGCCATGTTCTTAAGGCATAGCTTAGGGAACTTCTGGGTTTTACTATATTATAAACTGATTGCAGAGAAAATTACACCCACTTGGCTGTGTTGCACCTGGAACATCAAGAACTGCAAGTGTGAGAACATCCCACATAAGCCCTCTAGATAAACACATTTCAAGAGGTAAATTAATTGCAGCATTTCATGGCAGCTGAAGCAAAGAAACAGGTAGGGTCTTGAGTTTTCTTTAACAGAAGGAAAGCTGTATATATATATATGTACATTTGCCTGAAGCAGGAAATTTAGCTGTCACTGGATTATCTAGTAATCCTTTCTTTGATGAACATAAGTGATAACAGAGGCATGCCATAGGTTTGACTTCTGCAAAAGATGTGTATTTTCTTCAAATAGGTGCAACATACAGTATTGGTTGGTGAAAGTCATTGATAAATTAAGAGGCAGTAAAGGTAAGTCCTGGCTGTTTGCTTTCTGATGAGTTAGCCTACTTCATAGATAAACCTGAGAAAAGCAAGAAGTTGGAGTTAACCTATTCCCTACTTACCTTCTCACAAATGCGAGGATTCACAAGCTTTGGCAAATGCCAGATCACTTTTCTATGTGGTAAAAAAGGACCACATTTTCTGACAAGTGGCTACAAGTCTAATTTCTATGTTGTTTCTATGTAAGTTAAGTCACTCCAACAGTAAGCAGCTTTGAACACTGTAACTTGTATTCTTAATACAGCATCAGTGTGCCTCTGTGTCAGGCTGCTGGCAATGTCCTGGCCCGGTGACAGGGTCTTCTGTGGGGTCATGGAAGTATGTATTTTTAAAAAAAATGACTTCTTGAATTATCTCAAGTACTTGTGTACAGGAACCAGGCCACACTAAATACATAACAACAATTCTTTACCACAATGAATGAAGGAGTGGTTTACGGACATTAAAAAGTGTAGTAGTTCATCTTTCAGAGAGCAATTACATGTACACAAATTTTCAAGCTGGTAACTTGGCTCTGTCATTTCAAGATACAGATTTAACCTACTGCCTTATGATACACGTTTGTCTTCACAAAAAGTAAAGCTGTATTCAGAAGGCTAAAGTTCACTCACATTTTAAGTTTCCTGATGATGTCCTTGTTAATCTTTGACAATTTTTGTAGTACTTAACTTTTCAGTTTTCTACATCTATCAACTTAGTCTAATATGTGCAGAAAATATGACTTAACTTTCTGTGTCTTAGTCATCACAAATTGGGTATGTTTATTAAAAAAATATTTTATAATATAATTAAATAATACAGCTGTATCATTTACAAGCATATGTAGCTACCTTATTTTGATAGTGATTAATTCAATTGTAAATATTAGGAGAAAACAAATTATTAAATTTTAGGAAGGAAAATCTTCCAACTTTTTATAAATAAGATTTTGAATTTGAATTGCACAAAGATGGAAACAATTTAAAATGCAACCATTTCTCAGGTCGCTACTGGAACTGGTTTGCTACTACTGATAAGTGAAGTAAATGGTAATATGATTAAAACATGGTATTCCCTATAAAACTTCTAAAGGAATTCAAAGATATATCATGTGTCAGCTACAATGTACTACTTACTGAAGCAAACATGACTTTGAGTATTTTCCTGATTTTGGCATTAGCCAGATAATATGAATCCTGGAGAAGACACATCCACATTCTGCCTTATTTTACACACTGAATGATCAACAAATATTTAACAAGTATCATTTATGAGCAAAGTTCTGGGAGAAATAAAAATGAGAAATGGGAATTCATAATCAGGTAGTAGACAGAATTGAATGATCTTTAAGGTTACTTCCAGTTTTAAGACTTAGTTATGACTCATGTGTAGTTAAAACATGTTGGCATTTTTGATATAATTTACCCCCCAAAATACCAAACT
The DNA here is from genome assembly GCA_004026585.1 of Noctilio leporinus. Taxonomy (NCBI): domain Eukaryota; kingdom Metazoa; phylum Chordata; class Mammalia; order Chiroptera; family Noctilionidae; genus Noctilio; species Noctilio leporinus. The sequence continues at coordinate 340,323 of PVIW01000392.1, read as the reverse complement.
GTTTTGCTAAGTATCATGACATGAAAAAAAGGCACTGTTTGACGATGAGATTACAACTGTGAAGTGTGAGACATGTGACATTAAAGCACGCAGGGAAGAGCTACATCAGAGCCTTGTTATACCACAAATCTGGTTATAGCTGGGAGTCAAATTATAACCGTAGGTGCAGAGGTCTCTCTCTTCCCCCTCAGTAAAACAGAGAAAGAAGATGCTCTCTTTAGATAGTATCTTTAATTATTCATCTACACAAATGACCTTAAAATAAGCACAGGCAAAAGATAAACTGCAAAAACATCTACATGTAGTATGAAGGTTTTAAAAAATAATACAAAGTTCACTCACAGTGCAAAAGTAAAAACAATGTTGTTTTAAACATAGCCATGATTGTTAAAAAGGTAAGCATGTTTGTAAGCACATTTCCACACTGCTAAAGTACCAGAAACTACAGCTTCTACCAGCTTAGGGAATTGCAATAAAAAGCTTTACTTTGATCCCCTTTATTGGAAAACTAAAATACTGTATTTCTTTACACTGATAAATAAATCTAAAATAAATAAATACAAAATTATTTAAGGAATTTATCTTTGAAACCTACAGTCTGCATCTTATCATACGTAAAATTCTCGTATTATAGGGTTAGGAAACACCACTCTCTGCAATGTTCCCTACTCCTTTTTTCCTCTATTCACCTGCATTTGTAGGCCAGATTATTTGTGGGAAGGAGTCTGCTGGAGTAAGGCCTGAAAAGGGGGAAAACAGAATGAGGAGAGAATACAGTTAAGCTACTGAAACAGTGCGACTGCTCCACCTGTAAGTGCGGCTCCAGGGGTTCGACAGTGAAGCAGCAAGAACTTGCTTCCCCTGGGGCACTGCCTCCATAGTCTGATTTTTCAAATCTATGTTCTGACTTGGTTAATTTTAGGTACAGTTTATGTGCAGTTGTTCAGTCATTCATAAAGAGCTTTGTTCACTCTATTCGTTGCAAATCCTGACATGAAAAACAAGTAATTCCTGATGTAATTAGAATTTAACTTTTGCATACTGAATTTCTGAAGTGATGTTTAAATTTGAATCATTTGTAATTCTGAACTAGACACAACACGGGGATTCACTGTTGAGAATCTGAATTTTATTATTCTTTTATTAACATCTGTTTTCATAAGTACCTAGCTTTCAAAAAGAAGCCATGCGTAGTGTGAGATCAGTAGAAAAGAGAGTATCTACACATTATCCATGAGAGATGGCACATTACAGAGGAGGATGGGGAAATGTCTGAACTCCTATGTGCTATTTTTAATAATATTCATCTTATCATCTCTTTATATATTTAAATAAAAAATACTGATCTTAAAGAAATAAAGACACCCAGCCCCCTTTCTTAAATTTATACAAAGGGATGCAACAAAAGTACTTACACAATACCAGCCTTTTGCTGGGAAGAAATCGATGAAAACGCAGCCAAGGGCATTGTTTTTCCTACTTGGAGCTCACAGAAATAAACATGGTCCTACTGCCATTTTCATTCAGAAATAGACTTGTAGTTGTCCAGTGGTTGTGTTTTACAACTACAAAAGAATTAATGATTGCATGGTGGCTGTCTCAGTGAGGGGATCCCCTACTGGCCAGCAGGGTCATCCCCTGATTCGGCACAGAACGCTGGGGAGCTCCAGCTCCTGCTCTGTTCCCACACTATCCCTAGACCTACAAGACACAGGAGGTATTCCTGACTACTCATCCACTATTTCAGCTCTGCTACCAGCTGCTGAAAGCTGGATCTGCGCTCCTTACTAAACAGCATAAAACAAGTATTTACTGAACTCTCAATTTCTGACATACTTTGCGATAGCCTTCAAACTTGCCTATCAAGTGTCAGATCTCAAGAGAGACCACAATGAAAGATGTATTGACATTGAATTAAAACCAATGCCAAGTGGCAAGGGAACTGTTACGAAAACATAATTCCAAGAAAATTGTAAAATTAAGCAAAATGTAAAATAAGAAGTGGTACACAGTGGGCACTTTTATTAGAATAATAAAGGCTTAATGAAATGCCAGAAAAGAGCAGAGTTAAGTGAGAAAGACATTTTTAAGTAAAAAATGGCATTATTTGTTTGCTTTAAAGTCCTTTAGCCAATAAAAAATATTTATATAAAACCTGAAAATGTTGTGAGGACATTATTGTAATTGAACTGCAATAAATTAAACTCTGTATTTTTCTTTAAACATTACGAGGGGGATGGTTAACATTATTCTGGTTGTTGAAATAATTTGTATTTAAAACATAGATCTATGAAAGAAAGCCTTTTCCTGATGCCTAGTTGAAATGTTTGACAATAGTCAAAATGTAATTAGTCAATTGATTATTCTTAATCTTCCCTATCCTATGTCACAATCCAATAACTCTGTCAACAGGTAAAAACCACTGTTAACAAAAAGCCTAGCTTATCATCCAAAACAAATGAATTTTAAATAGATAAAGGTTACAAAAACATCAACAGAATCAGATAGGTAAGCTGCTAGCGACTTAGCTTCTAAGGCAACTCTCTAAACTGTCTACGGAGGGTTGAAATCTCTTTCACTGAATGTACACGGAATTGTTGTAATCCAAATTACCCTATTTGAGGGGTTCTTTTGTGAACCAGTTCTCTTTCATGTGATGAATATAAACTGAATTATCATGGTCAAAGAGTTTCTGGATATAGAACATTATAGACACAGACAACAACTTGGTAGGTTACCATCATTTTATATACAGTTGATAGCTTTTAGAAAATTGCTGTAAGTTTTCTCTCAAAACATCTAGAATTCTTTTTCTGGAAAAGAAACTGCCACAGAGTGACACTGGCTAATGAATTAGTTGAATCAGTGCCACCACATGTGAGACAACAAGCAAGAGAGCAAGTTTCTTCTTTTTAGGATCGAACCTAATGGTCATGACACATTATCCCTGTCATCTCAGTACAATAAAATAGAATGTTAATGCCATTTCCCTCCTCTGCTGGTCAAAAGGCAGTTGGTGGGTAAGGTGCCTCTAACACACATAAACTATTTTCATCTCATGACTTTATTTTATGGTTAGAAAGGTGTGATAGCAGAAGGAAAAAAGGCAGGACAAAAGATGTTGCAGTTTTCTTTCTTCAGATATATGTGCAGAGGTGATGCTATTATGAGTAGGATTCTGTGAAAATAAACACATTTGATAAATTTAGGTCTGGGGAGACATTGCTGCATGATTGTTAAAAGCTGAAGCTTAACTGCCTAAGATTGCAATTTGCTAATTTTATTAAATTTAAAACATCACCTACCATAATATAACATTATTTCATCAAACATGATAAATGAATAAAAAAATACTGAATTTCATTTCTTAGAGAAGTAAAAATATAGTATATTAAAATTGATTCTTAGTGGACTGGTGCTGGCCTGTGAACCCAAGGGCCACTTGTTCAATTCCCCAATCAGGGCACATAACCAGGTCTCCAGCCAGGTCCTTAGCTGCAGCAGGGAAAGCCAACCATATACATTGATGCTTCCCTCCCTTTCTTCCTTCCTCCCTTCCCTTTTCTCTGAAAATAGTGAATAAAAAGATCTTTAAAAAAAAGCACTTAAAAAGAAATTGATTAGCAATAAACCTGCGTATGACTGTGTTGGGTATAAACATTTTTAGCAAGTATCAGAATTAGTTACTTAAAACTATTAGGTCACCCTGGCTGGTAGCATAGTGGATCAGGTGCCGGCCTCAAACCCAAAGGTTGCTGGTTTGATTCCCAGCCAGGGAACATAACTAGGTTGCAAGTCAGGTTTCCAGCCAGGTCTGTGGCTGGAGGCAGGTGAAAGGCAACCAAACAATGATGTCTCTCTAACTTTCTCCCTTCTCCTCTCTCTAAAAATAAAAAAAAACCCAAAAACAAAAACAAAACAATCAGGTGGAGGAATTCCAAACATGCTAAAATGATCAGTGAGTAACTAACTATTCCTTAAGATGCTTGGTAACTTTTATAAAATAATCAGAATGAAGCAAGGCTACCATCTTGCCGGATTTATTCTTTAAAATGGATCTGCAAGGTACATTAAAATAGATCAACTAATTCATACATATTTGTAACAGTTCACAGAGTCAAACTTCCCAGGGGGTGGGAGGGCCCCGGAGGCTACAAATAAGAGAAGGGACTGAAGGAAGCCAGGACATGCCTGTGAGCCCGAACACGGTCAAGGCCTGGCTTGCGGTGCACTCTGGACAGGCACTCTAGCTGGACATGGCCTGTTCCAGCAGCCAAGCTCACTCTCGATGTCACACTGAGCATCTTAGGAAGTGACACTATCATGAAACACTGGTTAGCTTTGGGCTTCCTCACTTCATTAAAAAGATAGAACTGTAGCTTACATTTTTAATGGGGTTTCTGAGATATTCATGCCACTCCCACCCCGCCGCTGAAACACGTATACACAAAATATCGAGTGACCTTCTCTGCTGAAGAGAATCTCCAAATCAAGAAGGCTGTCAAAATGTTTATCTCTAAAATTAACTATGGATAGTAACTACAATGATGAAGGTGACATCATAACACTTTGTGATTTAAAAAAATTCCATACACAAAGTTGTATAGAACTTTTACAACCGTACACTTAGAAACAATTAATTATTTTTCACTTGTGTTAAAAGATGATTGATATTTAGTTTCTAGATATGCTTTTGTACATATCTGTACATCTGTCTTAACTTATAACACAAACAAAATCAAGTCATGAAGCAGTACCCTAAAGCTTTTTAACTTCTTCCTCTATCAGGCTGATGTCCTGTTGCACAGGGCTGTGCTTCCTTTCCCAGCCTGCTTTCTTACGTATGCCCCCCCTGTGGAAGAAAGTAGGTAGTTTGAGGGTTAAGGTCCTTTTCTGAACTGAGTGCAGCTAGGGAGAGAATCTTTTACATTATTCTACTCCTTCCAGTTCTGACTGTTACAGGATACCTACAGGATAAGGCTATATAAATAGTGACTAATTTTTTTTTTCCCCAATGTATGGTTGCTTTTCACCTGTCTCCAGCCACAGACAGACCTGACTAGGAGACCTGGTCTGCAACCTGGTTATGTGCCCTGGCTGGGGAATCGAACCTGCGACCTTTGGGTTCACAGGCCAGCGCCTTATCCACTGTGCTACCAGCCAGGGCCTATAGTGACTAAATATTTTAAATAAATAATATCTTAATCATAGCACTTTCCCTTTCTCAATTTCTTTAATTAAAAAAAGATTTATGAATTATAATTCTTCAGAGATAATTAATAACTGACTATGTTATAAGAAATGTCTTTATTGGGAATGTACTTATAGTGACAGACTGCAGAGTTAGGTAAAGGAAGCCACACACCAGAAAAGTCCATTCTAAGGCTATCTGAATTACTTTAAATAGTAAAAAGGTTTATATAATTGTTTTGAACATAAGGAATAAGATTAAGAACCATCAACGAAATTCTCAGTCAAGCCAAATAAAAAGCTTTGCAAGCTAAAAGCTAACATACACATAATTATCCACTGAATATGAACAAAGAAGGATAAAATAATGAGAGCTAGACTTAAATTTTCATATGCAGAAAATTTATGACCTACCTGCATATTATAAAATATCTTAGTTTGTTCACTTTTGTTCTGTTCGAAGTGAGTTGTAGAGAATATTTTTAGTTCAGCTCAAAGGCAATCAAGTTATTTAAAATAACATTACACAGCACACAAAATTTAGATTCCTGCCATTAAAATTATTATTAAGGAGCAAGTAGGATATGGTCAAGTAGAATAAATTTTTAAAATATAAATTTTGCATTTTAAAGTCAGTACCAATGTAGAAAGAGAACTTTTACTTACTTATAATAATTTATTTCTCCTGATGAAGAGCTTCAATAAAAGCATCAAGTTTTTCTTGAATTTCTCTAACTTTCTCTGTGGAGATAAATAGAGATAAATTAAAGACAAATTTATTTTTCAAAGGCATCACAAATCACAGAAGATAACTATTCAATAAATAGTCTGCAAAACTTATAGATGTTTGGGAAAAAGGGGAAAATGACCTTGGCACCACTCACCACCTTATATCCAGATAAAATTCAAATGGATTGTAGTAGTAGCTGTTAACATTATTTTGGAAAGGGGAGGAGGGTTGGATTCATGATAGACTTTGTGAGATTCTAATGAGTTATGGAATCTTACACAGAAAAATACATGTATATACAGTTATGTATAGAATTATAAGGAGTTCTAGGATTCTCTGGAGTCCAATTAAGGACCCATAGTTAGCAATATCTGGAACAAAAGTAAGTATAAAGTAATGAAACTATTTTTAAATATTAGTAGAGAATATAGGTATTTAACTGGCCTTAGACTAGGAAATGACCTTCTAAAGTATACAGTAATAGAAAGGGAAGAGTTTCAAAGAAAAAGATCAACAACATGACCACATTACAATGTACACCTTTTATGTCAAAATGTTCTAAAATGAAAAGGACAATAACACATTAAAATAGATACAAAAATGGATGCACTTCAGAGACTTCCGGTCAAGATGGAGGCGTTAACATGCTTCGCCTCCTCACACAACTATAGAAAAAATTACATCTCAATCACAAAACAAATGTCACCCAGAACCGTCAGAAAATTAAGCTGTATGAAAGTCTGAACACCAAGAATTTAAAGAAGCCATATGTATCCAGATGGGCGGGAGGGGTGGAGATGTAGAGATGGGTGGAGAGGTGGTGTGGTGCAGAGAGGCCATAGAAGGGGTGGTGCCACATTCACGTACAGTGAATAAAAACGGCGAGGGATCCCAGTCCCAGGCCAGACCACGTGGCCCAGGGTTCCAGAGCCAGGAAGAAACCTCCTCAGTAACTTCTGGCTGTAAAAACCAGTGGGGGTTAGGGCAGTAGAAGAAACTGCCACATTTTCAGGAGATTCCTCTTCAAGGACCTGCACAGACTTAGGACTTATTCAGACCCACCCTCTCTGGGATTCAACACCAGGGCACAGTCGGAAAGGCACCAGTGGCATATAGTGAGAAAGAGAACTGTGAACAGGGAGAGTTCCGGGAAAGAGGTTCCTCTTGGGCAAGCCTCCAGAAGCCAGGCAGTGGCATTGTCCTCTCTTTGAGTCCTCCTCTCACATAAAGACACAAAGTGGTGAAACAGGTTGCCTCATTCTAGGAATTACTGGAGGCTCCACCCCACATGATTTAGGGGTGCCTTTTCTATAACAGGCCACACTACTAAGATAGGGAGTCAAAAGAGCTCTACCTAATACACAGAAACAAACACAGGGAAGCTGCCAAACTAAAGAGATAAAGAAATAGGGCTCAAATGAAAGAACAGATCAAAACTCCAGAAAAAGAACTAAACAAAACAGAGATAATCAACTTATCAGATGCAGTTCAAAACAGTGGTCATCAAAATGCTGAAAGAACTCATTGAGTATGGCAGTAGCATAAAAAATACCCAGACAAAATGAAGGTCACATTAAGTGAAATAAAGAAAAATAAAGTGGAGAGGATGAAGCCAAGATTTAAATCAATGATTTGGAACATATGGAAGGAAAAAGCATTCAATTTGAACAGTAAGAGGAAAAAAGAATTCAAAAGAACAAGGATAGTCTAAAGAACCTATTGGATATCTCCAAACTTACCAAAATCCAAATTGGGGGTGTGTGAGAAGGAGTAGAGGAAAAGCAAGAAATTGAAAACTTATTTAAAAAAATAATGAAAGAAAAGTTTCCCTGATTTGGTGAAGGAAATAGACATACAAGTCCAGGGCGCACACAGAGTCCTAAACAAATTGGACTCAAAGAGAAACACACCAAGACACACCACTATTAAAATGCCAAAGGTAAAGAATCCTAAAAGCAGCAAGGGAAAAAGCAGAGAGTTACCCGCAAAGGAATTCCCATTAGACTATCAGCTGATTTCTCAAAGGAAACTGCAGGCAAAGAAAGTGCTGGCAAGAAGTATGCAAAGTGATGAAAAGCAAAGACCTACGACCAAGATTACTCTATCCAGCAAAACTATCATTTAGAATGGAAGAGCAGATAAAGTGCTTCCCAGATAAGGTAAAGCTAAAGGAATTCATTGTTCATTTCCAAGTGATTATTACATAAAATATTAAACAGACTTAAGAAAAAGATCAGAAGTAGGAACATTAAAATGACAACTAGAACTATCAACAAGTGAATCTTAAAAATAAAAACAAACTAAGCAAACAACTATAACAGGAACAGAATCATAGGAATGGGGATCATTCAGAGGGTTAGCAGGTGGGAGGGAGAGGGGAAGAATGGGGGGAAGGCACAGGGATTAAGTAGCATAAATTGGTAAGTACAAAGTAGAGAGGGGGAGTTAAGAATAGTATAGGCAATGGAGAAGCCAAAGAACTTATGTGCATGACTGCTGGGCATGAACAAAGGAGGGATTGCTGGAGGGAGGGAATATACTCGACGGGGGTGGGAGGGTGGGACAAAGAGGAAAAAATTGGGAAAACTGTAATAGCATAATTAAAGAAAAATATTTAAAAATTACATACAAAAATATACTTTTCTAGCTATAAATGAATAAAGTTTAAAAACACTAGAGCTGCAGGTCCTGGCTTGTGGCTCAATGGAAAGGTGCTGGCCTGTGAACCCAAAGATGGCTGGTTAGATTCCCAAGCAGGGCACATAACCAGGTTGCAAGCCAGGTCTCCAGCCAGGTCCATAGCTGGAGGCAAGTGAAAGGCAACCATGCATTAATATCTCTCTCCCTCTCTCCTTACCCCTCTCTCTAGAAATAATAAATAAAATCTTAAAAAAAAAATTCAACATTTATATATTTTACATTTAAAATAATCTACAATTAATGAGTATTCTTTTTTTTTTTACCTATGAGACAGTACTTGTGATGAGCAGCAAATAAAAATAATCGTCCTCTTTATGACTTCTTATTAGCATTACAGGAGCTCAACAAACTCTATCATGGTTGCATATAAAGTACACAACATCTTTATATTCTTTTTCCAGTAATTTAACAGTTCTAATTCTTGGCATTTTGAAACTAACACAAAATCTACAGGAAAAAAAAAATCCTACTTTAATGAAATTGTTCAATGAGAACTTATGGGTAATAGTTTCACAAAGACTGCACTAACTCCTCAGGTAAAATTCAAACTAGACAAATTAGAAAAAAATAATTCCAACCTACCTCTTGGAAGCATAGTCAGTATTTTTTGTTTGTATGTTTTTTAACCAGTAGTCAAACAAGTTAACATATTTCCTTTCTCAAAATAAGACCACGTTATTTTTTTAAAAAGATTTTATTTATTATTTTTATGGTTGCTTTTCACCTGCCTCCAGCTATGGACCTGGCTGGAGACCTGGCTTGCAACCTGGTTATGTGCCCTGGCTGGGAATTGAACCAGCGATCTTTGGGTTTGCAGGCTAGTGCCTTACCCACTGTGCCACCAACCAGGGCCACATTCTTATTTTTAAAATTAATTAATCTATTTGCTTAGCAACAGCTTCACTGATTTTTCTCAATGAATATTGGTGTTCCATAGAGTACAGTTTATTAGTTGAAGAATTTTTAAAAGGAGGGGAGGGTAGAAGAAGAAAACATTTTCTAAATTGTCTCATACAATTCTGGAAATACATGAGGTCTTAAAAAAAAATCATCTAGCTTAAACAGCACAACACATGGACACCTAAAACAGGTGTTTAGGACATCAGCAGGTTCTCTAAACATTCACTGAGAACTAGTCCTACTTGGAAAAGCTGTACTGTACGAAGAGGAAACATGAATATAATGAGGCAGCGGCAGGGCCAGCTCTATCCATCCCTTTGCTCTGTCAATGACTTCCATCCTCGGGGGACAGGCTATCTGTAAGTGGGTGGTATAGTAGCATCACTCACAAGACTTTTCAGCATAAGATCTACTTGTATTGAAAGAGACCAAGAGCCACTCTGAATGCAGGTGTATAAATCAAATTCAAATATTGTTTTCTAAATGAAGGTAAAAGGAGCACTTAACTATTTTATGAATAATCAAAATTTAAGAATGCCAAATTTCTCATAAAAAGCTATTTTTACAAATATTTTATAACTAGATTATCAGGACACTGTGTGCCATGTCCTAAAACTCAAGAATGACGCAAAGACAGTTAGGTAAAGTAATGGGGGAAGAGAGGAGAGAAAAAGATAAAGGTAATATTAAAAAAAAAAAAAAAGAATGTGATAAATGTGTCCTTTTAACACTAAGTAAAAAATTTCATTTCTTTGTTCATTCTTTCACTTACACAATGTACTTAATGGAGTGACATGGAGACCCAGATGACCCCCTGACTTTGAGAAACATCCCTTGCTTACTCCCTACTCTCATTCTAAGTCTATGAAGTGTCTGCTATGTTTTGGGTGATTTCAAATCCCACAGTTTACTTGGTCCTCATACAAATCTGCTTGTACTAGTGCCAAGGACGACACCATTAAGTCTGGAGAGGTAACCCTTGTCCATGTTCCTCTGATTCAAAACACACACTAAATCTGTTGCCACATGCACTCTCAGTGGTGACAAAACAAATGCTATTATTACTAGTGTATTTGCTGTAAGTTTTACTTTTTATGTGAAGTAAGACATATCTTAGTAAAAATTGAGAAACTGAATAGTTACCGAGCACCTCCTAAATTGTTCTACGGCTAGGGATGACTAAAAATTATATATAACGTGTTATCATCCTCTGACAAGTATTATCATCTTTTGAGCAGACTAGATCTCTATACATTTGGAGAAACCCTTAAGAACAATATGAGTATGAAACTGGACAAAAATTTCCGCACATTCAGTGCTTACAATAATGTCTAAATACTTGATAAATGACGACATTCCCAAAAATATAGCATAGAAAATAAGAGCTGTAGGTGAGGAAGGAGAAGGAGGAGGGGGAGAAGGAAGAGAAGAAAGAAGAAAGAAGGAGGAGGAGGAGAAGAAAAACAACTTGACAGGCTAGATTTCAGACTTTATAAGGAAGCTATATTACAAATAATAAGCAGCATTATTTCCCATATTTGAATTCATTTAAAATTCTGATGTAAGTTTTTAGCACTGTCTTGTATACTATGCTGTATAGAAAACTGAATTACCTGTAAAAATCAAGGTTAAATTATAGCACTAAAACTTTCTACTTTCTGAACTTTCCAAATTAATGTCCCTAATTAACTAATATTTTCAAACAAATCCTCAGATCTTATTGTATTTAACTATTTCACCATTAGAAATTAACTTTCCCACAGAAATATGTATACAGAATACCATGACTAATTATAAAGCAAGCTCTCTTTTCTGTTAAATATTTGCATTAAATATTTATAGCTAGAGAATTCTTGTAAAATTTGTGATTTACTTGATAAATTAAACCAACTCAGGAAGGGATTAACATACTGCTATTTCTGTTACACCGAAATAGCCAATTCTACATGTAGTGAGTACTGAGTCTACTTTCCCTTTATCCAATGTTTACTTAAAAGATGAACTATTTCAAACATCAATTCATTGTGCTTCTTGATTGAGTCATGAATATTCCCATAATCCCCAACTCATAAACTGTCAGTCTCAGTGAAGTTCCTTTTTTTCCCCTTTTCTTCAAATGACTTGGCACCCATTCATGTTTTGGGTCTCTTTAGCTCCACATGAAATGATATTGCTACTCTCAAATTCTTTTTGAGACTTTTGATATTTGCTCTAAAACTCTCAAATACAGACTAATCTGTAATTATGTTCTGAATACACTGTGAGTACCAAAAGGCCAAACCCAAGAAAGGTTCACTTCAGTGGTTAGTAATAGTTTAGAACAGGAACAAAGAATCACACACAAAATTCTACCATCTGCACTGAAATAAACACTTTACAACTTCTGATGTCTTTAAAGAAAGCATAAAGAACGAGCTGCAAACTTAGTGATGCAAACCACACATCCAAAGAGTCTAATGTGTCTTTAACAGAACTGTTTTATAGCATGCTACACACACACTTTGTACCAAGCTTGGGGGACATCTTGTAAGTGGGATTCTGCTGTGAAAAGATGTTGCTAAAGCACTGAAAACTAAAGAAACACATCTTATTATGTAATATATGTTCCTGAAAAGGCTTGTTTTTGAAAGTTAGACAATTATATTATAAATCCTCTTTAAAATATAACATCAACAACAAAAAATAGGCCAATAAGATACTAGATTCATGATTCTCAAAACTACACTCAAAATCTTAGATTTTGCATAAAGAAAAATGTGCACCTTTTATACTTTATCAAAGAACCAAAGAGACAGTAAATCTAATATTTATCTTCTGAATCTTGACTTGGTAGTTTTTTCTCAACAAATACCTGTGATTATTATTAAACAGACTCATTAATGAAGAGAAACGACTACTGCTTATTACAGAAGGAGGCACCGTTCCCTGCATCCTGGAAGCGTATTTGAGACAGGTGTGGTAATTTCAAAGCCGGGGGGGTCCCAGACTTCTGCAGGGTCTGTGAAAGTGTTAACAGAGTTCTTTGGGTCATTTCCATTGCACCAAAAATTCCAATGAAAAACTTTTTTGGGCTAGAATTATATTTACTCACATAACGGTTACTTAAGAGATGGAGATATATTTGTAACTGTTTCTAAATAAAAAGAATGTAAGTTTATTACTGCGGACAAATCTTCTAAAGCATGGACTTACTGGGCATATACAATAATAAAAGGAGTGCTTGATGGAAAAAATGTTCAAAATGCCTGGTCTAACACTCCCAAATAAGCAATAGGATAGTTATTTTATTTGACTTTTATAAAGACAAAATATAATTATTAAAATATACACCTGGCTGGTGTGCCTCAGTGAATGGGTAGCTGACCTGTGAACCCAAAGGCTGCTGGTTCAATTCTGCAGCCAGGGCCCATTACTGGGTCTCCAGTCAGGTCTCCAGTCAGGTCCTAGGTGGAGGCAGGTGAAAGGCAACCATACATTGATGCTTCTCTCCCTTTCTTCCTCCCTCCCCAATCTTTCCTCTGAAAATAATAAGTAAAATCTTAAAAAAAAAAAAAAAGAAAAAAAGATACACAATACTGTGCTCAGGAGAACTGTTTCTAGTGCTGGTTTTGCCTTTAACCTAATGAGTGTAGGTAAGTTCCAGTCCTAGTTTCTTTATCTATAAAATGAAGGAATCTGTCCAGAAGAATCTAAAGCCTGTATTACTTTAAAACTAAGGACTGATAAGTACTATTTTAACTGATTATGTTTTAATTGCATCTTTTAAAAATTGTTTATATTTTATTACTCAATGTCTTTAAATTTTATGTTAAGCTTCTAGTTAAAAAACAATGCAACTACAATTGACAGTATTAATCTCATGGGGCTATATAATTCACTTAAGAAAAATCAGTTTTATACTGCTTTTCCCATCAATGTGAGACTGCTTCTATGAATCATATACATACTTAGAAATAGTCTGTCATTTAAAATCTCTCAGTCCAGCACAGAACTTAAGATGTAGCAGATGCCTGTGAATATTCACTGTTCATTAATTTTGAATGATCTGATTTAACCAGTACTTAATTCAAACATTAAAGATCCATTATTTTAAATATTTGCTATTTTCAACCCCCAAATTAGGATTTAGGGAGAAATAAAAGCTGCCATAAGAAAGCCTGTGAGGAAAATTATAACATGTCTGCTGAATAAAAAACAGCTCAAAATGACTTGTGGATAAATTTAGCTTGCTTTCTTTTCTTCCTTTCTCTTTTCCTTCCTTCCTTCCTTTTCCTCTCTCTCTCCTTAACTCCTTTTAACTGTAACCACTTCCACCTTTCTACCTAGCACCTGTTGGCTAATATAATCGAAATGCCTTAAAATATTTTATTAATATTTTGAAGTCAATTCTCCAAAAGATCTCAGTATGAATGAACAGAGGGTAGTCTTATAACCAGGGATTTACATTGGTTAGGCTCTTCAACTTTTTTAGGTAGGTCGCAACCCTAATTTCATTTCAGCTATTAATCTTTATGGATCTGCCCTTAACTAATAGAGTAGCACCATTCCAAGTGTGTGTCAATGTCAATGAGTATAAAACCTTGAACTTTCTGCCACCTGATACTAACAGGCTTAGCTGTAAGAAATAATATGTAAAGAAGATTGGATGGGGGAACATATAATTCATCTATTTCTCTAGATACTATACATATTTCATCTTTAGATTAGCCAAGCCAAATAACTATGTATCTGGACTACACATCATTTTGATTTTGCTCAGAACTGCTTGTTATTGGCCTACATTGAGAACACTGAAGAGCCCCATGAAATTCATAATTACATGCAACCATCTGATTCACTTTGTCATCAGTGTTCCTTTTATGAGGACTGATGAAATTTCTCTCAGGTGTGTGCCAGGAATGCCTAAGCTTCATCTAAGCAACTGCTATGTCCAGTGTTTGATAGCTACCATAAATCATGAAATCAACTTTGCTTTATTTATACTTTGCATCAGCTACTAGGAAGTTCAGGGCTAAATTTTCAGCAAAATACTTAGAACGCTTGAGCATGTATTTTGAGGGGGGTCTCAATCTTATCCAAAATTTCACATGATTTCATTTGCTTGGATTTTATTTTCCCTTCCATTTAACTTTTCCATTAAGGTATTTTTACCTTTTGTACAAAATAGGTCTTTGTAAGTTGCCTCACATCATTTTTCTGGGAGAAGGCAGGGAATTAATAAACAAATTATCATGCTAGTTTGTAGGAGGCATATCACTAGGCAGCTGATTCATACAATATATTCTGAAAGTGGTCTTTTTACACTGATAATGCTGTTATGTCAGTAATTTAAGAATATTTGCAGGGCAATATTTGTCATATTTAAACTTCCATGAATATATCTACAGGGGAGGAAAAACTTTTTTGCTCAATTCTTGGAAAACTCAGTGATTAACATCTATACTTAAAAAGTATTTATTTTCAGAAACAAAAGAAAAAAATCATAAGTTTTGTGGGATTCATGATTGTCTTTTAAATGTAAAAGTTAGACTGATTCTATCTTAAGATTATAGAAGTCTGAATTATTTTATTCATAAAATTATTATTTTATACATAAAATGTTCCATATATATGTTAGTTACATATAGCAACTCAAATTATGGTGAAAAAAATCTTACAAGTTATTTTATATGCTAACTATTAATAATGCATTGCTTTATTTTATCCAATACATCACACTATCTCAAAATGAACACATCCCTTTTGTCCCTGATGAACAATCTAATTATCAATACAATTTGAAAAATATGATTCAGGTAATTAACTAGGAAAGCTTTTGCCTAATAACCAGTAAAATATTCAGTACCAATAATCCATCATTAAAAATAGCCCATCATTTTTCCATTTCTATTGCCTCTTATTCTAAAGTATATTTTATCCTGAATTTTGTTAAAAGTTGAAACATTTTAAGAAAAGGAAAACCACCCAGGCAGCCCTTAAAGAGACAGGACATCATTTATCACTTGCAAAGACAGATTTATAAGATGAGGGCCCCTTCTGTTCCTTTAAGGCTGCAAAACAGATGGGAAGTGAATGGACAGTCAGTGGGACAAGAAAACACATGCTGCTGTATGTACGTTCCCAGCACAAGAAAGAGGTCAAGATTGTAACTGCATGACTGGGTCCTGGAAAGGGTCTTTCTTCAAGCTGTTACAAAGACAAACGCTGTTCCTCATCCTGCTGTCAAACTGTTATAAATATTGGTTTGTCAAAAGACCTTCAGTGCTGAAACCTTAAAAAGGAAGTGTAACAGATGAATGAATCATGAGAATGATTCTTAAACAGTCAGCTCATTAATGTAATTTTAAAAGTAAAAGAAAATACAAAAATGGAATGTAATTATGAGACAAACTAAAAGTTTATGAAAAAATACAGAATTAAAAAGTTACAGGCTTTAATAAAGTTACTGTGATGGAAAGCAAAAATGAAATCGGAGGTCTGTCCCCAAAGTATAGAGCCAATGTCAACATAAAACATTTGCTCAGCCGATACTCTCGGGACAGTCCTTGTATAACATATCTTAAATAAGATTCTGTTAGGACAAAATATTATTAAACCTATTATAAGGAGAACTAATAGGCATTTATGTTTCATGAGGCTGATAAGTTTTCAGTTCTTACAACTCTGCAAGGGGGTATTGTTACTGGTAACGGTTTCAAAAGTCTTCACAATAAGGATCAAAGAAATGAAAACAGGTTTAGGGAGAAATAAAATCTGCCATAAGAAAGCTTGTGAGGGAAATTATAACATGTCTGCTGAATAAAAAACAGCTCAAAATGACTTGTGGATATTCATTAATTTAGAACATGACCTTTAAATTTTAAGTCACTTTTTTCTATGATAAAGGAAAAGCAAAAATTGAAATAGCAATAAGAATGTATACATAGATTTATAAATCTGGGTTTTCTTTTGTGAAGAATGAAATGATTACATGTGTCTTTGGGAGACAAACTCATTGTTTTAGATATTTAATGATTAGTTTTAGGTTCTAAAACTTACACACTGAAAATATTATAAAAAAGAAAGCAAAATTATACAAACTTGGTTATCTATAGTAACCCACAAGAACAAACTCAAAGACTAAAGATGAACAAAGCCCCAAAACAAATCTAAAAGGGTACTATCTCTAATGCATGTTGTTAGCTCC
Source organism: Noctilio leporinus (assembly GCA_004026585.1). NCBI lineage: Eukaryota > Metazoa > Chordata > Mammalia > Chiroptera > Noctilionidae > Noctilio > Noctilio leporinus. Next base: position 323,617 of record PVIW01000392.1, on the reverse strand, counting down.
AACTTTACCATAAATATTTAGGAAACTAGCTAAATAATTTCCCTGAATGAACATCAATTTCCCCATGAACAATGGGGTAATACCTAACAAGCTGCATAAACCTTTACAAGATGCAAACATGGACAAACAGTACACACTGTAAAGTGTAAAACTCTACACAAATGTAAGGGATAGGTACAGAGTCCCAAGCAGAATTTGGATTTCAATGTACCGAATTACACGGTTGCATGAGAATACTTTCTATTCATTGCTTTCTCTTGATTGTCAGCAATCTTAGAAAAAACAAGTTAGGTGGAAAATGTAAGATTACCAAGAATCAAGTGGATGATACAAGTGGAGGCAAAAGAACACTCAAAGGTTTCCCTGTTTAAAGGAGAATCAAGATAAAAAGTAGCTAGGGTGCATGAAAGAATCCAATAGTTTTAACTACTTAACATCTTTGGAGAATGGAGAAACATAATGAAGGCACAAGCACACATTAAGTGCCAGGGTCCTGAATATAGGTGGGGATTAACTTTCAAAAAGTGATTTTCAGTATGTTTCGCTACAACATAGCTTCTGGAATACCTGACCTACTTAAAATAATTGGTACTATGGGTTTTATTTCTACTAATGCTGCTTTTTGTCCCAGTGAATCTTTTTGAAATAAGTTTGTATGAAAAAAAAGGAAGAGAAATTTAGTCTACTCTGATGGGAGAAACCAGAAATAGGAGTGATGGCAATGAACTGAAGACTTGAGGTATAAGAGAAAGCCAACTTAAGATCTCTTCATGAAAATGTGTGACAGAAATATGACAGAAATGATGTCCCAAAGGCCAGGTTAAAATTTTTGTTAAAATACTATGGTACAGTGGTTATCTCTAGGTAGTGGCAATTGTTTTAAAAATTATGCCATTTATATCTTCTAATGTTCCACAATGCATATATACTAGTTTTGTGATAATAAAAAGGATTAAAACAAAAACACCTAAAAAGTCTGGCAGCGTATCTGGTGAAAGCAGGTGCAGTCTGTACATATGTCTTAAGAGTATAAAATGACGTCAATAAAAGGAGAAACTAAAAAGACTTGATTTTCTTGGCCCAGAAAAAATGATCTAACTGAACTTCTTTCTAGAACTTAAAATACTAAAACTAAGGAATTGATGAATCAGATGTTCTAAGAGAAATTAAAATGGACTATTTTCATATACAGTAGGTAATAACGAAGCACAGAAAATCTATTATCTTAAATAGGTGTACAAATTTAAAATTTCATGAACTCAAGATAGATGACAGATCCATGATAGGCAGTTACTGGAAATGAGAAGAAATCAAAGTGAATCCTATCCATGAAAAAAAGGGACCATGATGAGTAATTACTATGTGGGCCCATGAAACGTCTCTGGGTGTCATAAGCACTAAGAAGTTATTTGGGAAAATACTCTGTCCCTTTTAAGGTTGATCATATCATGAATCAGCTTCATTATTTCTATGACTACAATAATATGAAATTACGCTATATGAAATAATATATGAAATAATAAAAAATTAAAATTCCTTGCCCCAATCCCCTCTCCAACTACCCTGAGAACCCTATTTCAGAGGTTATCGGTTTAGTGTGCATCAATTTGTCCTTCAAGACGATTCTTAAAAAAGTTTATTCATGTATCACTTAATTTTACCTTTTTAGTATGTTGTTTCATAGGCAATGAATTTTTTGTGATTAGATTGTTTTCAATGATTAGATCCTATTTATTTTCCATCTTAGAAATGGAGAAAATACATAAAGCAAAATTAAAACATATCAAAGTTTAATTTCAAGTTCAGACATGTTATTTCACTCTGAACTCAGTCACTAAGGAAGTGGTATTATTAGCAAGGGAAAATAACAGCTTTTGCGCACTGGCCTTTTAATATATAAGAATATACATATAAATACATATCACAATAACACATAAATAAAGCCTACATTAAAACGATAAAAGAAAAATTCAACCCATAAATTACTGGAGACCTTTCTTATCTTTAATTCTTACTTTTAATCAGTTAACGTATGAGTTAAAAACAAGTAATCTTATACCAAGTTATTAACATCCTTCAATGTTGCCTTTAAAAACAAGAGGTAGGCATTGAAAAACATGCTTAACTCTTAAAGCCAAATTTTGAGGCTTGATTTTCTCATTAGTAACCGGGAGAGCACAGGATCAGGCTGGTGATGTGGGATTGCGTGTGTAAATAACTACTTTTCTAACTCAGTACTCTCTCTGAGGATTACTTCATTCTTTGTATTCCTCTTGCTCTTGCCCTTGCTCCCAGCTATTAACACAAAGCAGTGTCTCCTCATCTATGCACACTTAAGGTAAAAATATCTTTCACTACCTTTCTTACATGCTTTAATTTGGCAATTTCAGCTTATTATAAAATATATTATTTCACAGAGGCAGAATTTTAAAATTTACCTTGAAAAGATGTCTTACAGACTATAAACACTGATAACATAAAACAGAAGCAAGTTATCCTATTTACTCTGTAGTGAAGAAGGGAAATATTCCAATTTTTCTGTTTTCCAAATATGTTCATTTCTACTAATAAGCATTCCAAAAAGTACATGAATGTCAAAGAGAATAAAAATATTCCGATCAACTTAAAAATTCCTAATAAACCTAAAAAAATTATGAAAGTGTTTTGGTAAACTGGCAATTAGGAAAAACACTGGTGACCAGAAAGAAGTGGCTTTGAGAGACATAGAAACCAGATCCCAGATGCTAGCAAGGGAGTGGGCACAGGGAGAATGCAGCAAATGCAAGCTGCTCTGTAAAGGAAAAGAGATGGCAGCTTTCTGGCATGACAGAGTAAGAAAAAGGTTTCTTAGAATGAGGACAGATAGTATCTTTTAATTCAAGAGAAGGGGTTTAATGAAGAGTCTGAATTAGAAGTGCAAGAGCAAACAGTCACTGAACACATATTCAATGCAATATATAACATATAAAGTATGGTGAATTGATGAAAGAATCAAATCCCTTTGGCAGAATAGATCAATCATAATAAATGTAAAAATATTTTTCTTATATTGGTTATTTTGCTTGCCCGCAGTGAGAAGCCTGCCTTCTGCTCAGTTAAGTATTACTGGCAGTACCTCAGTAAGGTTTTTTCAGTGGCTGAAAGAAGATAAATAAGTAGGGCGGAGGAAAAAATACTGGTTTCGGACAAAGTGATAACGATCTAGAAGAAGGCACGGTGAGAGATAGAAGAAAAGGGAGACAAAGGGAAAAGATCCCTTAGAAATGTGCTAGAAGCTAGGAGAGATGGGAAAAGCAGTACTGAGGTGTTACCATGGTTGGCCAAATAAACTAACAGCATTTAGATACAAATGATGCTAAGAGGGCACAGGGTTTTCCTGGTGTATGCTTTCTCTCTCTGTGATTGTACTTTTTTGTTTGTTTAAATGCTCTCTGGGCCTGCCTACACAGAATTTACAATTTAATTTCAATCCCTCCTCCCTGAAGTCCTTTTAAAATTCATTTTCTTTGGTTGCATCTACAGAAAAAAATGAACATGTTACTTAGAGGTATAATTCAAATAACTTACCAAATTATCAACAGTCACATGGTTAATCAGACTCTACTAAAAGAAGGTATGTCAGTTTTATCTCAATTAATAACTAACTATACTGACATGAACAGGAAGAACTCTCCAGAACACCAGTTTGGGGGCAGAATAGGTGGAGGTGGTACATGGCATGAATCACCTATGAAGGGAGACTTGTCAGAAATGCATGCCAGACTCCCATCTCTGTAAAAATAATTTTCAACACTTGACTTTCCTTTTCTATAATTTTAAATCCCAAACTCTAATAATCTTTCTAGGGTTATTTTCAGTCTCACACTATTCATGGTCACTATTTTAATCCACAATGTCCTTCAAGCACCTGGTAGGTATGGGAGAGGTTTAGAAATGGGGAGGAAATCATGGAAATTAAATTCAAGAATATCTTGATATTTTTCTTTTCCAAATGAAGAACATTAAAATTATTTTGGTTGAGAGTTCCATCTACATATGTTCTGACTACTTTTTATTCAAGTTTTAACATGGCATGAAGATACTTCTTAACTATCCTGTAAGTCAGGATTTATGCTTATGTTTAATAAAAGGGTCTTTTTAGATTAAAGCAGCTATGACGCATTGCTCTTCTGATCTTAACTTTTAAAATGGTGTTATTGAATCATTCTGCTGCTGCTCTCCTTTTATCATCATAGTTTCAAAAATGTACTAGTACATTAATTGTGAAGGTCAACATTTTTATTATAAAAATGATTTGTTACCAAATATCTGGCAGCTCAGGGAAAAATAAATTTCCATCGTCTGTATTTTTAAGTTTTAAAAGTCAAAACAGAATCTCCTGCATACTAAAATACAAAGTTTGTAGCGTTGCTCCTTTCTAATTATCAAGAGGAAGCATAGGGTGGAGGCTAAGAGGACACTGGGAAAGTGAAGAGACACAAAGACTGGCCCCACCAGCATTGTGCACTCCAAAGAGAAACAAACTTTAAGTTTCAAGAAACAATTGCCTGCTGTCTGGGAGATGCTCAGGCATCAAACAATAAAGAACAGTCAACAGAGGCAAGAGGCCGTGCACGCTGCGGTGATTCCTGCGTCTAATCCCCCAGCTCCAGTAAGAAAGGCCAGCTGTTGCCGCCTCGCGTAGGGTGTCAGCAGAGCAAATTAACTGCCAGAGTAAAAAGCCCTGGATATTGGAAAATTCTAATTTACCAGCCGCTTTAAGCTACACTGTTTTTAACATTAAGGACATCATGACACAGCATTAAAAAATGCTTGTACAAAGGCATTCCAAGTAAAGGAGTTTGCCACTGTTTTTACATTTCATTGGTAAGTGAGATGTTATATGAAGTATTCAGTTTTGACTGAAGCATATCTTCTATGAAGTACAAGAAACAGGAAGAAATAAATTGAAGCTTACTATAAAGCATTTCAACACTCATAGGCTAGCGCCACACAAAGCCTCAAATGCTTAATAAAAATGCTGTATCTGTTACAGCCCGATCTGAAGGCTCTAAGCATGAACACATCACACTGAAAAGCTGTGTCTGTGTTTTGGGTACTCAGATACTACTTAACTGTAGTAGAATTTGACAGACTATACTTTGAGACATTATTACAAGTCATATAAAGAAAATTAATGTCCTTTAATCTGTTCTGTGGCTTCATTTACACTCTTAGTGTTCTCTTACCCAGATGTTCAAATTCTTTAAGTTTTCATAATCCTTTTGACAGTTTAAGTTGCAAAGCCTTATACAGTTACAGTATAGGAAATACATAGATGATCATCATCACTAATATGTACGCCTTTCTGACCTACAGGGTGCATGCGGTCAATTTGCAAAACTTTGCATCTCCTTATTTCACGTGCTCCTTATTAATTTGAAAAATTATGTTTCTAAGGTTATGATTTAACACCATTGTTTCAGATATAAAGCGCATTAAATTCTGATAGCAACCATCATGTCGAAGGAATACGATATTAGAGCAACCATATTTTCTGGACTGTGTGCAGGGTGAACTGCTAAGGAAATTGTGGACTTCAATAACATCCCTTTACATATAGTTTACAACGTGAAGAAAGTGTATAGTACATTCACAGACAATCAAGTTCTAATACAAAAATGAAAGTGAATCTATTGTAAAATGAGGAGAGAAAGACCCTGTAGTTCTTAGAAAGGGTAATCTAAATGACCACCCTTTAATTCCTGGGTATCAATGATTCTTTGATTATGTATACAGAGAATGAAAAGTATAACTTGAGCTTTGGCGAACTACAGTTTTAAAAGAAACTTAAGCTCTGAATCCTAAATAATTGATTTAAGGTCCAAGCACTCACAATAACCTAGTTAATAGTTGATACAATATACACAGCAAACAAGAGAATTCTAGACTGTACTGATGAAACTCAGTTTAGCAACATTACCAGCAATTACTACCAGTGCTAGGGGTAGAATGGAGAACAAAATTCCTTAAAAAGTCCATGAGATGACAGCACTATTACCTGTTCTATATGATGACCAGCATAAAATAAATTTTATAACTCATAAAATAAATAATAGAAAGAAAAACTTTAAGTTACACTAACTACACCAATCTTCTCTCCAAAGAAAGCATTTAAAAACTGCAGTCTGTTTGAATAAGTAGGTTGGAAACATTAGTAAAAATTCTGCTGGGAATCCAAATAGATTTTATCTAACAGTGTACTTAAATATCTATTAACATTCTTTGAAATAGAATTCACTACAAAATCAAAATAACTTCATCAAAGTCATGGCTCATCTCCCTTCATGTGACTGATGAAGCTGAAGAACATTATTTGGTACATTAACACAACCATAATTTTATATGTACAGAAGTAGTTAATCATTTCAAGGGAGTGATGAGTTTCTCAGGAAAACCAGCAGAACATACGACCTGGCTTGACTGTGCACAAATTTGTGTTAGTAATACACTTTCTTTAAAGAATCAAATTGGGATGGAAAATGACAGGGTCATACACAAGATCCTATTATAAAACATGAGAAAAGACACACCTTTTTCTCTTTTAATCACTTAACAATGTATATACTGGTAAAATACATTGAAGCATTTCACTGTCTGATAACAATGTCCTGGGGAATACAAATATATGTGTATACATTGTGACACTGACACAGCTCTTCTTGAAACAGGAATAATTCGGCACAGAATTACGAACCAGGGACTTTCAAATGCTTTTGAACTAATTCTCCTAACAATCCTATGCAGTAACTATTATAGTTGTCATTTTTAGAAAGAAGCTAAGGTTCTGGGAGAAACCTTGCCTAAGACAATACAGATAATAAATGGCAATTCTGAGTTCAACACAGATCTTCTGTAAGTTAGCACAAATTTATATATCACCAAAGTGGCATGAAAAAAACAAAAGACAACAAAAAATGAAAATAAAAGTTAAAATGGGGTATGTTTCAAAAAAGGTTTAAAGAAAAGAAAAGAAAAACATAGGCGTAAAATAGTAAGACTGCCTGCTTTCTATTGGGTACGCTAGTGATGATCATATTGTAGTGATATAAATTCAGCTTAGAAACAAGTTTTCAAATTTGAAGATTTTAACTTACTTTTTTTTTAGAGAAAGAGAGAGAGAGAAAAACATCGATTTGTTGTTCCACTTATCCACGCATTCATTGACTGCTTCTTGCATGTGCCCTAACTGGGGATTGAACCCTCAACATTGCTGTAACGGGACTACACTCAAGCCAACCGAGCTACCTGCCCAGGGCTGAAGAACTTCTTCCAATTCACCAGATGCTTTCTTTTGGATAGCAGAAAACTCATTAGATAATCAATTTAAGTATACACTGAAAGAAAAAGTGCTTTGTTTTAGGAAGCTAAAATAAGGGAAATTTGTTAAAAGGTAAGCTTAAACAGAAGCACCAACCCTCAATAATTTTATTTTTATTTAATATTAATTCTTTCATTGACTTCCTTGGGTTCTCAAGGATCTAGGTAAATTTTAATATGCAATTAAAATATCTTAAAGCTAGGAACCTACTGGCATCAAGACAGAGCTGAATACCCCCACCCCCCAACAGAGTGACAAAGTGATTGGTAAGGTCAGGCTGGAATGGGGTCGGAGGACGGTGGGGGGAGGGGAAGGCCACACTGTCTGGTGTAGGTAAGAATCCTGGCCAAGTGTAGAAGGTTATTCACAATGGGGTGCTGGTGGCCTGGCCCAGGAGTGGGGAGAGTATCTATTATTTTTTTAAAAGATTTCATTTTATTTTTAGAGAGAGGAGACAGGAGGGAGAGAAATGGCCATTGTTTGCCTCTCACATGCCCTGCACTGGGGACCTGGCCCGCAACCCAGGCATGTGCCCTGACTGAGAATTGAACTGGCAAACTTTTAGTCCAAAGGCCAGCGCTCAACCCCCTAAGCCACACCAGCCAGGGCAAACAGTATCTTTTTAGGAAGGTGGTCTGGTACAGGGTGTTGGAGCACAAGTAGGACGAAGAGGGTGTTTCCACAAAAACACAGTCTGGCTTCAGGTGAGGGGGGAGTCCCTGTGGAGGGTGCAGGGGGAGGGAAGAATGAGAGGGGAAGATGTCTGCAGAAGGGGTCGGAGCACAAGCTCAGTAAAAAGGCCTCCATAAAGAAGGGCAATGTGACACGTGATGTCAGGGCCTAGGTGAGGTGAAAAAGGTACAGACACAGTGAGGCACTGTGATAGTGACCTGGGTCAGTGATGGGAACCTGAGCTGGGTGAAAAGAACATTTGTTCAATGAAGGGGACAGTGGCAAGTTTGGTTACACATAAAAGGGCTGATAAAAATAAGTAAATACATGAACAATACCTGAAGCCAGATTTTTCACTGTCGGAAAGAAGAGTTACAAATATGAAAAAGGAGAAAACTAGAACAAACGGTGAATATCAGTGTCAGCTTATAGTTTTCAATATAGACATATACAAATGACAAGGAATATAGGTGCAAATGTGTGCATACATCCCTACATGTATACATGCGACATTTGTTCCCTAGCTCTTTCCATGAGAGGGTCTGGGAACAGTGATATCCCAGCAGCAATGAGCATATCTAGCTCTCAGCTTTGATTTCTAAATACCATTCTCAACAAAAAAGAAAGAAAGGCAGAAAGGAAGGAAGGAAGGAAGAAAGAAAGAAAGAAAGAGGGAAGGAGGGAGAGAGGGAGGGAGGAAGGAAGGGAGGGGAAGGAAGGAATGAGGGAAGGAAGGAGGAAAGGAAGGAAGAAAGGAAAGGTGCATTAGGGAAAGTAGGGAACAAGCATGAAACATTTTGTTACATGAAAGGACAATATTAGGACAACAGGGAAACTTGAATGGGGTGTGAAAGTAGATGTAGTAGTGTATCAGTGTTAATATCCTGATATTAAGGGTTGCATTATGGTTGCTACACATTAAAGTACTTGAAAGCAATGGGGCTTCAAGTTAGCATTTTCCCTTCAAATAGTTCACGGAAAAAGTTCTCTGTATATCCTTTTTTATAACTTTGAAACTAAATGGGTGAGCAAAAAGTTGAAACAGGGATGGTGACGGGCAGGAAAAACCACTTACTGAGGTCTTCAGCCAGCTGTACTCGTTTACCAGTGAGCAACTTAACCTTCTTCTCGTTATCTTCAGCAAAATCTTCCAAGACTTCTTTAACATTTTTCTCTAATCGTCTGACTGTTCAAAGTAAATAAAAATGCTGAGGAGCACTATTTTTATGAATGCACAAGGATGTAAAATTAACAATTTTCTTATTTTTCTCATCAGATTAATCTATCAAGTTCAGACTTCTCACAGTTATAGGGAAAATATTTACCTATTATATAGGACTTTTAACTACATAAAACTAACACATCTCATAGAAAGTCATATTCTCAACCCCTAACACTTAAATGAAAGTGCAGATTTTTCAAGAAAAACCAAGTGATGCTTAGTAGTTCTTTTCTAACAGAGCTTTTATGTAATAAAGAGAAGCTGGTATGTTTTAACTCCCATTTTTTTCAATTATAATTCATTTGCATTGCTATTTTAAGGACAAACAGTAATTTTCAGTTTTTTGAATAAAACTATTGTGAAGGAAGTATTTGGAAATGCTGTTAAACAGGGATGTCAAAATTAGAAAATGATCTCCATGGCTTACCTTCAGTGTTCGTAAGTTGCTGCCTTAAAGTATTTGCGGTGATTGCAAGCATGCGTTGTATTCGCCAAAACAGGACAACATCATTGCATTCCAACTGAAATATGAGGTAATTAAGATTATCAGATGCAAATTTAAACATAAATTTGATCATAAACACAATTATTAAAGTAACTACAATCTAAGCTTTAAATCAAAATACGCCAATTTACTTAACATATACTTATATTCCTATTATAAATATAAGCTATGAAATCTTTTCTGCATATTATTTATATATATATATATATATATATTTATATATATATATTTATATATATATAAATAAAACTTTGTTTTGATTCCAAAAACAAAGCAAGTAACTTTGAGAGGTAGAGCATTTAATTACATTATACACTAAGTAGAAATCCATAACCCTTAATTTGCATTTAGTTTCAACTCACAACCATGTTAAAAAATGTCCTGAGGTTAAGTTAATCTCTTTTCTTTGAGTGTAAACTGAAGAAATTTTCAAAATTCAGCTGTACATGAAAATAAATTAATGATATTTTTTAAAAAAGAAGCTTACTCTGTAGAGGTCTTCTCAATAATTAAAATTATGCAAAAAAGTTGCCACTTTTACAGGGGCATTTAAATGTAAATTTATTGCAAGCTGCCGAAAACTCAAAAGGAAAGCATTTTAGGGGGTCTCACAAAAGATCACCTATTAACAGAGCTCCTTCAGAAGGATATATTAAAAAACATTTTTACTTGTAAGAAAATGCTCAAAATATATCATCTCCTGCCACCTAGAGGTTATTTTGGAAAACGTGACACTGAACTATTTACAACTGTCCAGGAACTTGAAAAGAATTTAAAATAAGATTTTAATAATGTAAAGAAAGAATTACAACGTATGAAACTAGCACAAAAAATTGTTTTGCAGTATAATTTTCATTATGCAAATGTATGATTATGTTATACACATACATACAAAAGAGTTGAACAAAAATAATACAAAAATGCTCATTGAAATTACTTCTAGGTTAAAGATGATAAGGGACTATTTCCTTTTGCATGTTTTTCTTACATTTATTGCATTTACTTTTTACAATGGGAATGTATTATTCTCTAACAAAGTTAATTCTTTAAAAACATTTTAAAAAAGTGGTTTAGTGCCCATTAAATGCACATACAAGAGGCACTGGGATGATGTTCATGTAAGATGCAGATACTACTAAAGTGGGAAGTATCTCTGAAAATACATGGATTATTCTTTATACAGCACACATTTTTTTCCCAAAGAATAAAGGAACTAAAGATAATCTTAAAGCTAGTTTACTTCTAAGCATCTAAAAAACTATTGCTAAAATACATTTTTACTTGTTTCTGGAAACCTTACCTCAGAATCTACAAAATGCCTTTGGTAGTAATAAAAGCCTCTTCGACAGAGGTTGCAATGGTTTAGAGCTGTTTTTAAGAAATGTCTTCTATAAACTTGGTGCCAAGTGTCCTTAATCTAACGTGAAAAAAGAAAACAAACACCAAAGAGTTATTATACACTCCTCAGGTTAATCAAACACATTCTGAAAAGTCACACACAAAGCATATTTATAAAAAAGTTAATTAAAACCAAAATTGTTATCCTACCAACCTTTCTTATCTATTCAATTTTTTTCAAGACCAAGATTTATTTACTACTACTCTGTCCCCTTACCAGTTTACATACTTCAAAATTTGCAGTGTTTTTAATAAGCATTGCTGTTACATTCAAATAATCATCTTGTAGCACAGACGGGGTAGAATTATCTTCCTCTAAGTCAAGGTAAAGGTTGTCATGCAAAAAGAGGTTGTGAGCCTTGGACAACCGGGACTAGGAAGTTAGTCTTGGACCATGCCCATCAAGCAATCCCACAATATTTCCTTTCTGATTATTAAATTTCAGTTATTACATCAATATGACCCATCCCACGCTACTGCTTACAGTCTTGAAAGTGTTCGAGGTTCTTTCATGCTGTCTTTTTTGAAGCATAACAGTTATAATAAGAAGGTAGAACAGTATCAACACCATATGACAGATGAAAACAGTGGGGCTTAGAGAGATATTATTAAAGGTACTACTACTAGCAAATAAAATGAAACTACCAGAATTCACATCTCCTGACATTCAGTCCATCCACTCATAGTACTTTGCTACCTATGTTATAGCCTTATAAAGTGTTCTAAACAGAGTGTCTCTTGGGGAAAAAACTGAGATTTTCTTACTCACAGAAAATAATTAAGATATACAGCCAATCCGTATTGTAAATATGGACAAAGTTCCTCCTATTCCATTAACCAAAGTATCAACACTCAGAGCCACATAAAATTTAAGAGTATCAAACTGAATACAACTTACTGTTAATGAGAGCTAGGGCAATGTGGATAAGTTAAATCTATATTCAAATAATGATCTCATTTTCAATTTATAAATACAGATATAATACAGCTTAACTGTTTTGAATTTCAGGTTTCTTTTCTTGTTCTGACCTGCAGTGGAATTTAAAATAAGTATATTTACTTCTCAAGTAAGAAAAAATAAATAGAAGGTAGTCTTGAAGAGAACTTACATGTGGTTCTGGAATTGCTTATATGACTGTTTTCCCAACAGAATTACTTGTCTTGTTGGGTTTCACTTAAGCTAATAATAAAATGAGGTTTTGATCGCTTACACCCTCACTAGGAAATACAATCACAGAAAGTTGTTTTTTTTTTAAATTTCCCCAAAGCATAATGAAGATAAGCAAAATGCTGTCTAAACTGTAATTATTTTTATCCTCATATTTATCATGTGAGGAAAAAGAGAATCCGAGGCATTATCCAACAAGAAACGGAGAGTAAGAAATGAAGTTCATGCTTTTTGGCATATTTATTACCAGGCTTGGATCTACTGTCACTCCTCGGGATTCGAGGTTTTTCCGGACGGTGGTTATCTCATCACTTGCAAGATAAGCTGGGTGCTCCTCATTGCACTTCAGCATCTTCTCCAATTCATTCTTGGTTTCATTGTGAACACACTTGAAAATGTTTAAAAGAAGACACTGTTTACTTGGACGACAAGTATATAAAAACAAGAGACCCAATTTTAATAGATATATGGCTATTGCACAATAGGTGACACAAGTTCAATCATAATAAACAGGAAAGTACATAGTGCTCTGGCTTACGAATGCAGGGCAGCTTGGAACTATGACAGGAAGAAAATAATGAAAGAAAGGAAGAAAGGAAGGAAGGGAGGGAGAGAGGGGGAGAGGGAGAAAGAAAGGAAAGGAAGAAAAGATTTGTCTCTACTTGCTAAAACATTTTACTATTGGAGTTACGGTACCAGACGGCTTACTGGGTATTTTCGTTCTTGACCTCAGAGTATGATTTTAGTTTGAGAAAAAGTACTCTGAACACATGGGAAGAGATAATGTTCTATGAATGCCTTGTGTCTAAGAACTAGATAACTGTAAGACTTGTCCCTCTTGAAATGTTTCTTTTCCAATAACTTAATTTTAAAATTCATAATGGGATTTCTAGAAAAGTCTTTTCATTAAAAAGTCATGGTTTAGATGCTTCTGTAAGCAATCTTAAATTTGCTTTTAGTCTCTTCTCTGTAATTGTTCATAATCTCTCCACCAAAGGAGAAAACATATACACACTACTGATAAGTCTGGAAATAAGACTCTTATACAGTATCAAGTTAAGTCTCTTTATTCATTTTTCAATCCTTCAATCCTTCTTTTAAAATCGCAAGGTAAAAGTGCTTCAAATTCACTGATTAAACAAGTTACTACTATAGCACTTAGCCCAAACTATACGAAGCCATAGAATATGAGCATTTATATAAAAATTACACTTAAACACAAATAATTGGTTTGCAAACAGAACTAATTAATAGTCTCTGAAAACATGACATTTTAGAAGAAATATTAGTCAATAAAGAGAAATTTCACTGTTTCCTTAAACATCTGCTATTTGGCTTGACGTAGGAAGGAAATCTCTAAAATATGATATTCCCCAACTTCTCCTGTCCTGTTTTTACTTCCACCTGTCCATCTGTCCCCACCTCACTTGGTCTTCAGGACAACATTCCTTTCCCATCTATCCTGACCAAGATCTGCATTAGTTCAGCTCAGAGAAGATGAGAATTTTCAGACAGATTTTTCCTAGAAAATGAAGGAAAAAGTAGCACCATAAACCCCCAAAATAGTTTTCAGAGCATGGACTTATCATCTTTAACACAGAACAATCTTAAGTTTCTTTTCTTGCTAAATCTGGTCACTCAAAAAGACTGAAAGAATTATTGATGGCTGCCTTAAACTTACAACGGGAGACCCAGAGATCTTCTCCACCTCCTCTAGAATCTGTTCTTTACTGTAATTTCCAGGTATGAGGTCTAGAACAGTGGTTTTCAGCTGCGAGTGGGAGGGTTAGCAAGGTTAAAGAAAAAGTGTGACAGGAGTCTGGCAGTAATAGGCTTTGTTTTGAAAGAATAAACAAACATACAGAAACACCTTCCAGATGATTTCCATGCTGCTCCCCACCCCCTGTTCTTATGTCCTCTGTTCTAAAGTCACCCTGAGTCTTAGGCATGCTCTGCCCTGAAACCCAGGGAGGAGCATACTCTTCTCTGAAGGAGTTCCATACACTTCTTCTAGGATGCAGATCCTTATATAACCTTAAAATTAATTCTTCTGTTTCTCTTAAGTTCCTGAGAAAAATGTGTAACTAGGAATCATTTTTCTCTGTGAGTGTTTGGCCAAAGCATATTTACCACAAGCTGCTGAGGCACGTTTTGTCACAATTGTCTGGAGACTCTAAGCCTGGTTCATTAGGACTTGAAGGTCAGGCATCACTTTTCTTTTGTGTTTATTTGCCTTACACCAGTTTTTCCCAATTGATACCACCTTCTGTCTCAAAGTCAGAAACCTTTGCTGGGCCCCTTGGAAGTTTTTCTGGCAGACCTCCCCTTCTTGGTGCACATGTATAGCAGAGATAGCTGATGCACCCTGAACAAGGCATAATCCAATTGCTAACTGTCCACTTCTGTAGCTTCTCTCAGGCTCTTAATGCCGCTTTCATGCCAAAAAAATCATTTCAGAGATAAAAAGAAGAGGACATTTCACTATTTTAAGACAAATTGAGACTTATCTGATAGCTTATGAGACAAAAATTCATGAAACTAGAAAAAAATTGGTTGTTAATTATATAATTAAACCAACTCTGTATTTTAAATGAAAACAAAATTAAAAAATAGGAATAATGTGTAATATGGTAATTTTTCCTTCTCTTTACTACCTCTTCCAATTTTTCCATATCTTTGTCTCTGTTCTCTAAGGCTTCAGAAACAATAAAATGGATTAGATGCCATCTCTTTTCCTTATTCATTACTTTCTGCACTATGTATTCTAATTCGGTATTTTATTTGCACCTTTTAATTTAAGGAATGAACAAGACGAGACAGTGGTATAAGACTGAATGCTAGATAGGAAAAAAGTCACAGCAATAAGGAAGGAATAAAAAGGGTGGAGGATGGGAACTATAATAATTTACATATTTTCCCTTTTACTCATTTGTAGTTATTTACGCTCATCTTTACCATTTTGTTCTTCTAAAGTGCTCATTAAATGTAAATAAATGAATTCTACAATTCTAGTTCCTGTCTTAAATTTTATACTTATTTTGTGACCATACCAGCAAAAAGGTAAAACAACATAATAATTTAAGTAGGCAACTAAAAGAACAATCCAAAGATAATATAATAGATTAAGGTTAATAGTAACTAACCACAGAGGGGGCATTTCCATCTCCCCTGTCTTTTAATAATACAGCTACTTCACCCACAAAAAATCTTTCATTCATAGTTTACTGTTTGTTTTAAAGATTTTATATTTTAGAAAGGCTGACACAAACATTAGAAATTATTAAGAGTGGTCTAGAGATAAGCAAAGGTTTTATATTTTACTGCTTGAATTAAAATGAACAAAATTTTATCACCATAAGAGCAGGGATTTGTTTTGCTTTTACCTGTTCTTGGGTCCGATTCTTCCAGTACAACCACCTCTTTTTCCAATCTGGACCGACCATATTTTCAATTGCATTTTCAGCTAAAAAATATAAAAACAGTATTTTTAAGTCATCATGAATTTTACTATTTATCAGGTACTTAAATCTTAACATAATAATCTTGCTTTCTTAACTACTTCAAAGCGATATATCAATATAAAGTCAACTGAAGAAAAATTATATGATTGATAGGGTGCATATATAAGAAAAAATTTAATTACTTATGTTTACAACCTATGAAAATTGCCTGTAAAGTCCTCATAAGTTTACCAGCAAACACTAAAATAGTTTGAATATAGTTTTTTAGATTATCAGTACTTATAAACATGCATCTAATTTAATATTTTAGTTACTAAGCTGTTGACAAACAAAATCCCATAATTATTCAACTACGGTTTCAATAACGAAGACCTAGAAGCATTAATTTTTTTTAAACAAATGTTCTCTGAAGTTGGATAATGGCTTCATCACTAGGAATACTCAAAACTCAGTAACATGTGCCCCTACTTACTATCCTTCAGACGAGCTTGAAGAGCCTCTTCCATGAAGTAAATAGCTGCATCCCACTGCTGTTTATCAGATATGGACCGGTCTTCTAAAGCATTGTGTTGAATAACTCTCTGAAATAACAAAGAACAAAAAACAGTTAATTTGATATGTCTTATTATTTAATTTTATTTGCATTGATAGCTAAGCAAATACCCAGAATAACAGATGTACTTAAAATAACATAAAAGTAGGTTCCTTCTACACAAATGCAGTCCTATTATCTGTTAGCTTTCCATC
Organism: Noctilio leporinus; assembly: GCA_004026585.1. Taxonomy (NCBI): domain Eukaryota; kingdom Metazoa; phylum Chordata; class Mammalia; order Chiroptera; family Noctilionidae; genus Noctilio; species Noctilio leporinus. The sequence continues at coordinate 307,084 of PVIW01000392.1, read as the reverse complement.
TAAAAAACAGTGGAGACTTTTCTCTTAGCCCAAATTAAATGAGCTGACCATCTCTAAGATCAATGAGCAGGGGGCATTTTACATATTTAACTACATAAAATCCAACATCTAGAACCCTAGTATTCAGGAGTTAATGATTCAGTTAATCTCTACCTCTACTTTTGGTCATATAATGTGTTAGTATTTTCGGAAAAAAAAGGGGAAAAATAATAACTATTATCTCACTGGTAACAGCAATGGAAATGTAATGGAGGGGAGCTTATAAGGTCTAACCAATCCTAAGTAAATGCTATTTACTATAAGAAAATTAGTTTACAAATTAGGTAATTGTTGACTGGCTGAATGAAAATGGCACCATTCGCTCAGAAAGCCAGTCTAAACAAGGGAGCTGACAAGAATAAATTCAAAGACAACGATTTATTCCAAAATAATTACAACCAGTCCACAATCAGATATACATTTTCCTAGAAAATGGCTTCACCTTATCTTTCAAGCACCTCTCATAACTGTCTGAGCAAAGCAGTGCTTAATTAGGTTTGATTATGGTGATGAGAATGTTCTACAAACAAGATTTATCAGGTGATGGAGGTTAGGAACCAGGTTTCATAACTAGACAAAATTGGGCTTATAACCCAGCTTTGCCAATGACGATAATCTATTGTATGCTTAAGAACTAAACAGGCATAAAAATTGGCTATATTTCTGTGGGAGAATAGGTGAAAAAGGTAGTTTCCTGTGTTGCTGCCCAAGAGTCTGACCAACTTGTAGCTTGTGGCTGGAAAACAACTTCTGTGAGACAAAACAGCAACTACAAACTGGCTACGGCAGAACCTGTGACCATGACTTCTGCAGTAGGATCCGCCTGTGAAGGGAGTAAGGAATCTGACCAGTCAGGAGGAAGATGCAACCAAGGAGAAACCTAAAGTAGCAGCAGAACATCGGCAGAGTCAGTCATGTGATCCAGAGGAGAATGATTCTCAATCATCTCCTCCAGCTAAAAACTAAAGTCTTCCATGCCACCTGAAGAGGCAGAAGAGTCTGAGTAGGGGCATTTCTCGATTATAACCTCATGACTTAAGAAATAAAAGTTCTGTAACTTAGTAGTGGCCAGAGATGGAGGGGATAAGAAAGCGGATACCCAAGCTTGTGGAAGAACAGGTTTTACAGAGAGGAATCTCTTCCTGAAGAAGAAAGGCAGGCCAAGGGTGATGCTGAAACAACTCAGAACTCTGACAACTGGTCATTACAGTTGATGTCAAGGAAGAGACACCTTCAGTGAGTAGTCCTGAGACACAGCATGCTGAAGAAGGAAGGAGAGAGAGGAGAAGGTAAAGAAAATGCAAGGAGACAAATCAGAGGCAGCAGCAAAAAGAGACAAACAAGTGCAGACCAACAAGCTAAGAGCAGAGAAGACTACTCAAAAAGCCATGACGTAGGCCAAACCTGTAAAGTGACTCTCCTAGATGGTACCGAGTACTGCTGTGACCCGGAAAACTTACTAAGGGATAAGTGTTATTTGAAAAAGTATGTGAAACTTCAACCTCTTGGAGGACTACTTTGGACTTTCACTTCATGGGAGCCATGAGCAGAAAAACTGGCTAGATCCCGCAAGACAAATAGAGACAACTGTGAAAATTTCCCAGCCTGTTCCCTTTAAATGTGAAGTTTTATCCTCCTGGTCCTTTCTCAAGACTAAAGTTATCACCAGATACTTCCTCTGCCTTCAGCTCCGGCAGGACACTGCCTATGGCCACTTGCCCTGCTCTTTTGTGACTCATGCCCTCCTGGGATCTTCACACTACAGGCTGAACTTGGGGACCACGACCCAGAAAAGCATGCCAGTCACAACCTCAGCGACTTCATTTTGCCCTCTCCCAGACAAAGGGGCTGGAAGGGAAGGTGGTAGAGCCGCATAAAACTCATAGGCGCTCATCTCCAGCACGAGCTGATTCTCGGTTCTCAGAAAGTGCAAAGAGGCTTTCCAAGTATGCCATCGACCTACATCATGCCAAGGACTCTGAAAGTATGAATAGCAAGATGGGCATGTGTGCTAATGGGCTCTCATTTACAAAGACTGAACTGTTCATTTGCTTGGCTGAAATTCTAGAAAATTCCCTGTTAAGTGCAGTAACTTTTGCATTAGGCCAGCATAGCTGGAACAGTTCGAAAGCACCACCGGATTCAAACTGCTAAACCGTTCATTGGGCTTTGGAAAGGCTGTGGAAAGTGTGTGTGAAACATCGTATTTTTTATATGCTTGTGTCTCTTGAGCAGCCACCAAAGACCAAGTTCCTAATCATGGAACTTTGCTGCACCCAAGCGAGACCCACCAGGCAAGAACCCACACTGACAGGTTGGTGCAAATCCAGTCAGCGGGTCTCCAGGATCCTAGATGGATCTCTACTAGTGTTTATGAAGGATTTTCTTGCCCTTGCTGGGGAGGTTTCAAGCACATGGCTGTGGAGTTGTCAGCACTGCCATGGTACAGAATGGAGGTGGCAAAAGGGATATCAGAAGCCCCATCGATGTCCCACATGCACAACTTATTGAAGGAAAGAGTTCAAGTGAAACTCTGAATGTAGTAGAGGAGGAGAAGCAGGCAGAGGACAGGAAAGATAAAACAGTCACAGAGAAATGAATGGTAAACAGATATCACATGGGACTGGGCAATCTTTAAGGTGGGACCCTAACACAAAGACTCCACCTCCCTGCCTTCTAAGAGTAGAAGCAGCAGTGAAGGTGAGGAGGAAGATGTGGAGAGTATGACCCTACTACCATGTGACCAAGGGCACCAGAAAGGAAGAACAGGAGGAGTATGAAGAAGGGGTCCTTCCTCTACCCCTTCTTCATACTCCTCCTGTTCTTCCTCTGAGCAGCCAAGCTAGTAGAGGGAGGAACCAGTGTGAGAAGCCAGCCCAAGCAAACAAGTACAGTATAAACAGTGACCCAGGAAAATGTCCTTGCCCCAAAGATGTCTGGAGAGGACAGTATACATACATGAAGGCACTATTAAGCAAGATCTGAGCAAAGACACAGAGGATAAGCAACATGAAATTAATGGAGAGGTGTCTCATGCTCATTGATGTTTATTTGTTTAAAGTCACCCCAGGTAAAGACAGAGAAGGTAAAAATTTCTGATGCTTCTTCATACACGACAGAAACCCCTAGACCAACGAAGTCACTATTGTCCAAACTGATGCCAAAACCATCACGAGGGTCCACAGATTGATGGTGGGACAGCCGGTGACCTGGGCATGTTAATGACAGTACAAACCATCACGTCTGATTCCATGTTGACAACAACCACCACACACATTACCGAAACTATAAAAGGTGGGATATCTGAAATAAGAATTGAGAAATGCATCGTGATCACAGGAGATGCAGATACTGATCGTGACCAGCATTGTCCAAGGCACCCGGGGAACACAGAGAGCAGCACCCTGACATGTTGGTCATGACACAAAGCCACTGAGCTGAAGGAAGGGGAAAAGTTAGTTAGGAAATTCATTTATTAAACATCATTCAACTTTGTGAACCTGAAGGATTTTGACCACTTCAGGTCTTAATGACACACCATTACTTCAGTGAAATTTATACAATCAGTAACAATCAGAAGCCTTAAGAATTAAAATGCCAAAACTAAACCTTACCTTAACAGGTCTGGTTTATATTGTTCCCTTGCCTTTTAGTATATTGTTTTGTTTTATAACCACTTCTACATATTCTTGGTTCTTTCTTCTTTTAATAAAAATTAGGGAATTTTGTTTTCAGTTTACTTTGCGTACAAACCTGCTTTTTATGACTCATTTTGATCCCTGACAGTAAACAAAGACAGCCTCAGCTGATACGGTGCTATTCTCTTAAACAGGTGCTGTTGTGGGGAAAGGAAACTAATTTAGATAATGCTTTTTGTTCTTCCAGATTCTTCCCATTGAATTCCCATGTAATTATAGTAAATATTTATAGAGTTTTCAGATTGCAGTAAATTTATTATATAAAATAATAATATGGACTTATAGCATTTCTTACATTTTGAAAATTTTCTAATGTTTGAGAAATTCATTGGGAGTATTTTTTATATTGAACCCTTTTGACTTTCCAGTTGTGACTTTTTACTGTTAGTAGAAAAGTCAGAGCATCTATAGATTAGAGACTTAGGAAGAAGTTCGCTGACCACACACTGTGTTTAGAGACCCTATCACCCTATGGGGCCACCACATGCTCATAATTCACACATGTTTGAGGACACTAGGGAGAGGAGTTGGTGGTGGTGAGGTTTTTGTTTTTTGGTGTATGTGTGTTTCTTTTTTATGGTTAAAAGAAAGCTAGGCCATTTAAAGCTGATACCAGAGACCTGAAAGGGATTTGTAAACTGTACTGAATGAACACTTTCCCCCTTGCTTTTGACTCTATGTACATATAGTTATGATGCTAGATTAGATTTATAGCAGCTTCAAGTTATATGAAATGGCATTTTGCTTTCTGTAATACTGTTCTAAAATAAAGTTGGCTTAAGCTATTAAAAAAAGGAACTAGGCCCTGGCTGGTGGCACAGTGGATAAGGTGCCGGCCTGCAAACCCAAAGGTCGCTGGTTCGATTCCCAGCCAGGGCACATAACCAGGGTGCAAGCCAGGTCTCCAGCCAGGTCTGTAGTTGGAGGCAGGTGAAAGGCAACCACACATTGACATCTCTCTCCCTCTCTTCCTTTCTCTCTTCCCCTCTCTCTAAAAATAATAAAATCTTAAAAAAAAAAAAAAAAAAAAAGGAACTAATTAAAATAACACAAAATACAGTTTCCGGTACTTTGTAAGCATTCGACACATGGTAATTAGTATTATGATTTTAGAAGTCTAACATTTCATGACTCAAATTCATTGAAAATCAATTCATCTAATTTCTTTCATAATCATAAAAAGTAAAATGGGAAACAGCTATAGTTCAGGCTAATTAATGGATGATAATTTGTTAGTTTATAGAAGCCTGCTTACTGAAAAGTTTGACGTTTTTCTGAAATGATAACCAAGAAAAAAAAAACAGAAGACAATTATGGAGAAATGTCAAAGGGTTGATTAAAGATCATCAATCTATTTCTTTGGGTTTCCTTCATTATTTTAAATTCAGAATCTAATTCAGTCATATAAAAATAGTTTCCTATAAAAGTATAAATTTGAGAAACTATATAAATATATAAGGCAGACACCCTAATATATCAACATACCAAACTGTCCTCTGCAAAATCATTCCACTTATGGCGTTTAATACTTTCTTCCTTCACAGCTTCCTTAAGTTTATCAAATATGTCATCATGCTCTTTTCCTTTTGGTTCTGTCATGAAGCGGGAAAATTCTTCTTGTAGTGTCTCCCAAGCAACCTAGAATTATTTAAAAGAAAAACTTTACACTACATACTTTTATTTAACATGTAACATGAAAAATAAACACATGAATTTAAGCTGATAAGTCAGCTTATCAGAAAATACGTATGAAATCACATTAAAATAAAAGTCAGCAAATATAAACTCTGGTCTAGAGATCCTATGCTGACTGGTAGCTGGTGGGACAGATTTGAATTCCTGATGTGTACTGTTAGACATAGACAATGTTAAAATTAAAAAAAAAAAAAACATTAGTGTCCAGCATTTAAAAATTAAGAGACTTCACATATAAATCTACATTTCTAGCCCATCTAGCGACACTATATTCACATTCCCTCCTACCAGTACTTGCCAGAGCTGAACAAGAGCACCCCTTTAGATAAGATGGGCACTCTAGGCAGTTACCAGGCTTAGCTCACTTATTTCATTCTCTACAACACCTGAGTGCTTGCTTCTTCCACACTGTAAAAAGTTTAAAATTTCTCAATGATTTAGTCTTCACATTTTTGCCTCTGTGAAAATACATGAAGCAATGCATCAATATTCTCAAACACAGCTGAGCATTATTCAGCCTTATATTACAGCAAATCCTAATTACATGAATAAGGAAATGAAGAGCCGTGTCAAAATTAAGAACTATATTTACTTAAAGCAGCCTAGCTAATAGAATTTTATATTTAGCCCTCTTCATTTTAAACATGAAGAAATTATGGCATAAAGAAAGGTGCCTGTCCAAGAATACATAGTGAGGTATTAAAATCAATGTTCCCTGACCTTCAGCAGGTCCACATCTTTCTACCACAACTAGGTGTGAAGGTGCAAAGTGGCAGGAGACAGAATCACTGCCATTTCTATGACCAATTCCACTGCCTGAACTGTAGGACATAAAAATGTCCTGTCATGGGACAGGGGCCTAAAAATGTGAGGGGAGCTTGTGTAGTGGTGGCAGCAGTTCTAATTACGATAAGGGAGAATGTGTGGAGAACGGACCACGGATCAGCAACACGTAGCTTAGACAGTGTGATTATAAGAAAGATAGGTAGGCCTAAGAAAGATAGGCCTAAGGAAATTGAGACCAGAGGTGAAGAAGCTAGGACCAGAACAGGATAGGGAAGAGGATAATCAGAAACTGTATTTCATTTCTAAGGTAGGTATGAATACTGATTCTAATTTCATTCATAGCCTCAAACAGAAGTACCAGACATATTGACTCCTTAAGAGTAATATACGTGCTGATCACTTTGGATGAGGATTGTCGTCATTGTCATCATCATCATCATCACCATCATCATCATCATCATCATAGCAGATGCATTTACTGAACAATTACTACAGGCCAGGTATTGTCTAAGTATTTTACATACATTATCTCATGTACTGCCTTTATATGGTAGGCAACATCAACACTTTTATGTTATAGATAAGGGAACAAAAACCTTAAACAAGGATCACACAGCTACTAATTGGGAGGGCCAAGATACATGGGTAACAGAAATGCACTCTTTAATGCACTTTCTTATAATTTTTAGTCTAACCTCTGGCAATATACAAAGTAAATGGCTATTTAAGCATAATTGAGCCTTGCAGAAAATCAATATGAAATGCTTTATCCATGAAATAGTTCCTTATGGAATCTTTATCCACAGAAAAAGTTAGAAATATTTGACATTCAATAAAATTTGGGCAGTTTTATTAAATGCTATCTTTGAAAAAAAAATCACACTCATACCAATTGTCATAACAATTGGTAAAGTTTTATAATAGTAATAATAGGTAGCGGCATTAAATTTAATCCCAACATGAGATGAGGAGGAATAAAGAATAAATGGAGTATAAAGATAAAAAAAATAATAGCTGTGATGGGAATAAAATCTAAACTTCACAGCTCCTACTCCCTTCAGATAATGCTTCTTACCCATTTAATTAAATTATATCCTAACCTCTACTGCTTTATTAGGAAGCTGTTTATCAGTCCACTGTTTAAGCTTGATGTCCACTGTGGTATTAAAAGTCCCTGAATTCATGGTCTGTGCAGCTGGAAGATAGATGTTTTCAATCACATGAGTTGATACTCTTTCCCACAAAGACTGCTGAAGGATTTCCTCCCTGAAATTAAAAAAAATAAAAAAGTTCAAGAATACCAAATTTAAACATAATGTTGAGTTTTTAAAAACAGCCTTATCAGAAATATCAATAACTTATAAGTTGCATATATTTGAAGTGTTGGCATATGTACATACCCAGCATCACCACAGTCAAGATAATGAACTTATCCATCATCCCCAAAAGCCGTAACCCCTGGATCTGCTTTCTATCACTACAGATTAGTTTATATTTTCCAGAATTTTAAATAAAGGCAACCATCTAGCATATAGTCTTATTTTGTCCTTTTTCACTCAGCATAATTACTTTGAGGTTTATTTTTAAAAATATTTAAAAAAGATTTTATTTATCATTCCAGAAAGAGAGGAAGGGAGAGAGGCAGAGAGGGAGAGAAACAGAGAAACATCAATGTATGGTTGCCCCTCACCTGCCTCCAGCCACAGACCTGGCTAGAGACTTGGCTTACAACCTGGTTATGTGCCCTGGGGAATTGATCCAGCAACCTTTGGGTTCATAGGCCGGCATCTTATCCACTGTGCTACCAGTCAGAGCTTCACATACAACTCTTTATATGGACATATTCTTTTGTTCCTCTTGGGTAAACAGTCTATAGGTGGAACGGCTGATCATATCATAACTATATATTTAATTTTTCAAGATAGTGCCAAGCTGTTTTACAAAATGGCTGGACCATTTTACATTCCTACCAGCAAAATATGAGAGTTCTTATCAATAGTTGGTATGATTAGTTCTTTTAATGTTAGTCATTCTAATAGGTTTATAGCAGTATCTTATTGTGATTTTAAACGGTATTTCCCCAATGACTAATAATTCTAAGCATCTTTGCATTGGCTTATTTGCCTAATATTAATATATGTACTATATGTGTTGATTGTTAACTGGAGTCCAAGTCTGAAAAGTTGGTACAATTTTACCAGTTTATCCACCACAGCACAAAGCACAGACAACTTATGGGATGGATATGGCTAGGTAATATTGTTCAACACTTTATGATTAAGATAATAAAAGATGCAAAACTAAGTTGAAAATTCTGCCATAAGGACATCTTATAGGAACACTAATCTCTTAAGAAAAAGGCAACTACTTCAATTTAAAAAAATAATGAAATATCAAGAAAATATTTATTTGGCTTCTCCCAGATGAATTTCTACTATAATATAATATGACAATGTACAAAACCACTCTGTTCATCAAGTGGTCTTTCAACTTCAACAAAATAAACTTAATACCTTTCACCAAAATTATATCCATACCACGTTAACATTTCTTTTAAGAAAGTCTGTTTCTATAAATTCAGCCAATTATCCTTCTAAATGACATATGAAAAAATACATATATATGATAATGGTCACATAATGTTAATGATATTCCAATTATCTCCTGCTTAATTTCAGTAATTGATTCCCAATGATCAGGTACACTGAATGAAAATGTTGAGAAGCTATTTCTCACTATAATACATCATATGTCAAGCCTAATACCCCCACTCACTTTCTTAAAATATTTTAGAAGTATAGTAGAATACCTGTAAGTAAATATTTTATGTTAGGACATAAAATGCTTACAATACTGCTTCCAGATCACTGTATATCGATCAAGTAGCCCTGTGATTAAATAATTATAAGCATCTTAGGCATGTATTATCAAATATCACATAAGGCATTATGCAGCAAAAAGATACTACCTAAGACTATGTCACAAAAAATAAAAACATTTTGGGCACAATGCAGTTGAACTTAATGTGGCATGAACAGTTAAGATTAGGATATCCTATTTTGATCTGTGCTTATATTAAGCTCTAGAGCCTGGGGGAAATGATGAAAATGTACAAAGTTATCTGATCCAGCAGCACACAGAATAAATCTATAGAAGCTAAATGCCCTAGCTCTCTCCCTTGGGATCTCAACAGACAATCTGGCGATACAGGTTTCTGTTTCTTCATAATTCTGCTCAGCCACCTATGTGTTAAATAAATGAGATTTATCTTTAAGGCTCGCTCTAGTGCTGGCATACTTTCACTTCAGATTTGTTCTGTCCAAATGATACCAACCATTTGATGATGCTGGAGATGTACAGAAGCACATTTTTCTCCCATAAATACCATTACTAGTTATTCTAGTTTACAAATAATCTTTTATATACATTATCCTCATACAACCAAGTAAGGCAAGTTGTATTATATTCATTCTCTGTGTATACACACATACGAAGTCTGTTTGGAAAAAGTTCAACCACTGTTAATATAATAAAAATTGCACAACATCAATGCAACCTGGCAGCCAAGGGGAGGGGGGGACTGGAATACGCATGCGTAAACAGTGATGCCTTCACTTTACTAGTCAGTGGGGGCAGTAGATGCTGCTGAGTGAGCATGTGTACTGTGTGGCTGTTGCATTCAAATGACTGAGTAGAGCAATGAATCTGCATCAAATTTTGCATGAAGCTGGAAAATTCTTCTACAGAAACTTCTGATGATTCAGAAGGCTACAGCTATGGGCAACTGGTGATCAGCAGCTTCATCACAACAACACACCCACTCATGCATCACATTTTGTGCAGTGTTTTGGCAAAACATCAAATCACCCAGGTGACTCAGCCCCAGTACAGCCCAGACTTGGCAGCCTGTGACTTCTGGCTTTTCCCAAAACTAAAATCACCTCTAAAAGACAAAAGAGTTTGACCATCAATGAAATTCAGGAAAACATGATGGGGCAACCGATGGTGATTGGGAGAACTGTGTGAGGTCCCAAAATACCTACTTTGAAGGGGATTGAGGTCTATCATTGTCCTATGTATAATGTTTCTCACAGCTTATTCAATAAATTTCTGTATTTTCCATAGTACATGGTTGAATACTTTTTGGACAGACCTTGTACATGCACACACATCTATCTCTTATAGCATCAAAAATGAATTGGCTTACAGAAAGCCAAACAACTGGCTTACAATACAAATAATAACAAAGATAAATTGTATTGTATATAATTAGTTGATAAATGCAGGTCAGATTAGAATTCTGTTTTTGATAAGGGAAGAGATCAAGAACACACAAATTCTGACTACATGATGAGAGAAACAGGTTCACTCTTGAGGAAGAAAGAGCACCAAGGTGCAGAAACGAGTAAAAATGAATTCAAACTTGAGGATTGGGCAGTTTTGATCATTTTTCAACTGAGAAAATAGAAGCAGTATGGAAATTATTTATAATAAATGGCAGTAAGAATAGCTACACTCCAAGAGTGATAAAGTCTTTAAAATACTACAGACTTCATTAGAAAGATAAGATATGCACAAGAAATTTGTTAATTAACATACAACAGCAAAAATCTCAAGCTTATTTAGACAGTTTACTTGCAATACACAGAACCTATTTTGGTTACAGTGCCCCACTACAACAAATTGCCCAAATTTACATAAAATATAAATTGGAGGTGATAGTTTGCCTTGAGAGATTTGCATGAGTGTTTTTCAAAAGGATATATTTACTTCTTTTTTTTTGAAGAGTTTATTATTTTTAGGGAGAGGGTAAGGAAGAGAGGCAAAGAGGGAGAGAAACATCAATGTATGGTTGCCTTTCACCTGCCTCCAGCTATGGACCTGGCTGGAGACCTGGCTTGCAACCTGGTTATGTGCCCTGGCTGGGAACTGAACCAGCAACCTTTGGGTTCACAGGCCAGTGCCTTATCCACTGTGCCACCAGTCAGGGCCTATTTTTTTTTTTTTCTCAGAAAGGATTCCATTTAAAATGTGATTTATACAAAACATATTAAAGGTAAAGAAAAACCTAACACAAAGCAAGATTTAAAGAGCATAAAGCTTTCTTTCAGAATATCCCTTCTGAAAGACAGTTAATACATAACTAATTCTACTTAAATATTTAATAAGAATAGAAGAGTAGTTACTTTTATGTTCTTGCCAATGTTTTGGAAGATGAGCCAAGACTATAATAAATCAGTGCTTTATTAATCTAAATTTTAGTATTTCATTATAATTGAGAAAAGGTCAAATACTCACCAATGTTTTGGTGTAACCTGGCTCAGACTGATAACTTCATCGAGGATTTCATTTTTAGCTTTTTCAAATAGTTCATTCTAGGCAATATAAATACAAGTAAGTAAGATTTTCATAAGATAGTCAATTTGCGCTGCCATGGTTTTCAGAGATATTTAAAAAGAAGGCCTCTGACAAACCAGTAGGATGAGCTCAGGTCTGAAGCATGCATGACCAGCAAAAAATACTTCTCTCCTGATCTCTTTTTAAGAAATCCCAATATATAGACAAGGACAAAGGAATTGACACAAATGTCTACCTTAGTCACTTAATTCTGAAAGTAGTTTTTCACATAACATTTGTTAAGATTGTTGTATGTTATAATGAAAGCATTGATACATATTAATTTAGTAAACTGATATTATTTTACAAACAATGACATTTTAAAATCAAGGAAAACCAGAATTTAAATTCCATTAAATTAGTATAAATGTTGAAAAGGTAAAAAAAATTTATGTATAATTTTTAGAAGTTTATGCTACATAAATACATTAATTCTACGAGACCTTTAAAAATACTCATCTCAGAAAATACTTTTAAATGCTTGATTTGACATCCCATGATCCCTAATTATGTTTTAATATTATAAAAAAATATTTTAAATTACTGTAGAAATATTAACTGCTCCTAGAAATATATTCTTGCAGCTCTAAATTAGTAATCATGGTCAAAACCAAAGCAATTTAGCTTATGAGATTTCATCCATCAATATAAATTTTGTTAGACACAATATTAGATCAGTGATTTTTAACCTTTTTCATTTCATGGCACACATAAACTAATTACTAAAATTCTGTGACACAACAAAAAAGTATTATAGTATATTTTATAATATAACAGTATATATTTTGCCAATCTGAAAAAAGAAAGTATAATTTTGATTCATTCACATTGGATGGCTATTGTGTTGGCTGTTGTCGTTTTTTAATTTGACATTAAGGGGAAAGAGGTCAGCACCCCTGACTAAATAGTCAGGTATTGCATGTTTTAAAAATTATTGCAGCATACCAGTTGAATATCTCTCAATTAAACAAACACAAAATACATGAGGCGCACAAATATTACCCGGTCAAGTTCTCGCAGGCGAGGATAGTTATTTTTCCACTCAGTTTCAAGGTTAAAACGTGTTGCTGAGGAAGAAGTAAAAAGTGTTCAAGTTTAAGGATTCTCTTTCTTCCCAGATGCAGTGGCTAAAGGCTACCTTGCATATCTTCTGCATTAACTGAATATAAATGTGCATCTATGGCTCCTGAGTATTCTGAGTTCTTAACATCTCAGAAGCTCATTATTTCAAGTTTTCCAAACTAATCTTCTTGACTCTAGTTGCTCTTTTTTCAATCCATGAAACACATAATTGAAGCAGTTTAATACAGCAGCTAAGAGCATAGATTCTGGGTTCATACCACACCACTAAGATTCAAATCCTGGGTCTACTGCTGTGTGACATTGGGGGTGTTACTTAGGTAAGGTCTATTGTGCCTCCATTTTCTCTTCTGTAAAATGGGAATAATAATACACAGTTGCTTAGGGACTAACTAGAATAAATAGGTAGGATTTCCAAATGGGAAAAGGGAAGAAAGGTACATTCTCACCAAATGAAACTATGGAAGCCATGGAGCAGAAAAGTATGGGATTCAGGAACCATTCTATATTTTGCCTCCCAAATATTACTGCAAACTTTATAATGTATTTAAACTCCCAATGTGCTCCTAGAAATGTTTCCTCTGAAGGAGAAATCCTGTTCTTGTTGTACAACAATTAAAGATCATATTTTTCCACTTTCTCCACATGCTATTTAATAATAAATAAACTAAAAAGCAACTGTTACAGAGAGTAAAGAATCTGATGGATGCCTAAAACTGCCAGCTAATACAATACCTAAACGTGTTCTTTTATTTCAAAAACACAATTTACCTTTAAAACTATCAGCCTGTTGTTCAACTGACTCTCGTACCATTTTCCAAAAGCAGTCCGATACAGCAAGGCTTAAATTTCTTGTAGTGACTTGGTGTGCCTTTAGCATGCTTGCCCTGTAAAAAGTAGTAAGAGTTAAAGTATACTAAAATGGCAAAAGGACCATACTAAGTTTGAGAATGTGCTTGCTACGGTAACCTAATGAGAACAGTCACATATCAACACTGTCCAATAAAATTTTCTGTGATGAAGAAAATGTTCTGTATCTGAACTATACTATATGGTAGGCACTACCAGCCATATGGGGTTATTAAACCCTTGAAATGTACGGTTAGTGTAACTAAAAACTGAAGTTTTATTTGATGTTAACTAATTTAAATTTAAATAACCACACAAGGATAGTGACTACTGTATTGGACAAGTTCTATATACTTGCCAGTTCCTATCCCATTAAATAATACTTGAGATTTTAAGAACTACCTTTATTTACTGTAATATATAGCAAAAATACTTTTCTACTTTAAGAGACCCTTTGCAAATAGTTTTAATATAATTTAGACACCCTTTAGCTCTTCCTTTTTGCTCTTGTTAGTATATTATTTATTTTCTGTTAATTTCTGTCAATATCTATTTAGGGATACCGCTTTGACATCCCCAATCCCACTTCATCTTTTCCTAACACTGAAAGAGAAATGGGTACATGTACTTAAAATATAAGTGTTGATTCTTAAAAATCATCTTATAAATAAATCAATTTCAGAGGTGTCCATGTGGTCTTTCATTGCCCACACACCAAAGGGCAGTTTGCTGCATCAGCATGTATTATACCATGTGATAAACTGCTCTCAATTCTGTCATAATAGCTACAGTACTTGTTTAGTGGATATAGGTCACTATTTGGAAAAGATTCTGGAAAGTCAATGTTAAACTAATAGTTATAAACATACTTGTAAGTAAAAATAGTTTAAACTAATAGTTATAAACATAATTGTAAGTAAAAATAGTTTGTTATTCCCTCACTACAAAATATTTAAATTTTTAGACAAGATACCTACTTTAGGAGTTTTGAATTCTGAAAAAATTCTTCTTCATATTCTCTTATTGCTTCTATGCTTTCAGAGCTGTTGCCTACAAAAAGAGGATGAAGCTCTCACTAAGAAAATTAATGTTTATTACTTGAAAACAACAAAAACAGTAATCCACCTTTGCATACCTTTTCCTGTTACAACAGCAAAATAACCTAGAGCTTTCATTGGGAAGAGCTTTCCTTCAATTATCTGCTGAATCTATTTTTAGAAGAAGAATAAATGTGAGATGAAAGTTTACATAATTTTAGAAAGCATTATATACTACTTAGAAAGCAAATTTAATAATGTTGTTTAAATATGTAAATCTATGCAAAGCATTAAAATGTATTTCAATTGCTATCTGAGGAAAAACTAAATACATTTAATTTTAGTATATTAAACATTATTATTAATATATATTTATTATAATTAAGTAATATATATATATTATTAGGCCCTGGTTGGTGGCTCAGTGGATAAGTGTTGGCCTGCGAAACCAAAGGTCACTGGTTCGATTTCCCAGTCAGGGCACATAACCAGGTCTCCAGCCAGGTCCTTAGTTAGAGGCAGGTGAAAGGCAACCATACATTGATGCTTCTCTCCCTTTCTTCCTCTCTCCCTGCCCTGCTCTCTGAAAATAATGAATAAAATCTTAAGAAAAAAAAATTTATTATGAGTGAGAATCCAAGATGAAGGCACAGGTAGACAGCGAATTCCCTACTACAACCAAAAATAAATACAACTACTTCAGTACTACAGACAACCAGAAATTCCAGAAAATCAACCAGTATGGAAGTTCAACAAACGAAAAGATATAAAGAAGGAATACTCATCCATCCGGACAGGAAGGATGGAGCTGGGACACAGAAGACACCATTTGGTGGAACAGTTTGGCGGAACGGCAGCTACAACAGGAAGGTGACTGTGACTAATCAACAGAAAGTGCAGCCACACATTAAAAAAACTAAAAAGTAGGGACCTGTTGGGTGCTCCCAGCAGACCCATGGCTCACATTTCTAGTGTTAGGGAGCCACATTACTTCTGACTGTGAAAACCAATGGGGTTGGGATGGAGGAATAAATTGCCAGTCTTTTAGCAGAGTCTGTTTGTTTAGAGGCCTCCACGGTCCTGGAATGTCCACAGATCAACCCACTATAGCAACCATGGTCAGGGTAATAATCAGAAAGGTGCCAGTCCCATACAGGAAGCAGAAATCCCTGAAAAAGCGGCGAGTGCTGAGCAAGCAGCATTGTTCCCTCTCAGACGCCTCCCCCACATACAGTGCCACAACATGGTGAAATGGGTCTTCTCATACTGACAAATATCTAAGGCGCCAGCCTGTACAACTAAAGGTATGACAGCTCCACCTAAGCCACAGAGGCAAACAGAGAAAGCTGTCAAGTTGAGGAGAGAAGTATGGCCCAAAAGAGGGAACAGATCAAGGTTCTAGTGGAAGAACTAAGCAATGAGGAGATAGCCAGCCTAACAGATGCAGAGTTCAAAACACTAGTGATAAAGATGCTCATAGACTTGACAGACAGGCTTCCCAAACACATAAGGGAAAAAGTGAAGGCTATGCTAAGGGAAACAAAGGAAAATCCACATGAAACCAATGGTAAAGGGAAGGAAACTAAGGTTCAAATCAATGATTTGGAATATAAGGAAAAAAAAACCAACCAGTACAGAAGGAGGAAACAGAATTTAAAACAAACCAGGAGAGGCTTAAGAACCTCTGGGACAAGTTTAAATATGCCAACATCCAAATCATAGGGGTGCCAGAAGGAGAAGAAAAAGAGCAAGAAACAGAAAATTTATTGAAAAAGTAATGAAGGAAAACTTCCCAAATTTGGCAAAGGAAATAGACATACAAGTACAGGAAGCACAGGGTGTCCCAAATGAGCAAGATCCAAATTGGACCACACCAAGATATGTCATAATTAAAATGCCAAAGATTAAAGGTGAAGAGAGAATTTGAAAGCAACAAGAGAAAAGAAGAGAGTTACCTACAAAGGTATAAGACTATCTGCTGGTTTCTTAAAAGAAACTTTGCAGGCAAGAAGGGACTGGCAAGAAGTATTCAAAGTGAGAAAGCAAGGATCTACAACTAAGATTGCGCGACCCAGCAAAGCTATCTATTATCTACGATGGAAGGGCAGATAAAGTGCTTCCCTGACAAGGTAAAGCTAAAGGAGTTCATCATCACCAAGCTATTATTATATGAAACGTTAAAGGGACTTATTTAAGAAAAAGAGAATTAAAACTATGAACATTAAAAAGACAGCAAACACAACTATCAACAACAGGTCTGAAAAAATAAAAGAAACCAAAACCAAAACCAAAACCAACTAAGCAAACAACCAGACTAGGACCAGAATCAAATGTATGGGGATCACTGGGAAGGTTATCAGCTGAGAGGAGGAAGGGCGTGAAATGGGGAAATGGTACAGGGATTAGGGAAAATAATTGGTGGGTACAAGATAGACAGGGAGATGTTAAGAATAATAAAGGAAAAGGTGAAATCAGAGAACTTATATGTACAACTCATAGACATGAACTAAGGAAGGTGGGCCTACTGGAGGGAATGGGGGTCTTGGGTAGAAGGGAGCAAATGGAAAAGAATTTGGAACCACTGTAATATCATAATAAAAAAAATACTTCAGAAAATATATTATTAAAACACAAGTATCAAAATTAAAACTTGGAATGATGTGTAGTGGTTTGGAGTCATGCCTTTGTTTGAATTTCTGCTCTGCTATTTACTAGCTTAGTTATGTAGCCTTTTTCAAAATGGTTGTTAAGAACATTACAGGAGAGAATGATACTTAACACAGTGCCAGGAATGCAAAGATTCAAAAAATGCTGCTGTTATTTCCCCATACTCTTCTTCAAATATCTAAATTCTAACCAAATCCAAGTTGAACTGTCTTTTTTTTTTTTTTTTCCTTTCACTTTTTAAAAACATATAAATCTCTATATTCTCAACTCTTTCAGGGTCAGAAATATTTTTCTAAATGTAGTAAAATCTATAGACTGTCTCCAAAAAAGTGCATCTTTGCACAGAGACCTGTCATTCACATAGCATACGAGTCCCATCCTGAAGCCGCTTCAGTTGAAGAGTTACCGATGTAAGAATCCCTCCTTTAAGATAGGTCACATCCCTAAGCTAATGCTGACTCTGGTATAACAAAAGCACTGCTATATATATAAGCTTCAACTGCATTTCAAAAGAAACAGAAACTTACTATCCTAGAGAAGAGGAAGAAGAAATGAAAGGAATGAAGGGAGGTGGGAAGAAAGCACAGACATTTGCTTCTACTTCACTTCCCTCTCTGTGCCCAATATTGCCACAGCAGGCTTCACCCACCAATGCGGCCAAGCAAAGGTCATCAAGTTAAAAGAGTTACTGGAGCAGGCCTGACTGCTGTCCTTAGAAGGGCCTGCTTGTCCTAGGCTGGTATCTGGGAACTTAACTAGTAAACAATTCCCTACATTGATATCAAACTTTCCCTAAATGACAGTAGCTCATTGTGCAGGCAGCATGGTTTATGCTGAACATCTGCTTTCCTTCCTGTGTCTGGAATTTTGGTACCTGGCAGTACCTCCATAACTAGGCCCCAATAAAACCTTAGGTATTGAGTTTTTCATTAGCAACTTGTGCTGGAGGGATTAGGCATGTCCTCTGTGACTCTACTGGGAGAGAACTGTTAAAAATGTGAGTTTGTCTTTCCCTCTAGACTCATCTCTTGTCCCTTCTCCCTTTGTGATTTTGCTTTACCTCCTTTCATTGCAATAAATCTTAGGTGTAAATATGACTACGTGCTTGAGTCCTTCTAGACAATCAGTCAATGCAGGAATGATCTGTCTCAGGAACCCCTGACAGGAGGCACAGCCCCAGAAAGTCTCAGGTAGAAAGGAAAGAATTATAAGCAGTAGCATGAGAGATGGGTACTTATACTGAAAGTTGTTCCACGAAGGGTAAAAATATAATAATAATGAGAACAGATGGTAGCTACCATGAGTATAAACTTTTGTGCCAAGCATTATTACCAACCATTTTTAAAACAAATATTTAACTATTTAAACCTTCACAACTTATGAGTTAGTACCATTAATATTTTCATTTCCAACAAATGAGGAAGCCTATAGCACTAAAAAGTTAACTTATCTAAGGTTACACAGCTAGCAAAGACTGGGACAGGATCTGAAACCAAGCAATCTGGCTCCAGTTTCTGCACTGTAACCAGGACACCTTACTCCTTTACAGCTAAGTAGAAAGTATGACCTAAGCCAAGGCCTGACCCTTAATAATCCTTATACACACATTACCTTGAAATAAAACTCTTTCCTTGTTACAGGAGACAGAGAGGAGGAACACTGAACACCACATGCAGAAGTCAAAGTCACAGAATTTCAGAAATGAAAATGACCCTAGAGATTAACTAGATAAGAGATTTTCAACCTTTTTCAGATCCTGGAACACATGAACAAATTACTAAAATTCTGCGACACGCCAAAAAAAAAAAAAAAAGTATTTTTGCCAATCTAACAAAAAAATAGGTATGATTTTATTCATTCACACCAAATGGCTATTGTTATAGTGGCTATTGTCAACTTTTTACCAACCTAAGCTAGAAAAGGTCAGTGCCCCCGACTAAACAGTCAAGTATTGCACGTGATAAGACATTCTGGCGG
The DNA here is from genome assembly GCA_004026585.1 of Noctilio leporinus. Lineage (NCBI taxonomy): Eukaryota > Metazoa > Chordata > Mammalia > Chiroptera > Noctilionidae > Noctilio > Noctilio leporinus. The sequence continues at coordinate 287,859 of PVIW01000392.1, read as the reverse complement.
TGCACCAGGGTGCCTGCAGCACCATACAGTCGCAAATCACTGACCTGGACTAACAGCCTGGAATGTGCATTGACTAGGTACCAAAAAGTAAACAAGATTCGTCCAAGGACACACCAAGTTGGTGGTAGAGCATAGATAAGAATGCTGATACCTGACACCTGAGCTAATGCCGCCTCTATAAAAATCTGGGACACAGTCTTTAATCAGTTAGGGAAGATGTTAATCTGCCAAAAACAAAGCTATACATAGAGGAATCTATGTTGTTGCTAGTTTTAAACCAATTTATGAACAATAACTATAAAGAAAACTTAAAAAGAGAAAAACCACAAATGAGACTGATGACTACATGGCAGCATACAAAATTATTTAAAGTGAAGGATGCAACGTAACAGTTTGTTTCTAAAGCATACTATTATGGATTTTTATTTATACCTTGAAATTGTATTTAAATAATTTACTATAACTTTCCAATACTTTGTTTTTACAGAGAACCAAGAAAAATCCCACTACTACTCTCTGATAAAGTATTCCATGAGGACTTTTTTTTTCCCTTTACAAACGGTCCCTGTCATAGCAGGAGCTTGTGCAAAAAACCTGTTGCCCTACCCGGCTTGGACTAGCCACATTTTTCTCTGCCAGGTCTACTTTGGTCAAAACAAATATCGTCCTTTTTCCATGAGGATCCATTTGACTGACCAAGTCTGTAACAATGCTGCGTTCAGCATCCACAGATCCATCTGAAAAAATTAAAAACAACACTGTAATAATTGTAAAGTGTATTTTAAAAACTCACACAAGCAACATCTCGTGTCTACATTATAATAAGGAAAATTTTCTTAATACATCTTTGTTATGAAGATATTCTAGCCAATAAAAATTTCTATGATGTCTGCAGTGAAATTTATCAAAATATTCCTAACCTCAATTCTATTTACTAATAAAATGAGTTAAGTAAGAGATGGTGAAACATAATTTATCTTGTATGTTTATGTAACCTGCATATTTACAGGAAAGGTAAAGGAAGTGTACCTGCATATTTATAGAAAAGAATTGCTAAAGGAAGTGTATATGTGCAACTAAAATCTTTGATAGATTTACCTTGAATACACAGGATGATGGCATTAGGATTCTGCATATAAGCTTTGCTGATACTGAAAATAGTTTCCTTTGTGTCAGGAGCCATGCCTGATGTCACAGTCTTTAAGAAAAAGAATTTAAATGTCACTATAAATGTTTTCCACAACAGGTATACGACAAAATACAAATTTTGCATACTTACATTAATAACACCTGGTAAGTCGACAAGCACCATCCTCTGTAGTCCAGGGCCTTTTACATTTAAGGATATAGTCTACTCAGGGAAAGGGAAAACAACAACAACAAAATTATTTGGAGAAAGCTTGTTAAAAACGCTTTGGTGATACACACTCTGAAAACCCTCTCTCATCCATTCAGATATGGTGTTCAGGGAAAAATTTTACTCTTTTTTTGATCCTAAAATGAATTATATTTTGGATAAGTCACTAAATCTCTCTAGGTTTTTATACTATTTTGTATAAAATTAGGCGATTTGACCAGAGCAGTGGTTCTCCAACTTTCAGGCTAATCAGAATCACCTGGAGAGCTGCTAAAACACAATGGCGGGTCCAAAACCCAATGTATGACTTAGTATGTCCTGGTGAGCCTTAGAATGTTGGTTTCTAAAATGTTTCCAGGTGTTGCCACCAGAGAATCACCCAGAAAAAGACACATTATTTGGAATATTAAAAAAAAAAAATATATATATATATATATATATAAGCCCTGGCTGGTGGCACAATGGATAAGGTGCTGGCCTGTGAACCTAAAGGTCACTGGTTCAATTTCCAGGCAGGGCACATAACCAGGTTGCAAGCCAGGTCTCCAGCCAGGTTTGTAGCTGGAGGCAGGTGAAAGGCAACCATACATTGATGTTTCTCTTCCTCTCTGCCTCTCTCTCTTCTCCGCTCTCTAAAAATAAAAAAATCTTTTAAAAAAAATTTAAAAATTAAGATAAAAAAGTATGTTATCTTAGAAGAGCAGCAGTCCAAATGTCAATGCCAAAACCATGATTTAATTCAAATCATCACCATTAGATTTCCATAAAACATTGTTGAAATGAATTGCAACACTTACCTCAGGGCTAACAGTACAGCCTTCTTTCACATTTTTCCTCATTCGAAGTTCTATTTCATGTCTTAATGCTGCAAGCTATGAATAGAAAAACAACAAAGTCCTAAGAAAATCTTGAGTTAACAAATATTCCATTAAGCTATCTTATATAAGCTTATGCAGATTATGAAGTTACACACATAAACCTCCCATGAATGCTACTTACATCTTCCTCTTTGGTAAGATCAAACTCTCGAGAACTATCTTTAAACAGCGCTACATGATGAGGACCTTCACTCAGAGTCACCTAAAATTTACAGAAAATTGAGATATAATAATCCAGTTACAATTTATATTAATTCCCACAGCACTGACATATCTACACAGGGCCAGTGCACTGCCTATGTCCAGGCATCCCTTCATACTACACACATCAGGAGTAGCTCTGGGGGCTGTCGCCATGGCAACATGGAGACCATAGAATTCTTTATCTGTATTGTCCACACATCCACAGGTATTGTAATTGCTCAACAAGGTTGCTGGCTATTTTATATCTTTCATGACCTAAACTACTGCTGCTCTTCTTTTTTCACAGTCAATGTTACATAGAATACTGAGCATGAAACCATTATTTAAAACTTGCAAAACTAAAAGAAAATCTGGTATTTAACTTCACCTGTGTAACAGACAATTCATTTATTTAACATCTGTTTCTTGACAGCAAACCGTGTCAAGTGTTGCAGGTGGAGAAATATGAGGAAGTGACTGTCCCTGGTTTAGACCGCACTCTGCGGGACAGATATATAGAGAGATATCAGCACAGTGTAGCCAAACCTAGGTGCCAAAGAAGAAAGTGGTATTAACTAGAGGACAATTGAGGCTGCCTTTCCCAAGGACTGCTCTCACAACTTACAGGTTAATTTACAAATTAACTGTCAGTGGTTTAGACTTCCCAACTTCACAGTCCTTGATAATAAGTGTCATTTTTCAAGCTTCACTATAATGATTCAATTTTAAAACACAATTCCTTCTACTTAGATTAGCTAAACAGGCTAGATAACAAACCAAAGACATCGGAGAGCAATCTGGCCCCAGTCCAAGACCCCAACGGTTTTGGGGGTGATGCTCCTGCAGGTATTTTCCCTTCGGGCAGTTGCTAATTTGTGGCACAGGGCGGCCTCAGAGAAAAGCTTAAAACTGGTAACGGTTTCACTGGGTTGAGGAGTTAGGGTTATCAAGCAGCCACAATTCAAGGTGCCAAGGTCCCAGGAAGGAACACACGGCAGAAATCTCCAAACTTATAGCCCTACATTCTGCACACAATTTCCCTTTAAGGCACTTGCACATTAAGAAGCAAAACAGAAAGAAGCTGCTAATGAGGCTAACAAGCTAAGTTAAGCTCACTCCTCAGGGGAGACAGAAATCTAGAGTTCAGGGCCTACCAAGGAGGAGAAGTCCTGATAAACACTAGGGGAGTAAAGGGCAAATTGGAAAGAAAGCTGTTTTGTCAGTTTCAAGATAATCTGTTTATGCTGCAGGAAGAAAGTGAGCTCTTCCTAAAATATAACATTATCCATAGCCACTACAATGAGGTGCTGGTAATAATGTAAGAGGTTGGTTTACAATGTTGTTATAGTCAATTACATAGAGCATGATGCTTGGTATAGTCAGTTCATTTTTTAATTCTTTAATTAAAAGCACCTCAAGTATCCATCAATAATAAAATGGACCTGTAAAGTGTGGTACGTTCAAACAATACCAGAGAACAGCGATTTTTAACCTTTTTCATCTCATGACATACATAAACTAATTCCTAAAATTCTGTAACACATGAAAAACTTATTTTTTGCCAACCTAAAAAACAGGCATAACTTTGATTCATTTGCACCATATGGCAATTGTTGGGTTGGCTGTTGTCATTTTTTTTGACAATCTAAGAGGTCTGCACCCCTGACTAGTCAGGGACTGTAAGTTTTAAAAATTCTTGTAGCACATCAGCTAAAAATGATTGCCAATGAACAATAAAAAAGAAACTAGCTTGATGTAACATGGCTGAATTCAGTAAGACCCCAAACTGTGCAGTCTGTATGAATCATCACACTGCTTGTTGCAGTTACAATAAATACACTTTATTTCTACAAGATTTTAGTATCATCTCACTGTCTCGTTTTCCACCACCACTCTGGTATTCATTCTTGGTGATTTCAGTTTTCTAATTTTCCAGTTACTCTCTATTAAACACACCAGCTGAAGGGAACTGCTCCCCACTCTCCCCTCCCCACAACCACACAGTTTACTCTTAAGTTTGTGTCCACAGACCTTAATGGGGCCTTCAGTACCACTCAGCAATCCTAGTATTTCTCAACTTCCCTCATCAATTCACCACTCACCTAGAAAAGATTTCACACTTTCTTCTTATTCAATTTTCAGTATCTTCTCCCCTCTCTTTACTTAATAGTTGATAATCTAGGTTCTTATGTCACTGAAGAAGTGGAAGCAATCAGAAGGAAACTTCCATATTTCTATGTACTTGCCTCTGTTATAAATTCAGTAATCAGTTCTCCATCTTCATCTTACCTGAGTATCAGCGGTACTGACTTTCCTGATCACTCCCTTCTCTTGGGTATTTTCTTCCCCTGACTTTCAGGACACCAACTGCACTATTTTGGTTTCCCTCCTATCACACTGGTTGCTCCTTCATAGGTTCCTTCATTATTTCTATCTCTCTCAATCTCTTAATTTTGGGAGTGCCCAGGACATAATCTTTTGTTTTCTCTATCTCTACTCTCATGTCTGTATCTATTTTCAACATAGCAGTTAGAGTAAGTCTTTTAAAAAGTAATGTTGCTATTCTGCTCAAAACCTGCACTGGTTCCCATTTTATTCAAAATAAAGGCCAAATATTACACAATGACTTATAAGACTAATAACTTGCTCCCCTTACCCCCCCATTAATCCTCTGATCTCATCACGTAACTCAGTTCTCACCACACTGGTCTTGAACACAATAGCCACCTGTATCAGGGCTTTGCACTAACTTTCTCTCTGTATGAAACACTCTTCAACTAGATGGCCACAAAAATCCCTCCCCCACTTTCTGCAAGTCTCAGTTCAGCTGTCATGTCCTCAATGCAGTCTCCCAACACCTTGGCACCACCCTTCCCATTGCTTGGCTCCACTTTTTTCTCTTGTGCACACTTACCACTTTCTAACATACTATGTAACTTAGTCACTTACTATGTCTATTATTTATCTGTCTCTCTCTACTAGAGCTTAGCCTCTGTTATGGTAAAGATTTTTTGTTTTGTTTATAGCGCATGACCCAGAACAGCATTGGCACATCTTAAGCACTTAAATATCTTTTGAATGAAAGACTCTGTAGCCATAGATTTCCCTTCTGTAACCATGGAAGAATTGTTAGTGCTTCTATGTAGGGACAGCTTGTGCACTGAGTCTCAGCCTCTTTTACCTCAATAACAATTTTGCTCCCTTTTTTTCCCTCCCTCTTGTATCATTTTTCTCAATAGAGAAATTATATATAGCATATAGATATCTTTAAAAACACTGCCTTGACCCACTATATTTTAACTGCTACAACTGCATTTCTCTAGTCTTTTTCACTTAAAGCCAGAGACTGATTTCTACAATAGGAATAATTCCAAATGCTATGTGTCAATTCTGTCTGTAGTTAAAATCCTCCATTTCAACACAATAAACAAAGCTCCCTGAAGCGGTTACTTTCCTGCACAACTCCATTCTGCTAGCCAGTTTTCTTACCTTAACTGGAGAACGTGTCATCATCTCCCCAGATCCTCTTGGGAAGATTCGTGCTTGAGCTATCATTTCCAGCACACTGGTTTTTCCTGCACTCTGATCTCCAACCACAACAACCTTGCCATGAAACAAATAACTTATTCATGTTATTTGATACCAACATATTTAAATACATTTGGAATGCTGCTGAGAATATCTACAGTTTAATGATGTAAAATATCATCCACAAAAATATCATCCATAGTTGATATATGTATGCATACTGAAAATAAAAGTATCAAAACATGAATTGGATCCATTTATAGCCAAATTTTAATTCAAAACTTGTGCTAACTTAAACTACTATATCAAACCAAATTATTCATGTTCTACAAATCTTTCCCAAAGCTAGTTTACTCTTTACAAAGACATTTCCAATTCTATGAAGTTAAATTTCACTCGTATGCCAAATTTAATCCACTGCTCAGGCACTTTAATATTATGGACATTAAATATCCATAAATATATAATGCCAAATAGCTAACAGCCTGCCTTTTTGAGACATATATATAAGTCCAATTAATCAAAATACTCAAACAACATTCGACATTTCAGACATCATCCAGAACACGTATATAATATTACATAGGTAAAAAATGTGTGTCTCTAATTAAGTCTATGTGTGTATGTATGCATATGAATGTATTGTGTGTGTGTATGTATATGAGAGGGAACGAAAATAAAACCAGAATTATCTTCTGGAGGGCAGGACCCTGGTAGTACAGGCTTCCCCTGCAAGGTGTGTTCTAGGAACCCATCTGTATTAGTGTACCAGCTGGTGTTGCTGTAAGAGGTTGTGTTCAGCTTCAATTAATTTTTTTTTTTTTTGGAAGACTCCTTCAATGCATTTGCCTAGTTCATGATGGATGATTAAGGAACACAGCAGCCCCACCCTCCCTATTTACATGATCTTGCCCCAAGCAACTTTTTTTTGTTTTTTTTGTTTGGATGAAACATTTCAAAGAGAAATGTTCTGCCGATGTGGAAGAGATGAAACAAAAAACAACACAAGCACTAAAAGGCATCAAAATCAACAAGTTCTAAAACTGTTTTCCGCATGGGAAAAATACGTCTTAATAGGTGTATTGCATCAAATGGAGAGCAACTTTGAAAGTGACTGAAGTTTAAATATTTAAGAATAAATGCACAATTTTTAATAAATTGTTTTTTTGGGTCCCCTATCATATACATATATACAACTTTTTTAAAACCTAAAGAGTTTTTTTGCTGATGGGCAAGTTTACCATGTATTAATTTTTCACTTACCCTTGGTAGATGATCTTGTGTATTATAACTGGCATCATAATCAGACAGAACATCGAGAACTTCAGAATACATGTCAATCAAAGATTTCTATAAAATAAAAAATATTAAACAATGAAAACATTTAAAATTAGCATAGATATGTCAAGATAAATTTAAAATGTTCTGGCATAATCACTGTATTTTTTTCCTAATTATGTAATATTATATATTCATAGTAAAACAGTATAAAATAATAAAAATAGAATAAAATTCCATTTTTTAATCCACTTTACCCAACTTATTTTATTTAGAGATACACTATTAAAGTATAGTAATTCAAGACTTTTAACCTTCTAAGTAAATGGTGCAAGAGGGAAGTTATTATTTAATATTGAAAAGTTAATTAAATGTCCAACAAAGGCACATTATTAACACCATAAAGGCCAAATAAGGGGTCAGGTGACCAACTGATAGGAAATCATCATCAATGAAATTTGGTGTGTGTCAGATATAAAGAAAGAGATAGATAGGCAGGGTTGGGGCAGGGGGGATAGACTGAAAAGAGCATTAAAGTGGACAGAGAATCACCAAAAAGATTGTTAACTCTGTAGGCAGGGTTAAATGTACTTTGACAAATGGATAGACTAAAATGTGAGAGCACCAGGAGCAGACATTCTGTATTGTTTCTCTCTGTACACAGAAATAGGATCAAATATGGTTATCTGGCAAACAAGGTTCAAGTAAGTATCTGATGAATAAATGATCAAATTCACAGGCTGGAAAAAAACAGGGTTGCTATCAAGCATTTAATAATTAAAGGTAAGTTTTAATGCTAAGGTAGAAACAAAATAAGAGCCTACAGTTCCTTTAATCTCTTAACATCTGGTAATAATGGGAAATCACTGCTATTCTTCCACTGAAAAATAAAGAAATTCTTTAAATTTTCACTGCCATTTAATTTTGTGACAGAAAATGCTGTTTCTGAGATAAACTCTCAAAATATATTAACACTTAGACATAACTTCTCAATTGCCATGTGTAATCTGTAAATAAAGACATGCTATTGGTTTTATACAGTCATGATTTAAATTCATAACTACTAGTACATGTTGGTTAAACTATAATTATGTATCTTTGGACCATGGCTATCAAATATATGTGCCATGATTTATGCGTTTTGCTACACACAATCAGTTTATGTACATAGGATGTAAATTAAAAATAATTACTTCACCAGCATATGTTTTTTCAAAAATTCTTTAAAATGCCTAAGGATATTTCCAGAAAAAAATATTAACATTCTTAAAGCTGAAGAAAGTAGCCTAATTATTCACTGGAAATACAAGTGAGGCAATGATGGTACATCATATATAAACAAATATCCGTCAATTCAGAATTCTAATTTTATAGCTATAGAAATGAAATAGGCCTAACAATAAACTAGGTATTTCAGAAAAATAAACTGTTAAACATATGAAGATTTTATGGGTATAGTTTGTATAGTTTAAAAGAAATGTCTGGAAACTGCAATTTGTAAAATGTCCTCATACTGTACAGGAAGAGAACCTCCATATCCCTGAAGGATATAAGGTAAAAAAGAAAAGGAGGATAAAATATTTCATGTTTCCTTATACACTAGCAGTATTCATGCAATGTGAGGTGGCAAAGTTATGAGAACAAATGAAGATAAACTTAAAATACCTTAAGCTTTCTATGATGAATGCCTTTGTCATCTTTCTGCAACACTAATTTTCTCAATTCTTTGTTCTCCTTTTCTAACCGTTCCAAGATTCTCTGGTACTTTAACTGAAACAAAACAATATCATAACTATATAAGAAAAAGATGGGTTAATAAATAACATTAACTAAGTCTAAATTAAAAGCTTCCAAAATCCTAAAGTCATACCCCCTGACTACTTAAACTATTTTATTTAAAAAGCTTCTATAAACACTCTGGCTGGTGGCTCAGTAGATAGGCGCCAGCTTGTGAACCCAAAGGTCGCTGGCTCAATTCCCAGCCAGGGCACATAACCTGTTGCAAGCCAGGTCTCCAGCCAGGTCTGTAGCTGGAGGCAGGTGAAAGGCAACCATATGTTGATGTTTCTCTCCCTCCCTGCCTCCTTCCTTTCCCTTCTCTCTAAATATGATAAATAAAATCTTAAAAAAAAAAAAAAAAGATAAAAAGCTCCAATGCAAATGTTGAGAATAGAAAATAAATTATGAATGCTGCCTCATACAAGCTGAAATTCATTAGTTTTCTATTATAATTTGGCATTTTATTTAGAATATTCTATTTATAATGAGGAAATTATTTTTAAATACTAAAAATTTAAGTATTTAAAAAAGCATGTCCTTAAGTGCATTCCATGAGGCAGTATTTCCTATTATATCAAAATTTTAAGTCTTCATTATAGGGATAGTTGACAAAAGTTCAAATTCCTCCCATTCCCCATATTATTTCGTTTTAATTGAAATGATATAAAATAATAATAGCTAACAGTACCTGAGCATGCATTATATGACAGGCCCTTTAGTGAGTGTTTCACCTACATTAACTTCCTTAAGGCTTCATGTTAGATAAAGGTTCTGAGTTTTGAATATAGGTCTGAGTCAAGAGCTCAAACTCTTGCAAGTTTTGGTAAGTTTCTATGACCAGAGATTACACATTAATTTTAAAAATACTTATATAAAAATGATCTTAAGAATACTTAACATTTAAACAGGTTGTTTTGTCAAAGTACATGCTTGGCTACACACTTTTCTTAAATAAATGTGATCCATTTGTAATTGGTCTTCTCAGTTTGTATATTAGTTTTTCTCTAAGCATTGACAAGATTTGGAAAACTATGAAGAATTACTCCATCCTATAACCAGCAGAATGTTCATGTTCAACTTAAAATATCGTGCCTTTTGTACAGGAAAATATTTCTTAGAAATTTGTTTTTAGTTTGTAATTTTCCAAGGACATAGTAAATAACAGGAAATCATGATTCGTGCCTCAGAGAATGTCCAACTTAAGCCAAATTAAAGAAAAAACAAATTATGTAGTTTAGCTATATTGTATGAGACAGGTAGAATTATGTCAGAATATACTATAAACCTTTTTTAGAGAACTTATTCATTTATATATAGTAATGGTATATAATAATAGTGGTACACAGGTATATAACAAAATTCTAGCAGTATTCAAGAATTAGATCTTTGCTATCTAATATGGTAGCCACTAGTCACATGCAGCTATTAAGCACATAAAACGTAGCTAGTTTAAGCAATTAAATGTAAGAGCATTTAAGTAAATAAATGCTCTTAAATGTAACATACCAGATTTCTACAATTCAGCAAAATACCTAATATTTTAATATTAATTATATACTTAAATGATACTATGAGATTTACTGTTAAATAAAATATATTATTAAAATCAATTCCACATGTTCCTATTTATGTTTTAATATAAAAACTTTAAATTACACATGTGGCTTGCACTGTATTTCTACTGGACATCACTGACATAGATAACCAGGTTTAATTATGTCATAAATTAATAATTGTGTCAATGCTCAGTGGCTAACAACAGTAACTGCACGCAAGTCCCAGTGTTAATATCAATGAATGTTATAAGGGTGGTAGGTAGGGTTTCTTCTGGATCATTTCTCTATAAATATGAAATCAATTATGGGACCTCCAAAATTTCCGGGGATGAAACCATTCTCTGGTACAGATGCCAATCTGTCTGTAGCTATTTTGCAGACATGTGCTACGGGGCTGTCCTCCAAAGCTCTAGACCAGTGATTCTCAAATGTAAGAATGCCATCAGAATCACTTGAGGGCTTTAAAAAACAAAGATCACTGGATTCCACTCCCAGAGCTTCTGATTCAGGGATGTTGCCAACAATCTGCATTTCTAACGAGTGTTATTTGTTAGATGCTAGTGCTCCACAGACAACACTTGTGACCAATGATTCTTAACTTCGGGCTGCAGATTGGAACTACCTGGCAAGTCTTTTTTTTTTTAAAGACTTCATTATTTTTTAGAAAGAGGGGACGTGAGAGAGGCAAGGAGGGAGAGAAGCATCAATGTATGGTTGCCTTTCACCTGCCTCCAGCCACAGACCTGGCTGGAGACCTGGTTTGCAATTTGGGTATGTGTCCTGAATAGGGAATCAAACCAGCAACTTTTGGGTTCACAGGCCGGTGCCTATCCACTGAGCCACCAACCAGGGCTTGGCTGGGGAGTCTTAAAAATGCACATATGAGCGCTGTCCCAAAAGTACTGGCCATGAAACTGTTTTGATTATATTGACATTGGCTTGATACTTTCGGGACAGACCTCATATAGTTTTGTCCAGAGTATAGGTGACTCTACATAGGAGAATCAATTCATAGATATTAAAGAAACCTGTGACTCAATCTATACTAAGTATTTAATTTCAGCTATATTACCCTATGCTATATTTTTTCCTCTACAGACCCAAAATAATTAGCATTTTTAACTAATCTTAAAATATTGCATATCACTGTAATCTATGAATAACTAACAATGAAATGGGTGATAAGGCAATTCTGCACTAGAGTGTCACCTATTCAGTACATTGTACAGAACAACACACTTTTAAATAGTAATTATTTTATAATCAACTATAAGAAAACAGCTTTTCAAAGTGGTGCCAGAAACACCCTTAGAAAACTTTTCTGATCGGTTTTGGGCTTTAGAAAGGCAAAGGAAAAGTTCCCGAGCGCTCACTAGAACAGTGGTAAATGCAGTTGTTACTTGAATTAATAGTAACTGTAACTTATTATCCTGTCAATGTAAAAATGCAAGCATAAATTTACAAAAGAACAAGCCACTTTTCCTCAGTTTTTCTTTAAAATCAAAGGCACAAGATTCACTCAAAAATAGGTTTTCACACTTAAAAGGTCTTTCTTGTATTCCTTATTTCTCAGTTAGCTTTTGCATTTTTTGCATATATTGATAATAATGTTCTATGTTAAAGTATAAAAAAATACCCCTAGTTCTTTTCACTCATTAGAATTACCTGGGTATGCAGAAGTTCTTCTTGAAGTTGGTCAATTTTCTCTTTGTCTGACACCTGAATATTTAAAATAAATTAACTTTGAGTAGAGTTAATTTTATATAGAGTGAATAGTAAGTTAAATTTTGAAAATTATGAGAGTAAAAGCAGACTTTGCATGCGTATTTAATCAAAGTAAATTTTAAATCAAATATTTCAGAAAGTAAAAAACAACTATTTATCAATAAAAAGAGCTCATCAAAATTTTATATTAAGTGAAAACCTTAAAAAGCAAAATTTTCCACTTGACATTTGAGTCATTTCTTATGAAGGGCTAACAGTTCTTGTTTGTTTTGTGCTCGGGCACAGGCAATTGGATGCATGGGAGAAAAGAAACATTGGTAGCTCTAGAGAAATGTGTTTTGGGAAGTCAGATACATGTTATCATTTATAGGTATTGAAGAAGTTCATTGATCATAGTGTATATTTTAAGGAAATATGATCTATTTCCATTCTGTAAATAGGGAAGTATTTAATGCAAAGAACTTGCATTTTCAGAGTTGTAAGTGGAGCCAAGATAATTGTTTTTAAGTTCAGTTCTACTGCAAGGTCTGCTAACACATAGCAAATGCATCAGTAGCAATGAAGTCAAGTAAAAAACCTAAAACTAATTTGTACGTAAAACAAAAGTAGAACAAAATCCACAGGTATTGTGGAAACTACTTCAAACTGTTATTGATACTAGTAGTTCTAAAATAAAATATCCAAAACAACGAAGAACTTTATTGTATAACAGGCTTTCAAGTAGTCACAATACAATTCTAAATATAAAACACAATGATCAATTTCAATCAAAATGATGTCATTCATGTATGACAAATCCACATAACTGTGCTTTTACTCCTGGGGGAGGTGCAGAAGTTGTCATCCTCAGTCTTTCAAAATAACTGTCTGATTTATGACAATTGAAATTTGTAAACATGAATTTATTTCATAGGACATAAAATCAAGTTAAAATTCATGTAAATCCTTGTCATTCATTGGTTATTTAAGCAATCAAGACATCATAGCAAATGTATATGAAAAAATTTTAAATAATTTGCTTACTTAAGAGGGCATTAATAATTCTCATCCATGCAACAGTGATTTTGAGATTTTAATTCCTATATTCCTATTTTCAAATACTTTCTCAGGAATTTTCCCAAACACTTAAAGTAAAAATGACAAAGCTTGCTAGCAACAATAGATACATATTATTTTTTCCTTAAAAGCTTGTGTCTAAAAATATGCAAATATGATTCAGTAGTTAAAAAAGCAATATATAAAACAAACTTCATTTTTGGGGATAGAAGCATTTTCCATTTTATATGTTTCCATAGATTGGACAAGAATTATTAATAGCCTCCTAAAATGTGGGTAAACAAGAAAGTTGGAAAAGAGCCCACAAACCAAAGAACAAAATATTGAAGGCCAATGAAGAAATAATTCCACAGGTTGATCATATGGCATGCCATCACACTATAACAATGTGGTCATAAAATTTTTTAAAATGCAAATTAAATTCCCAATTCATTTTAAAAGGTACTTTGATTTACTTTGTTCCATTAAATATTCAGCCAACTATAGCTTAATTAGTACAAAATGTATAAACAGTATTAGCATGAACTATTTTAGCTTCAACGCAAATATTTAATGATTTCATGCAATATATCTTCAATTACATAGAAAATTCATCATTACATTAAACAGTGGGGCAATAATTAAGAAACTCATACAATTATACAAAAAAAAAAAAAAAAAATCACCTGGCTGTTGACTATAAATCAAGGGCTTAAAAGGTTAACTTAAAAGAGTAATTTGGTAAAATAAAAAGGGTATACAAAATGTTAAAATTATATATGGTTATTAGAATATTACAAACATCTTATGCTAACAGTATTTAGTAATCATGACTGTTAAGATTTTTATAAATTCATATTTTAGGAGTATTTAGATTTATCATTTGCCCTTCTGGCATGATTGTTAAGAATAACTCATGCATAGTTTTACCTTCTATCTGCTTAGCTCAATGGAAAGTCAAAATTAATGTTATATTACGATATAAGTGATAGTGGAGTCAAGAATTACACCTAATATTTTCTAGGAAACAGGTAAAAACTTTTAGGTTTACAAAATAAGTACTAAAGATTAATGAGAAGATATTTTTACATATTTTCTTAAGATACTAGCACATGCTATTTTTAATGTCTCTTATGTAACTCTTAACTAACAGTTTGGGTATATTTTATTTTGATGTGCTTTGCTGATAAAATTCAGCTATTCACAATATAAGAATAAATTCTTGTTCTACTGTTTAATGAACAGATGGATGTAGTTTGCTATATGAGTTAACTCATGTTTGCAGTTGCATTAGCATTTGTATAAAATTGCCGGTCAACAATGTGTTAATATATTCAGTTTGCATTATGAAATTAATTTCAAACTCACCCTGACAGAAAAGGGTATCAATGGTCTTGAAACCAGGACTTTTCTACAATTCCAGGGCTGTGAAACTGATGGAGAAAGAGCGGAATCCTCCGCAGAAACAAGCTAAAGCTGAAAGACAAAAACCTTTACTAGCTCCTCACAAAACCAAGCCTGATTTAAAATTTTTAAGTATTTCTTCCTACCAAGCCATTGTGGTGATTCTAAAATACTGATATACATATATAAAATATTCATAAAAATTTTTATGCACATGTACATACTCATAGGGAGCAAAAGCAGCAATGGCAGTTTTAATCTACTGTTTACATGAGCTCCTCTGCTCAGAAGATCCAGGGATAACTTATTAGCTGCTACCACTAGTAAGATATAAAAAAATGAAGCCCTATATATATTTTCAAAAACATAAGGGAGAAAGATTTATTTAAAAGCAACTAAAAGCTGTGGTTTTGTACCTCAAGTAAACAGCAAATGCCTGGAATGATAAAACTCTTCTGAATTCGGATTTTGATCATTATGATAGTGAAGGGCTGAAAAGTCATCTGTGTACCACTGGAGGAAGAGTGGGGAAGGTACAGCATGGGAACTGTCTTTCAGGACAGTAAGGGGAATGATGCCACTAAAAAGAGTATAAATGGTTTTTAAAGTCTCGTTTACTTTCTGACAAGGTAACTTGACAGTGGGCAGAAACAGGACTGGTTTGGTGCTCCACTGTGTGCCGTAATAAAACAGGTGGAGGTACAGGCCTATCAGTTACCAATTCACAAATAAGGAAAGCAAGGCATAGTAGAGTTATGTGGATAATCCAATAAATACTAGAAATAGGAATATCTCTATGCCTGAGAAAAGGCAAATGGGCTACAAATGAGCATGAACCTTTGGCAATGTAGAAAATAAACAGTATTTAGTACTAATATCCCCTAAATCATCGGATTAAAAAAATCTTAAACTATATCTTAAAATTTTAGAATGACAGAGCTACAGGACTCATTTCAGATTATTTCACCATTATGAACACGTAAGAACAACTAAAACTGTATTTCTATTTCTGAACAGGACATAATAGCTTCTTCCCCTTCTTTCTGTTAAAAAAAAAAAAAGAAAGAAAGAAAAGAAAAAGAAAAGAAACTAGCAAGGATGGTTTAGCCTATGCATTAGATTTGTTAGAATATTTAAATGGTACTCTCAACAGCATACAGAACAGAGAATGCTAAGGCACCATTTAAAATCAGTCTTTTCTCGGTAATACACATGCTTTAGATTTAACCAAGTAGGAAAATAATTTATCTACTATATCTACCTATGTTATTCATCACTGAAAGTTAAATGATATACAGTTGTTGATTCCACAGCCATGGAATTGAGAAAAGCTGGAAGTGACACTGAAAACATTAACAAAAACCATGGTAAGTACTCTCAAGGGTTAACCACCACCAAATGAGGTAAGATAAGCAAGCAGAAGTGTTGCACTAAATCATTATCTCTAATATTGGTTGATTCCAATATTAGAACCTGCAGGAAGCTAACTATATGTTTGACAGAATCTCTTTTCCTAAGTAAGGTTTGTATATAACTTAAACACTTTTCTGCCATAATATGTGATAATTAGCTGATTTAATCAGAGTGTAACTTTAAAATCATTACATTCATTTCATTTTGACTTGTAAGTCCCTTTAGAACACTGACTTTGGGATCTACACTGTAGAGTCATCTAATAACAAAAAACATATTTTTAAGGACTTCTTGATTGTACCTATAACCAAATATTTGTATAGGTTTATGCTGATTTCTATTAAAATCTGTTCTTTAGCGACTAGAATTAGATCAGATTTCTAATGTTCTTTCAGTGGTCCAAGGTAAAATTTGTATGTGCTGACTTCATTGATGAATGTGGACAAACTTAATGCAATGAGTTTATCAGCTTATATAAGAATAACTATGCCCAAAAGTTAAATCAAAGTAATGTTCTCCTATAAAAAGTAAAACTGTTGTTCTCTGTTGATCTATTTTAGTTACAACAAATACAGCTCATTCTTTAAATAATTTAACATGGTCATCCATAGTAATCATTTTCATTTTAGAAATAAAAACTTAAGAGAACAAAAAAATAGACAAGTTGGCTATGAATTTAGGATAACCAAATAACTGGACCAAGTAAACCACAATTCTTAATTCCTCCCTAAATACAAAGCTATGGACCCTTACAGTTAACCTAATTTTTAGAAAATATATCTATTTTGGGTATGTTTACCCACTTTAGGAAAGTTACATATTTGTGTTATGTATCTTTCATATTTTTACTTTGTCAAAAATAACTTCTCATAATTGGAGTCTATGAATGGATTAAGGCGACATGATCTTGGTAGAAATGACTGATTAACATGAACACATCAGTAGCCCCCTTAAATCATCCATCACCTTGCGCTTCTGTTGGGCATAGCTCGTGCTATATTGGCCAGCAGCTCTGCGTGCTTCCTCTTCATGCTCTTGAATTTGCTGTTGTAAGAGAATGAGTTCACCAAGCAGACCCTGCCATGAGTTTATAATGAGGAGAGGAGGAAAATTGGGGAGGAACAATGTTAAACCAAAGGGTACAAGAAAGGAACAGATGTAAGTTAGGGAGGAATGGATAGTATGTAACAAAAAATGGAAATATTTAAGTACTTTAAGAGCCACTATATAATTGGGTGCTGTAATCACATTTCCATTTTTCCCCTCAGTAAAATTAGATGTTTCAGAAATATAAAGCAGCATAAAGAGTGAAAAGGAAAATGTAATTAAGTGCCTGTTTGCGGAATAAAATGAACTAGATATATAATACCAACTTACATTAAAACCTAGACTAACAGAAATGCTATAGGAAGATGGTGCTGTAATTAACTAAATGTCCTAGTAAATAAATTTCCTATTTTTGAATGGCCAATATAAGCTAGATATGTTCTTAACTTGATACATTTAGGAAAAAAGATGAAATAGTCCTTGAATAGTGCTGATTTTAGAGGCTTAAATCTTTTAATTCTCAACCATAGTTCTCAAAGGACTGAATGGAGACTACGCTGTGATTTATTTACTCATTAAATTATTTTCTAAGTAAATTTTTCTTGATATCTGATGTCTTCAATTAAATAGTATAGTCCCTCAAAGCTATAATTTGAGCATCAAATAATCAAGGTTTTACATTAATCCATATATTCTACATGCCTATACACACAAGCTTACTTGACCAAAATTTACAGCTTTATTTCTTTTTGCAAATTAAAAAATGTTTTAGGCAGTTCTGACTTTATACAATTCCAAATAGGTAGTTTGACTAAATTTTCACTTTTTTATGAGCTGTTTTGACATTAAATAAAAAGCTTCTGGGAATATAAAATATATCAATTACTGAAGCAAAAGCACCATAAAAGAACACAATTAAGATATGGAGATAATGTAATTATTACAAAAATTAAAACTGAAACAAAACCCAGTTTGGACCTGTATACAAAATAATCGCCATTTCTATGTTTAAAATTAATTCCATTTAGTCATGAAATATTAATTTGGTGCAGTTTTTTATCACAATGTATTCATGTGTGCCATTATACTAAAATACATGTCATTTTCTGTGCAGTCTTTTTATTTACTGTCCTATTAGACAACTGATGTTGAGAAATGTGGGAGAAAACACAACTAAGAATTGACAATGTCACAAGACTAATATTTTCTCAAATAGAAACCCTAAAAAGACGAAGTTCCAATGAATTAGGTCACGAATTTGCACAAGAGGAGTGTTCTGGGAGAACAATGAGCTTGATATTTAACAAATTATAAAAATAACAAGTGATGCTAATAGTAATTAATCAAAAATAGGAGTTTCAAATAGCTTCGGAGCTTTTTATAATAACTGTCAAAAATATTTTATTTTGTATAATACAATTAGAAAGTCTCTTAAAACAAAACACATTCAAATTTTAATTAGTAGACTTTTCCAGAGGCTTTATAACTCAGTTTACTTCATACAATCCAAAGACATACAGAAGTAAAAGTTTTTCAAAAAAGAAATGCAAACAAAAAAGCATTTTAAATGAAGGGAAAGTATAGCATATAATTTGGGGGATTTTTGTTTTGTTTGGTCATTAGTTTTCATACATGAGGCTATGATCATTGCTAATAATAACACTGGCTGACTTACTATAAATGAAAGGATGAAACTAGTTGGTATTTCTGCATGACAAGTGAGAGAACATCAAAGTGGCCAGTAACATAACTGAAATTTCAACATTTGTTTTCAAAGCCAACAATATAAAATATATTTATAAACCTTACCTATAAAGATAAGTAAATACTTTTACAGTCATTGATAAATCTATCAAAGACAATACCAACTCTCTACCCTCATCATTCCTGTAATTTTTAATGTCATGTTCTTCATTTTTTGTATCATTGCTTTTCATCATGCAGAAAGAGCCAAATTATTTTTATTTCAAATCCAACTTATATTTTTATTCATTTATTTATCATAGTTACTTCTTCTACTCATCCAGGTGTTTAGATTTCTCAAAACAATTCCTTTTAAAGGGAATTCTCATGTGGTTTATACAGAAGTGTACCTATACTTTAACTAACATACCAACCAGTATTCTAATTAATAGGATGCCAGAGCAGTGACAAAGTACTCTGTATCTCTTAATTATGCTGGTCTATAAGCACATGGTTCTTTTTTGAATGGCCAATATAAGCTAGTATATGTTAAACACTCCTCTCTAAATGTATTGCTGACATCTACACATAAATTGTATGGTAAATACTCTAATATCTATTACATTAAAAGAAAACATCCTCTTTCTAGAGATACTTCACTGTCCTTCAAAGTCTGTTACTGAAGGAAGCACTGTTATGTGAATATAGTTGAAACGAACTGTTACCTCCTGAAAAAAGTAGGAAGAAAAAAAGAATTAGATATAGAAAAAGCTATTTTACATTATGCTACATGACTAAAGGATGTTACCCTTATCCAATTTTAGGCTCTAAATCTCATCCTAAATACCAATTGATGGGCTATATATACCTCTTCTAATTTAAGGCCATGCGGAATAAGAAAGGGGAAGAAATGCGTACATCCACTGTGCAAGATACACTTCTTAAATGTATGAAACACATTTATTTCCCCAAGCTCAAACATTTTTTCTATCAAGAAATAGCGTATATCTTTAAATGATATATTAATATCAAATGTAATTGTTATATATAACAATAGTTATTATAAACTACAGATGATATACTCTCTAAATATTTAGCTGTTGTCAATCTGACACTGCAGCTCTCCTAGTATCATATTTTATGTATAGTGTTCTCAGTTTTAAAAGAAATTATGTCAGCCCTGACTGGTATGGCTGTTGGTTGGAGGTTGTACTGCAAAGTGAAAGGTCACCTGCAATTCCCAGTCAGGGCACATGCCTGTGTTTCGGGTTCAGTCCCCAGTCAGGGTGCATACAAGAGACAACTGATACATGTTTCTCTCCCTCTTTTTCTCCCTCCTTTCTCCTCTAAGACTAAAATAAAAAATTATAATGTCAGATCAAGAAAATCAGTGGTAACTCCAAAACCAAATATCAACTGAAAATGCTGCAAAAACCAAAAAATTGAGTTTGGCGGAAAAATTTATAAATAATTTTGAAATTATAAGTCATTCACGTGAGTATATTTAAAACACCGCATTTTGCACATATTTCAAAAATATATAGCAGAGCAGAACCTTTATCCTGTTTGTTTTTATACCTACCACCTACTATAATTCCTGGCACACTGGATGTGTTGGAGCCAAGAGCCTGCACCTACAGCAGGGCTTGACACATACCTGTTGCTTGAACAAATCAAAGTACAACCTACTTTTACTTAATACTGCACAGTTTTCAGCATAAAACCAAACTGAGTTTCCTAAAAAATGGCTATTCTACAGATAAACTATACATCAACCCTACAATTCATTGTCCCATTTTTCACAATATCCAAAACAGACTCCAGTGAGATTAAGAGGAAACAAATACGTTAACTCTAGCACTAAAAGTGTAAGGTAACAAAAATCATAGTAATAGTCATTATCATCCTAACAGCCAATATATATTTAGTTTTATTACATGCCAGATCTTTGCTAAAGGGCTTTCCATAATTCTTACAACAACCCTATTTGATAGGGTTTCCCCCTTTACAAAAGAGTGAACAGAAACAGAGAAGCTATGTAACTTGCCCAAGGTCACACAGCTCAGAAAGCAGAAAAGGCAGGATTTGAATGCCTATAAAGTTTGAAACCACACTGTTAGTACTTTGGTCTCACTAGTTTTAAAGTATCTTTGATCCTTCAGATTCAATCCGCATTTTAAAGAAGAAAATGGTAATACTACAATACTTTGGAAGGCATATTTAAATTATCTTTTAGAGGAGGGAGCTGACTTCGATGGGCTGTGTGAGTAGGCCACAGAGAGCTTACGGCTGCAAACTTAAAATATTTACTATCTGGCCCTTTAAGGGAAAGTTTGCCAATCTCTGCTACATTAATTTTCAACGTAACTTGGGGCCAGAAAAGAACTTTATAAAAGTGAAGACATCTTTACCCTTCCATTTAAAAAATATTTCTAGTCATTAAATTACTTTTCAGCTTGAATAGTTCTGCTATTTGACTAGCTCTATAAAGAACGATTTTCCTATTCTCAATCTCCCAGTAATACATAACCGTTCATGTATTTACAGGGAACTGAAAAATATTTATTATTGGTTATCAGAAGGAAATGTATCTCTTGACTTGGATTATTTAACTTGCTCCAATTGAGAAATACCATAACCAATTTTACTATTTGGGAAGTTTCTACAAATAATAATTTTAAGAGGTTAAACAAATCAGTCTATCAGCAAAAGTATTATGAATATTACAATTGCTACCAAATCCCCTTTGTTCTAAATTTCCATATACAGAGTATGTACACATTAATGTTTAATGTTTTTAAATGACATAAAAATGCAGTGTTCATTACTAAGGAACCAAATAGGTTGCCTGATTTGCCACTCTACCTGTCCTCGGGAGACCTTGCCCACTTTTCCTCCTTTGGCCCTCCACTCCCCACCTGCTTCATCCAGCAGCAAGTGCGCTGGCCTACTACTTAAGAATCGAACCAAGCGTGCATTTCCCATTGTTGGAAGCCCAGGCAACTCAAGTTTCCTAAACCTGTAGTTGCTTGATGGTGCTGGTTGTAAGCATTTCATTTTGCCAGTTACCACAACTTTGACATAAGGAATCCCAGAAATATAAATATTATTGAAGCAAAACTGCTTTGTTACAGTTCAGTAGTACATGCACACTATCTGCACATTCTTGTTCTCCTTAATAGCTGACAAATATTGAAGGCCTAGAGAAGTTCACAGGTAATCAGAACAAATAGACATTACACAAGATCTTTGGGCCCACCCTTGTCAGCTTCAATCAAATTTATTACTTTAAATTAGCTTCAATTTTACTGAGTGAATTCAATCAACTGATTTCGCTAAGCGCTCAGCACTATCCTCGGTGCTCTGAGAACAGAGATTCTGTGGTAGAAATATTCTATCAATAATAAGAATGCAAACCAAAATAGTGTTACATTTGGCAAGTGTTTTAAATGTTAAGAGTATAGTTAATGGAACTAAAATGTTTATAGAAGCCTTAATGGACATGACAGATGATCTGGGCTTTCAGGATGAGTGGAAATTAGCTAGAGAAAATGGAAAGAGCTATTTCAGCTGGCAGGTACAACATAAGCCACACAAATAAAAAACAAAGTAACATGCGGAAGGAAGAGCAGTAATATACTACTGTTTAATAATTATATTTAAAACAGTAATAACACTTTTCATGATTTAGATTTTTAAAAGGCCCTCCAAATATTTTCTATAAATTTTAATTGTGCTCGTAACTTTCAGAATGACCATATTCCTTATTTCTATGCTTATGACCAATTAAAAACATGATAGAACAAAAGCACAGATAATAAAATATCTTGTTTAACAAATTAATTTTCACCAGAACATAATAATCTTACTGAATCTAAAGATAGTTCTTAAGGTCTCCAAGTCACAAAAATATTATTCAGTACACACCAAAGGTTCTTTCTAATATTTTAAAGAGGATGTAAGTTTTAAGTTGTTTTTATTAACAAAAAGCATTTATTAGGAAGTGGTTCCAGTATTTTTCCATTTTTTATTTATCAAAGATACATATCAGAATTTTTCATCAACATATAAATAATTATTGTCCACAAACTGAATGGATATAAATCTAGGCAAAATCAAAGAACCTGATGTTTAATTAGCCCCTACATCATTAGTGTGCAAAGGTATGCTTTTGGCAGACTTTTTGAAGATCCCTATTGCAAGCTTCCAGAACACCTAAAAGTCTAGAGACCCCAGACTGGGAACACAGGTAACCACTTCATCATGCTGTTCACCTGTCTGATTCAAGTCAATCTGACATCTGTGCTCCCTCAACCCCCATCACTTCCACATCAGCTGACTTTAAAAGGTCCTAACTGTTCCTCTACTTGCCAGCAGTTCTCGAGATGTGTTCTCCTATTAGAAAGCAAAGATCATCTTTTTAGTTCTGGTTGTAGGAATGTTTTCAATTTGTTATTGTTATTTTAAAAATTTTGGTTCCCATTTACTTTTACATTTATAATAGAAGTCTAGCCAGAAACTTATGCACAAACCAGATAACCATTAAGCTAAGGCATGACTGGTTCAAACCAGTGAATAAATGCATATTTCAAAATATATGTTCTCCAAAAACTCAAGCAAATAGGCAAAACAAAAAAATCTTTCAAATATAATTAAAAATTGGAACATATGTAAAAAGTTAAAAGTTAAAGGAGATAGAAACCTACACCAATAAATTTTCTTCCTATTTCTCAAATAAACGTAATTTATTTTCAATGTATTAAAACCATAATAACCTTCAGTATTAATATATATGTGTGTGTGTGTGTGTGTGTATATATATATATATATACATACATATATATAAATATTCAAGGAATCAATTACCTGACCAATTCCAAAAGTTAAAAAAAAAAAAAAAAAAAAAAAAAGACCAAGAAAAAGTAAGGTTAAAGTATATAGAGTACTGTGTAAATTATTCCATGTAAGCAATTCACTTAAAACTTCACATGGATTTTGTTAATGTATTGAAAATAACAAACTCTAAATAACCCCATACATAACTCTGTGGACTGTCAATGTAACAGAATTCACTTATTCTCTGAAAAACTCATTTCCTATTCCTTTAATATTTACCATAAGTGTATGCCATTAAACACTGGTCCCTAGAAGACATTTAATGAAAAAGGGTACTGGTGCTAAATAAATCTGGAAAACCCTGTACACCGACTTCTCCTGGAGCTTCAGAGCGCACATGAGTACATTAAGATCTGAGAAACCGTAGGGAGAAGAAAAGAGGCCTGCTTGTTTTATTTATAACAGCTTTTCCCATACATATTTAACAAAACCCTTTGTTAAGGACAAACCCTTGAAATTAGTATTTCACAGAACATATTTGAGAGAAATAGGCTTCTTCAATTATATTTCTAAAACTGTTATATATGCTTTGCATTTTGTACCGAGGTTATTAACAATACTTAATGTGTTTTATATTTGATCCTCAGATATTATCATTTTCAAATCTTCCAGGTAGGTTAAAAACTTTTTAAAATCTTAAAGACTGCCTGTATGAAGAATTCTCCTTTATACTTACCTTTCTATAATGCTTGTCACTTTCAGATCCATGATCTGTTGCTCTAAATGCGGTTTCTCCAGATGACCCTTCAAGATAAATATGTAGTCCTTTAAATTCTCCAGTGATGTCAATAATCTAAACTAAATTCCAAATTATGTTTAGTCAATTAAAAGGTAAATGGATTTCTCAAGTATCACTTTTCTGAAAACTATTTTTATTTTAAGGAATATACTGGTAACCTACACAATTTTTAAAAATGTAGCATGTGTGTAACCTATTTTTTAAAATATCACTGAAAATTACAATAAAAAATAAGACAGCATTTGATAACAAGTATTTCACATGAGCATACTTACAGTTTGGCCATATAACACTGCCATTAGGTAAAGAATATGTATGGTAAAAAAATAAATATAAAATGTCACCTATGACAGGACAGATGAGACAAACTAAAATTACCTTTCATTTCAATTATCAAAACCAATGAAATTAATTCCAAGAAAATATTTTGGTAAAGCAAACTCTTTTTAATAGCTTTAATCTTAAAATACAGATACATATTTAGAAATTTTAGTTTTACTACAAAATAATTATTTTATTATTTGCCCCGAATGGAGAATGAATTTGCCCAATATAGTTCTGGGGTTTTAAAGTTCAGCATAGGAAGCATTGTAAATTTGGTCTGCAATTTTATTTGCAAGTAGTTCATTAGAAGCATTTAAAAGGCATGTTAAGGTCAGCAAAAATTTCTGTTTACACACCTAACAAGAGTAGCAGGTCAGAAGCTCCTATGACTTCACTAACCAATTTGTGACCTGTGAAAAATCAGCAAAGGGGGAAATAGAAATGTAAAACTTTAACAGGAACGAGCAAACAAAGATGTCCGAGATCTCAGATTTATACCATGACAGGGCAGTAATTGGGCAAATACACCAGGATTAACCTTAGTAAATTCTACTCATTATGGTCCATAAAAATTAAATTTGTTTTTAAATCACCAAATTGGCTCTAGCCAATTATGAAAAGCAAACACATAGGAAGTCTCATCTACTTGTCAGGAAAGTGGTATTTTTCTCTCACTGACTAAAGCTTAAGTTGTGCAAACTTTCATTCTGTTGGGTTAAACAGAAATTAAAACACTGCACAATAAAACTTCGTGATTATATATGTATATTTTCAAAAACCTGTGTTTCATTTCTATTAAATGCTTTCATTTAAAAATGGGAATAAACAAATGAATACATTGAATTATTTTTCCCCTGTGGTTTCTGACAGTTTAAATGAGATCAAACACAGATCCTTCCTTACCTGTGCTGAAAAAGTCCTTCAGTAGGCTGAGGCTTTCAAGAATCTTGTCAAAATCAGGAGCCAACTTTGCAAGGTCCTCTGCATCAGGAAGGGCTTTTCTAATTTTCTCTGAATACAAACAAACAAACAAAAAACCTCATTTACAGTTTCAAAGTAATTATTCAACTATTAAAACAATAAAACTTAACTGTCTTGAACAAAATTAATAAAATTTAAATATATATAAATTTAAATTAGTATCTTTTCTCATATTCTCCCTATAACAACTATGAATACTACATATATATGAAACAATGTGTTATTCTGATGATATTCTACAAGCTGTGAAATTTTTTAAAAGACTCACCAAACGAATGGCTTAGATGGAGACTTCTGATTTATAAGTTAAATGCCTTGAGACAGAAGCACTATGTTAACAATGTTAACCCTGGACTGGAATCAGTAGTACTTTTTGGGAGGAAGTCACAGCAAAGAATTAAAAAATTAAAGAAGAAAAAGAAAAACATCTCTTATAGTATCTGGCCTAACCTTAAAATGTGAGCACATCCCAAGTGCAGTTCAAAACCAGAATTCCATTACTTCTCTCCCTTCCTCTTTTTATAGTCCCTGGTCCCAACCAGAAATAACTTGAGACCAAGGAACCTTTTATTTGTTAGCTTTATTTATAAAATGGTGAAAACATTTATTTTTGCTTAAAAACATTCAACAATTTTGTCCAAGTCTGGTACAACTTTACAGGGTCTTCTACAGAAGGAAGGGCTTTTCTCGTTTTCTCTGGAGATGACCAAAATGCATAAATATTCTCAAAATAAGAATATATGCCAACTATTGTTCTAAATGCTGAATTAACTTACTTATCTTCAGAGCAACTCTACAAAATGGATATCAACAGCCTCACTTTACATATATGGAGCTGAGACTCAAAGATTATGTAAGTGACCCAAGTACATAGTAATGAAGTAGGGGAGTCAGGGTTCAAGCCCAGGCAGTCTAGGTTCAGAGTCCAGGCTCTCAGCTGCTGTACCAGGATACTGGAATATTAGACAAATGATTTGAAAGAGTACTTTTCCTGCAAATACCTTTGTCAACACAGCAGAGTTTTACCTTTAAGAAAGCGCTCTGGTGACCCTGGGAGAGGAGCTGGGATAGGCAGGGCATGGGAAGGCAATGGGGGAAAATGGGACAACCATAATAGAATAATAAAAAATTTAGTAATTAAAATAAAAATAATAAATCTTTAAAAAGTGCTCTGAATAAGTGGATGTAGACATTAATTCCAAAATACACCTAAGCTAAGAAATTAGACAATTTAAAAAGACTGAGGAAAAACTTCCATCCAAAAACTTTTTCTAAAGATCACCATGATTTACAATCATAGCTAGTAAATACTTTGTCTCATCTCTTAGTAAAAGAGGGACAGTGGCTAACAATAGGGAGAAATTTCTCTGGACAAGAGCAGACTTTTAAAGAACCTGGTTACCAAAAACAGAGGTAATCACTGTATTCACTCACAAAGAGCTAGCTAGCTAAGTGGGTTACGGTGCATCAGTTCTGGGTAACATATAATACTGAAAATGATGTTTGGGAAGTTGCTTGGCAGTATGGAAAGTGCTAGTAAAATGTGTTAGGAAGCAAACTAAAATATTAACTGCATATACAGAATAGGTATAATTAAAAGAAAATGTTCTATAAGAACACAGGCAGCTTTGTTAATTGATGAATTAATGAATACTTTCTTTTTTCACAAATATTTTCTTTGATACTCTATTATCTTATCATTAAAATGAAACTACTAAACTATCTTGAGTTAGGAAACTATCTCAAAACAACTAGTTCTCTTTCCTATAGATATGACCCCTCCCCCCCAAAAAAGTATTTCAATGTTGATGATACAAACCTAAATCAATATATTCATCAATCTCCCAAACAATATCAGGCACAATCCATTTATAGTCACTAAGGTCTGGTATCATATCTTTCCATTGATCAAAAGTCTAAAAGATAAGAAAGAATGCCAATCAAATGCTTTGAATGCCATGTTAAAATGCAATGAAAACTATTTTTATTTAATTCAAACATGCTAATCTTAGTAAGAATGATTCATTATGCTCAAAAGTTTTAGAAATGAAGTGGTCTCAACTCTTCTAAAAACAAATGAATAGGCAAGCATATAAAAATGTAAATGTCCCTTTATTGAATATAAAAAATTAAAAATATATTCTCATTTCAAATAGGTTTCATGAAACAGCTTTAAACAACACTGTGCAATAGAAGGAAAACTGACCAGAGGTCAGGATACTTTTGCTTCTGGTCGCGGCCAAAAAGTGGCTGCATGAACTTAAGTTTCCTATCTGTGCCACTACATGCAAAACTGAAAATTGAACCAAAGTGCTCTCACTCCCAGCAGAGTTCCTTCCTCCTCTAGGCCATTTTTATCTCTGATAATTATAACTAAGATTAAGAAGGTATTTTTCTATTACTATTCACAACATTAAAACAATCTAGCATATAGCAGAGACATAATATTTAAATATACAATTATATTGTACTAAAGAAAAATTACTTAATGCTATAAAATCTTAAAATACGCACACTGAATAATTGGAAAGCAGTAGGAAAGTTAAACTCACCTTTTTGGCTGTATAGCCACCCCCAACAGCAGAGCCCAGTATGAGATAGCGAAGTTTTAAGAGCCTTGCAGCTAATCTTGCTGGCCAAAAATTCCTGCGGGGCTGGTAGCCATACTTAATTGGAGCAAGTTTCAATTTACGTAAAGGAAGGTTACTCAGAGAAGAAAACTGCTGAAAAGATGTCCTGAATTGGGGTCTTTGAAGCTTTAAGGTAGGATGATGATGTGAATGATAAATACTTCGTGAAACCAGATGCACTTTTTGTAGTGGTAATCTTCCTTTTATTCCAGAGCTGTGTTTCACTAGGGATTGGCAGACCTCACTGAAAGAAAAATAGGTACAGGAGAAAGATTAGAGAGAGCAACAACACAGAGAAAATGATGTAAGAAGAGCAATATACAGGATGCACGTGATAAATTTGCAGTAACATTGCATCTCCTTATTTCACATGCTTCTTATTTTGAAAAACTACGTTTCTAAGGTTATGATAGCATCGTTTCAGATATAAAGTATGAAATTCTGAGAGCAACCTTCATGTTGAAGGAATATGATGTTAGAGCAACCACATTTTCTGAACTGTGTGCAGGGGGAACTGCTAAGGAAACTGCGGACTTCAGTAACATCCCTTTATGTACAGTTTACAATGTTAAGAAGGTGTATTTTGATCATCCTGATGTCGCCACACCTACAAGGAAAACACATAAGGTATGCAAGGACTGTACAAGTTCAGATATTGTACACAGAATCCAAGAGATTATCAATGAAGATCCAGTAAAGGCAATGTGCTCCACAGCAAGAGAACTGCAGATGTCAGATGCAACAGTTCACAGGATTATTGCTAAAGATATCACAGATCGTATGTTCTTAGAAGAGGCCAGTTATGACACAACAGACAAAGGAAAGGCACTTTGAAAAAGCAAGGGAACTGCTAACAAAATTGAAAAATCCCAAAGGAAAAAAACCCTGATTTTCTTCTCCAATGAAAAGAATTTTCAGCAGGACCAAATATTCAACAGAAGAAACTACAGGTGGCTCTGTGTGAATCTTAATGAAGTCCCAATTGTCATGGAAATGAAATTTCCTGCTGCAGTGATGGTATTAGGTGTTGTCAACAATGAAGCAGGTATCATGACCCTGCATTTTGTCCACAAGGCTTCAAGGTGAATGCTGATGTTTACCTTGATGTTTAGAGAGAAGCAGTTGAACGGTGGATGAAGTAAGTCACAAATGGACGTCATTTTATCTCCCAACAAGATGGTGAACTAGCACAGAACTCCAAAAAGGTGCAAGAATTTCTCAGTGTCAATGTTCCTGAATTCTGGTCAAAGGAAGTCTGGCTGCCTAGTTCACCAGATGCAAATCCTTTAGACTATCATGTATGGAGTGTTTGTGAGAGACAAGTTGTTAAACAACCTCATTCCAATAAAGAGGCTGTTAAAGCTGATTGAAAACCTGATGATGTCCATGTATAAATAAAAGTCAATTAAAATGTGCTCAAGATTCCAAGGTTGAATTGAGTCTATTATTGCAGCAAATGGGAGACTTTTTTGAACAATTTTAAAAATGACTATGTTTATGTATTTACATATAGTACATTTATTTCGACACTTTTGTGGTATGTTATTTTACTAAAATTTTGCCACTTTACTGCGTGCACCCTGTACACAAAGGAAAACACACGTGCACGTGGCACCTGTGGCCACCACACTACGTTATACACGAGCTTAATTTATTAATCACCTGCTATGTGCCAGGCACTGTTGCAGCATGTGCTACCTCATATAATCCTGCTAATAATCTTATGATGAATTAACCTCATTTCACAAATGAGGAAAAGGTGGCACACAAATGTAAATAACTTGCCTACATACACATTGATATAAAAAGTAAAGGTGGGATCAAACCCGGGCAGTGGGACTCCACAGCTTGTCCTCTAATTTGTTATGTGGGCTGTGATCCTGGTCCAAGGAATTGCAATCAAAAAGAAGTATGATAGGGACTTACTCTAAATGTACATTTACTGGGAAGGGGTGAAGGGGGAAGTGGATATAAAGGGATACATGGTAATGGAAAAATATAATAAAAACATAAAAGATTTTATATTTATATATATTTTATATTAAAAAATGTTTATGTTATTGTCTGAGCTCTTCTCCTTCATGGCAGAGAATGAAAACTGAACACCAACAACCACATGCCTGATCATTTATCTTACTTAACACACATTCATAGTGCTTATAACGGGGCAGGCCCCGTTCTCAGTAGTTTGAAAGCTAATTCATTTAATTACATTGGACTAGAAATTTCTTTAGAAAAATAATCAAGGAATGCAGGAACAAGTTGCAAAGAAGGAGAGTGGGGGAAAGGGGGTATCTAAATGTCAGGCATTTTGCTAGATGTGTTCACAAATGCTACCATTAATGCTCAGAAAACCCTGGGACCTGGGACGGAAAGTATTCTTATTTTACCAATTTTCTTTTTTCTTAAGCTTGTATTTATTATTTTTAGAGAAAGGGGAAGGAAAGAGGTGTGGCCTCAGATGGGAGCTCTGGAGCACTAGTGTGACTGACACTAGGCTTTGCTCTGATTTAAGACTCTATAGGACCCCTCCAAATTAGGAAACCTGGGGAAAATAGGATTTAATAGTAGGCGAAAACACACATTGCGGGTTTAGATATATTGCTCATTTGTAATTCTACATGTAACAATTATTTCTGGTCACAAAAATATTTATCATCTTTTTAGAAATTGGCAAACTTTTGTAAACTTTCTAAAAGCTCTGACTGCAGACACTCCCTCTGGGGCACAGCTGCCCCTTTCCCTACCCACCGCTTCCCGCAGGCAAGCCCTCCTGGCCTTTCTTTCCCCGCAGCTCTGAGGGCCCTTCTTTTTGCCTCTGCACTTTGCTTCCTGAGCTCATTTGTTCTACCTCTGTGACTTTCTAAATAAACTTTCCCTTATAGCTTGAAAAAACTCATTTCGGAGTTTGAAATATTATGATTAAGATAAATCATAATGTCCTCCACCTTATAAAAAGTTACACCATCTCTTATTAACCAAGAAATTACCTTCTCCTGACCTCAAACTCAGCATATAAAAAGCAAAATCCTCATTTTAACTTCAAAACAGGCTCTACTCCAGCCATCATACATGTGAAAATTATTAACACCGAAAGTGCCTCTATATCAAAGGAATAGACAATTAACTGGTACAAGAGTTCACAGGAAAGTCAGTGATCCCTAGGGAATGGGGTGGTCGGTGATTGTTTCCCAGAAAAAGTAAAACTTATTGAGGTGGGAAGAATCAGAAAACAGGGAAAGAAACTGTAGAAAGAGGGTATGGAATAAGACAATGAAAGAGCACAAGGCCTAACAAGCTGGCATGAAAGGTGCACTGTGGAAGGTGCATTGGAGAGGATATTGAAGAGCAAACTTCAGAGACACTGAACATCAGGCTCAGTTTCAACTTTATTTTGTAGGCAACAGTGAGCCAATGAATTATTTCTGTGTAGAACATTAATTAAGTGATAATTTAAAAAATAAAAAGAAATTAGAGGCAATGTACCAGAGACTGAATGTTTATGTCTCTCCCAAATTCATATGTTGAACCCTAATCCCGAATGTGATAGATAGTATTGGAGGTGGGGTCTTGGGGAGTAATTTGGTTTGTATGTGGTCCTGAGGACAGAGCCTTCATGATGAGACTGGTGCCTTTATAAGGAGACAGAGAGTACAGAACTCTCTCAACCCACTGAGGACACTGAGAAGACAGCTATCTGTAAACCAGGAAGCAGGCCCTCACCCAACACCAAATTTGCTGCTGCCTTGACCATGGACTTAGCTTCCAGAGCTAGGGAAGGAAATGTATGTGTTTGAGCCACCCAGCATATGGTAATTTCTTACAGCAGCCTAAAATCCCAAAGATGCAATGTTAGATTAGAAGACAAGTAAGTAAATCAGAAGTCGAAAGGAAAGGTAATCTTATTTTAGTTGCTCTGATATAAGAGAGAAGAAACTAAAGCGAGGTGATAGCAGTGAGAAAGGAAAGGGAAAGAAAGGTAGATACCAGACTTATAGACTAGACATCAGAAGAAAAAAGAATAACCATGTTCACCAGGGACAACCAAAGTTACCATTTACAGTATAAAAACCTCAAGAGATAATCGATTGTGGGAATAGTTTGTGATTGCAAAACATTTAGCTCAAATTTTCTCTTAACTCTTTTCCTGTATGTACTTAAGTATTTTGAATTGGATAAATTTTGGTTCCAATCACAGCTTCACTGCTTAGTAGTTGGGCAATCAAAAGCAAATTAAGAATTTATCAAGCCTCAGTTTTTCAATCCATTACAATGAAATAATAGCTGCATCAGAAAGGTATAGTCAGTAATCACTAATTCAAATATCTTATTCTTAGACCATAATTCCCTATCACTACAACCACCTTGGACCCTACAGGACAACCAAGTCACTGACTCTTGTATCTTTTTACCTGTTAGTTTACATTGTATCTATTTACCCACTTAATCCACCTTCAATTCCCTAGTTCAGGGGTCCCCAACCTTCCTCATCCCCAACTGTGGCCTGCTCTAATTACCGCCAGAGTTCAACCTCCTATTTCCCCAGCCCTGGTCTGTGGAAAATCTGTCTTCAGTTTTTCCCTGGCGCCAAAAAGGTTGGGGACCACTGCTCAGTTTCAATAACTCTTGTGCAAATACTGTAGATTCTCTTGCCCTCTGATTTTTTGTTTACTTAACTGGCAAAATATAAACCCTGGATGATCCTTATTATCATTTTTGTCCCTACTGAAGAAAACCACACCTACTGGACAGACATCTCACCTAGGCCCTCAGTACTACCTGACAGTCTTACTTCACTTCTCCCTTCTGCTAGGATTATTTCATTTTCCACTCTCCTCTAACCTCCCACATTGCCCCATCTCCCTCCAACTCTTGGTAAAGGACCTTGCCTGCTACTCCATGGAGAAAATGGAGGCCATCAGAAGGCAACATCCTGTTCACCTGCCCCAGCTATCACATATCCTCTAACTCTCCCATCTCCCTATATCTCCAGTGAGATTATAGCAAGCGCTCCTCCTCCCAGGGAATCCCTGTTTGGAATTCTCTTTCTCCTGCCTGTTAAGGAACAGTAAGTCATCTCTCTCACCTTATAGGAGAGAAGGGAAAAAAAGACCCCATTTCCTTTCCCTAGAACTCACTGAAAGCCAAATCAACCTAATTTTCATGTGTATCATTTTAGTGAAATGGCTCTCATAAAGGGCACCAAAAGCTTTCCAACGGGCATTGGGTTTTTCAATTCTCATTTCAACTCTCAGCAATATCTGACAATGTTACTGTCTTCTTATTCTTAGAACTCTGCAGTTTTACTCTGACCTCAACTGGGCATCATTTTCACTCCTTCCCAATTACCTTTTAAATGTTCGGAGTTTATTAAGGCCTAGATCTAAACTCACTTTTCTCACTGAATACATTCTTCGCAGGCAGTCTTATCCACACCTATGATAACCATCTACATATCTATGTTTCTCAAATTTATGTCTAATACAAATAGTTACGTTCCCGATCCAGCTGTCCAACTGCCGACTCAACGGCAATTGCACTAACCCCAACTAGTGTACGAGTGAATAACTCTTTAACCCTCAAAAAAATTATTTGGCATTTTTCGGAAACAGTTAATCCAAATACATGAACTACAGAACTGAATGGCAATATTGCTAAAATTTTTGTTTTGCATTACAGTAAGTCCTCATTTAATGTCATTGATAGGTTCTGGTTCTGCAACCTGAAGCTAAGTGATGTATGATGAAACCACTTTTATTACAGGCTACTTGAGGTAAACAAGAATAAAGTTATATGGCTTCTTATCAATGTTATAATGAAGCAAACATTGAATGCAACAATGTTATTCAACAGCTTGATGTATTTTCATCTTTTATTTCCAAATCTCTAAAATTCCCATTTCCACAAAGGTGATAACAATAGTTGTAGGTGGGGACAAGGATAGAGTATATCATAGTCCAAGTCAGGAACTACATGTAAAATGTTTTTCAATTAATCCCCTGAAAAAGATAATTGAACTGCAAAGCAAAATTCTAGTACTTAAGTCATTCTCAAGAACTATTCCTAGCCCTGACTCGTGTGGCTCATTGGATTGAGCGCTGGCCCGCAAACCGAATGGTCACTGGTTCAATTCGCAGTCAGGACACATGCCTGCATTGTGGGCCAGATCCCAAGTTGGGGGTATGTGAGAAGCAAGGAACTGATGTTTTTCTTTCTCCCTCCCTTTCACTCTCTCTAATAAATAAATAAAATCTTAAAAAAAAAATTACTTCTCAAGTTTCCAAATTATGATAATCTAAAAGATCCTTATACAGGGGAGGCTTTTTCTCCACAAGGTCCTCTTGAAATTTGGGTAAGAGAATGAAAAGAGGAGAAGAGACTGAAATTTACTGAGGCACCACTCGATTCCTCTACCCTATTCCACTGCAGCTGAGTGTTAACAGCAGCCCTTAAGCCTGAGGCTCAGCAATCTGACAGAGAAGAACTGAGGCTCCCCAGTATGTGTGGGAATCGGGGGAGGCAGGGAGGAGGGATTCTTCCCTGAGTGGGCCCCAACAATATTGGCATTTGAAACGTGACTGGATAGCCTTCCCACCCCCTAAAAACTGTAAAATGAAGCCTGCTAGCTGATCTATCATACACCTAAAACAGTTTGCTGAATTAGCCTTTTCATTCACGGGTAACCCATACAGGTTCCCGTATCAATCATTATTAGTCCTTGATGTTTAAATACGATTAGATAACTAGGTTTTGTAGAAAACCAGCAGCTCTTAAGATGATAACCAATATAAACACCATTATTAATCTTGAGAAGAGTGAAGACCCAAAGTTCTAACTAATATTCTCAAATGGCTTCCTAAAGATATTGCAGATATAAAACAGAAGCAGGTTGTTATTAAAAATAGCAACTGGAGAACAATACAAAATTTACAGAATTACATGCTTTTTAAGAGTTTAAATACATTTTAAATAGTTCATGGAAAAAATGTATATGTATATCAGCAACATCAGACAATTCACAAAAACTTAGAATATAAAGAAAAAAGTAGAAACCGTAGGAGAAAAGCTAAGTCATACCCAGAATAGTGTGTGTGTGTGGAATGCAATCGACGGGATTCACAAAATGATCCACTAGGATCCAGGAAGAAAATACCAAAGCTTCTAGTTACAGGATTTTTTGTTTTTTGGTTTTTTTTTTTTTTTTTTTTTGTATTTTGCCCTTCAAGATTATATTAGGGTACATTTATAATGTAAATACAGTAGTTCATTAGTACAGAGGTATATTTATAAGTTTTTAAGATTTTATTTATTATTATCTTTAGAGAGTGGAGAAGGGAGAGAGGCAGAAAGGGAAAGTAACATCAATGTATGATTGTCTTTCACCTGCCTCCCGCTACAAACCTGGCTGGAGACCTGGTTTGCAACCTGTATAATTTTTTAAGAGTGCAAATACACATATTGTGGTACATGCAATTCTTTAACAGATGATAGGTACAGATCCTATTTTGAAAATTGTGGACATATAGGATCAATCTAAATAAAACCATATTCATATAACAGATGTCTTAAAAAAAAGAAAAACAGGAAAAATATGAGAAGAAAAATATTCCTGAAACTGAAGAATCTCTTTAACAAAAGGCCCACCTTTTGAGTGCCAGGCCTGATGAATGGGGGTGAAGGGTGGGAAAGGGGTAAGACCCACATCTGGACAAAGCCTTGAGGATTTTAAGGCCAAGGTCCTAAAAGCTTCCATAAAGGGAAAAACAAGATACCTTCAAGCACAAAAATCAGATTGTCCTGAGTTTGTATTAGTGACAAATGATGCTAGAAAAAAATGTAGCACCACCGTAACAGTTCTGAAGGAAAAGGATTTTGAACAGATTTCTATAAGCCAAACTAAAAATCAAACATTAACCAATAACATAAGGTTTCCCTTCCTGAAATAATCTATTCTCTCTCCTCTACCATCTTAAAAAAAAAAGATTTTATTATTAATTTTTAAAAATATTTTTAAATTATTTAATTATTTTTAGAAAGAGGGGAAGGGAGAGAGGCAGAGAGGGAGACAGACATCAGTGTATGTTTGCCTTTCACCTGCCTCCAGCTACAAACCTGGCTGGAGACCTAGCTTGAAACCTGGTTATGTGCCCTGGAATCGAACCAGCAACATTCGCATTCACAGGCCGGCACCTTATCCACTGTGTCACCAGCCAGGGCCTTTTTTAAACCTGCATATTATTTCCTAATATGTAATTCTGTCTCAACAATTTTACATAAATATTTATGGTATCTACATAAATGTTGGTCATTGGTTTTCTTACATGTCTATCATCATGCATTTAGATATATATATATGTGTCAAAAAATGGTTATAGTCCCATCTGTTAAAGAATAGGAAATTAAATGTACTTCTTCACAACATGCAAAAGACAAACTGCAGAATTTGGGATTTTTGACCTTTCACATCTCTCCTCCTACAGGTAGCTAAAGTGTACTATCCACATAAGATGACGTTTTAAAACCACAACTCTATGGACTCCATAGTAACTGTACAAACAATTTAGCCCAACAGCATCCAACTGAATAAACAAATATCAGTTATTTATCAATTTGTTTTTACACAAGTTTAAAGTTTTTCCTACATATATATATATATTTTTTTCAATGTATGGCAGCTTTTCACCTGCCTCCAGCCACAGATCTGACTGGAGACCTGGTTTGCAACCTTGTTATGTGCCCTGGCTGGGGAATCGAACCTGCGACCTTTGGGTTTGCAGGCCGGCACCTTATCCACTGCGCTACCAGCCAGGGCCTTTTCCTACATATTTTAATTGCTTCAAAAAAGTATGCTATTTTCTGCAAAGTCTTTTCTCTTTTTATTTAAAGAAAATTAGATAATTTCCCCAGTAAATACTGAATAGAAATAAAAAGATTGCAAATAACCTTAGCACCTAGGGCTGTGGATTTACTCAGAAGTTAAGGTTTCATGATAAGGAATAATTTATTCTAACTGATGAAAACTGTAACTGTTATATACCATCCAGTTCTGAATTTAAACTCAAGTTAAGCTTCATGAAATAAATGGATTCTATTCCTTATAACCACTATAAATTAACTATACCATTTAAAACGTTCTGAAAAAAAAAAAAAAAAAGGATAGGTGTTTAGAGGTTAATTCAAGAAAACCAAGTTTTTTCAACCTTTCTTAGTGTGTATTGCTTCTTACCAGAAATTGGTTAACTCTGAGGTACCTAAGGATATTAAAATACAACTACATGTAAAGATAAAGTCATTTTCATCTCATTAAAAGGCATACTGTAACCCAGATAAATGAAAAGCTTTCTATGATTTCCTCTTAGGATTATACCAGGCCCAGGCAACATTAACCGTGATTAAAAAGGTGGTGCAACATTTACTACCACCCACCCGAAACCAAGTCTCCTTCCCTAGACTGGGGGAGGCGTGGGGGACGGGGGGCGCTGCTATTAAGAAGGTATCTCTAATCACCATTTCTGACACCGTATGCCTCATGCTCCAGATCTGACTCCAAAATGCTGTTCACTCAGCAGACAAGGATAAGAAGCAGTCTCCCTCACCTGGAGAGAAGAGCGAAAGTACCTGCAGGAGCAGCGTACGCCCAGCGTGGAAATAGAAGAGTTAAGAGAGAAGCGGAAAGGATGACACATGAATAGAACCCGGGAGGGAGAGGGCAAGAACAAGAAGCAACCGGAGACAGAGACGACAGCGAGGTCAGAAGGGTAAAGGGGCAGGGACAATAGAGACAGGCCAAGACTGAGAGGCGCCCAGAATCTTCCAGCGGCGTAGGAACAAGGACAAGAGCCAGTACTGAAGCTGGCACCTCAGGTAAGCCCAGTCAGGGCTCCCGTCTCTCCGGGTCCTCAAAAATCCCGAAATCCTCCAACCGCCCTCCGTCTATACTGAGAGTGATCTGCACCTTCTGTCGCAATGATGGGGCAAACCCGTTTCCCGGAGGCCCCAGAAATAACGGGGCCAGGTCGGAGCCAGCACTTACCAGGCCACAGCGGCCCGGCGTAGACGCCACATCCCTCCTCTCCAGCGAGGAGGTCACACAGGCGCTGAGACGGCTACGCCGGAGCCTGGTGGCAGTCTCAGTCCGGTTCCCGCTCTAGGGATGACCCAGGAAAAGTCCCTGGGCAACAAGGACACAGGGAAGCCGCTGCAAACCTCCCAATGGCGCATGGACTTCCGCGGAAGCCCGCCCGGCACCCGTACTCCGTCCGTCGGTCAAATAACCACCCCACCCGTGGTAGGGGAGCAGCGCAAACGGTCCGAGGAGGACCGGCGCATGCGCTCAGAGTCCTGACGGCTCTATTTTCCCGCCTCCAACCCGCCCCGCCCCCTTTGTTTCCGGGTGGGAATTTTGCGCCGGCCAGGTTAAGGGCAGGAGGAAGGGAGGTATCCGTGCTTGTCCTTGGACCGCCTGAAGAAAGCGAGGGGCTGGGAGTGCGGAGCTATCACTGTTCACTGGGTGGTACCAGTTTAAGGAATTTTAAGTATTGAGGGTGCATGAAGGCGCCTAGAGAGTACAAAATGAGGATAGTAATAGAGTAATAAAAACCAACGGTTGCTGCTGTGCCCCGCTCCTTAATTGGGCGTTTTTGTTTACAAAGCACCTTCATATCCTTAGAACCAGCTCAGGGAGGCAGGAGGAGGCGGCACGGACTGTCTGGAGGTCATATCTGAAAGGGGCTCAGGTCAATCAGGCCAGTTATGGGTTTGGAATAAGTTTGTGCAGTTTATAAAGGTGTCAATAATGATTTTGCCCAGCCACTCTAACCAGCTTTCATCTGTATTTAATCTCACCAAGTTGCCGAAATGGTCCATGTCAGCCCCTCTAAAGATTCCGTGCTGGCAGAAGTAACTAGACTTCTCAGCATTCAGCTCAATGTTGGGTGCTCAGCCACCCTCCTTAATCAGCTTCCCTTTCTTGGCTTTCAGGACATGACATTCTCCTCTTTCACCAGGAGCTGCTGCTCCCCAATCTCTTTTGCTGGCTCCTTCTCTTCCAAACCTCTCAATATCGGAGGGTTCCAGATGTCAGACATGTTGGGTCCTTTCCCCTTTCTATCTACATTCTGTCCCTAACTGAAGTCAGTTCTAGGGCTTTAAATACCAATCCTCCCCGCCCCCGCAAATCTCACCATTTTATATTTTACGAGGAAATGGGCCCAGGAAAGAATTGTGACCTATGAAAGGTGATGAAGGCAATTGGTCCTGTGCTTCTGCTTCAGCAGAAGCTCCCCCGCGCTCAACACATACACACATACAAAGCATAAAACAACCCATTTTTCAGTTTAGAACCCCAAAACTGGTATCTATGTAGTCAACAACGACACCAAATACAGACCCAGCCATCGGTATCAAACTTCCCAAACATAGGACTCTGGGAATTTTCTTTATGATATTTATCGTGTTATTTTAATGGTAGGTCCGGACAGGAACTTGCTATAATGACCTGTGCAAACTATAGCTCTTCCCAGGATTGTAGAGTTGCACAAAAGTTTATTCATTATTGTTATTTACAAGTTGTTTTCAAAAGAGAGAGAGAGAAACCAAGTAACAGCAACCCCTTTCACATGTGGGTTATCTTTACATTTTACAAAGCCCTTGTTTTGTGCATATACTTCTAGGCACCTAGCTCCTGAAACACTCCCATCCATGTATGTGCAAAGATGAATGTAAGATGATGTTTATTTTTTTCATTGTATGAAATAGCAAAAGATTCGAACCAACATTGTTAAAAGATGAACTGAGAAAAAGTTAAAGAGTTCATTTGATCAAAACTTTATTTCAGTCAGTGCCAAAATGGAAGCGGTTAGGAGAGTTCCACTGGCAGGAGCTAGGGGGCAGACTTCTCTAGGGCAAGAAAGTAAAGCAAGAAAATTATTTGATCAGCTATAGCCTAAGTGGTTGCCTTATATGGGAAAGCCTAGTTGGTTGTTCATAAATGGTTGTCTCAGATTTTGATTTATTAACCTTAAAGCACTTACAGGCTTAGATTTTGCTTTGCTTCGTAGGCTGAGGAGACATTAGAACCATCTCAGTCTTATGACCCCTTTGTTTAATTAATTTAACAACATAAATGTCCATAGATAAGAGCTAGTTAAATAAATTATATTCTTACCAGCTGAAAAGCTTATGAGTTAGGCCTCTTTGTCCTAATAAGAAACAGTTTCTATTATGTAGTATCAAATGAGGAAAAAGGACAGAATATTAGTAATCAAACTGCCACCATTTATCCAAATTCAGCCTGCAGACCTGTTTGTTTGTTTGGGCTTGCGTTGGCCTATTCAGTATTTTAAAAATAATGTTGGATTTGTTGTGAACATTTAAAAACCAAGGAATTTTACAATTAAAAAATTCTGAAAAAAATTTAAAAAACAAAACAAAACCAATCACGTGAAACAAGGAGCCAGGTAGTAGTTC
Organism: Noctilio leporinus; assembly: GCA_004026585.1. NCBI lineage: Eukaryota > Metazoa > Chordata > Mammalia > Chiroptera > Noctilionidae > Noctilio > Noctilio leporinus. The sequence goes on along the minus strand of PVIW01000392.1, from coordinate 246,955 downwards.
TATCCTTCTGACATGCTTATCTTCTTCTGGAGATCACAGGGCTTCCTCAAGTCTTATGAAATTGAAGAGTACATTAATTGTCCTATAGCATGAAGCTTGTACTTTTATTTTTTAAGTAAAATCGGAGGAAAGGGAACCACTGCTTTTTTTTATATCGAAAGTGAAAAAATAAAAAACTAAGAGGGTCAGGTATTTCCAAGACAACACAAAAGAGCTTTCTGGTAGGTATTTTTGTTTTGTTTTGGTTTTGTTTTTTCAAAAGTAGAGAACGTAAGTATGCAAACAAATTATGAGGTGTTGAAAGAATACACTTTAAGATAGTATTACACAACAACCAAGCGTAACTCATTCATTTTACATACCTGACCTAAGAAAATATTTTAAATTGATGTGCCCTAGTGAAGTGCAGTGTAATATTGTGATTTATAGTAAGAAATATGTGTTTGGTTTTAGTCCCCTCTTCTGGCTCGCAGCTTCCCAAACCAGAATGAGGCCATGCTGGCACCTTGATCTTGGACTTCCCAGCTCCCAGAACTGTCAGAACTAAATTTCTGTTCTTTATAAGCTATCCTGTTTACAATATTTTGTTATAGCAGCCCAAATAGACTGATACAACCCAATTAAAAATGAACAAAAATTTCAAACAAATACTGCACAAAAAATAGGTAGATAATATGTCCAGAAAAAGTCCAGCCATTGTTACTATAACAAGAACAGTTTGTGTGACATTAGCATCACCTAGTAGCCATGGAGAGTGGACTTGACTGTGCCTGCATGAACAATGACAACTTCATTGTTCCGGTCATTTGGGGGTGGTAGATGCCATTGAGTGAGCATGTGTACTGTGTGGCCACTGTATTCAAAATGACTGAGCTAGTAAAGTAACAAATCTGTATCAGATTTTGCATTAAGCTTGAACATTCCTTTGCAGAAAATACTCAGATGATTCAGAAGGCTTTTGGGGATGATGTAATGAGTGCAGTGCAAATAAGAGTGTGGCCCAAATGCTTTAAAGATCGTCGAGAATCTGTAGAAAATGATCCACGTTCTGGAAGGCCTATAACAAGCAGAACGCCTGAAAATGTTGAACATGTATGGGCTGTACTCAACAAAGATGGGTAACTGACAGTGCGAGAACTAGAAGCTGATCTGGGGATTACAAAAACTGTCCAAGATTTTGATGCAGGATCTTGGCATGAAATGTGTGATGGCAAAATTCATTCTGCAGCTTTTGCTACTGGAGGAGAAGGAATAACATGCTGCTGTTGCTAAGGACTTGATTCAAACTGCTACCAATGAACCAGATTTCCTCAAGAAGGTCATAACCAGAGTTGAATCATGGGTCTACGGCTATGGTGTGGAAACGAAGGCCTAGCCTTCCCCAAACTAGGTCACCTGGTTCTGCACACCAAAAGAAGGTGAAGCAGATTTGCAGCTGATGACAATCCCATCAAAGGATTTGATGTTTTGAATAGTGGAGAGATGCTGAAAGAACTATGTGAGGTCCCAAGGTGCTTACTTTGAAAGGCACTGAGGTGTCATTGTTCTATGTACAATGTTTCTCATATCTTATATTTTTCTCCAATATCTGTTTTTATATTATGTGCCTGGATACTTTCTGGACAGCCCTATATACACATAGCCAAAGCACACATAAATAAAATGCTCAATGTTATTAGTCATTAGGGAAATACATATTAATACCACTATATCTCCACTAAAACTACTAAAATTAAAAAGACTGACAATACCAAGTTTGGTGAGGGTGTTGGGCAACCAGAACTCTCGGCCACTACTTGGGTGGGTGAGGGACATAAAATGGTACAACCCCTGAAAAATATTTGGCATTTCTTACAAAGTTAAACATGCACCTTCCCTTTGGTCCAGCAAGTCCACTCTCACAAATTTATCTGAGACATAAAAACTTTAAAAAAAAAATAAAAAAAAGACTTGTGCAAAAATTTTCATAGCAGTTTTATTCAGTTTTCTTGTTCATTAACAAGAAAACATTAGTAAATTAGGTAACAAGCAGGAATGAATTGCTAATACATATAACCACATGAATGAGTCTAACAGATATGCTGAACTTAAAAGAAGACCTATTTGATTCTATTTATGTGATATTCTAGAACAGAGAAAACAACTGTTGGGAGTGAGAAAGAAAGTTTGGACAACTTTCTAGAGAAATGAAAATGTTTATATGATAGGAGTGTGAGTTACATGGATGCATCAATTTGTCAAAATGTACAGCTAAGACTTGTGCATTTCAAATTTCAGATAAGTATAGATTTACATAAGTCTATAAAAAATAATGAGTGGGAAGGCTGAAGTAGGTGGAGAGTAAATGAAACAAGAATACCAAAATGTTAATTAATTATGGAAGTTGGGTGGTGAGTACATGAGGGTTCATTATACTTCTCTGTTCACTTTACATGTTTGAAAGATTTTATTGTACACAATGTTAAATGTACCATGTTTTCTGTAAAAATAATACAAGAAAAAAATTAAATGCATCTGACAGAAGGACAGTTTCATTAGTATAAAAGTGAGGAGCAGAAGATGAATATGAGAGGAAAAATCTCCTGTATAATGGGTAGAACTTTTTTCAGCAGGTTTTCTATTGCTGCAGTAATAAATTACTCCAAACGCAATGGCTTAAAACAAAACAAATCTACGTGTTCTGTTACAGTTCTGAAGGTTGGAAGTAAAAAGTAGATCTCACTGAGCTAAAAATCAGTGTGTACAGTGGCGGTACTTTTATGATAGCTCGAGGAGGTTCATTTTTCAGCCTTTTTCTAGCTTTCAGAGGTTTCCTGCATTTGTTGGCTTGTGGCACATTTCTGTTTTCAAAGCCAGCAATAGCTGGTTTAACCTTTCTAACATTGTATCACTAACAGCTAACTCTTCTGCCTCCATTTCTCCCATTTAGTGACCATTTGTGTTTACTTTGGGCTCACCCAGATGATTTAGGATAATATTCTTTGAATTTTAATTACATCTACATCCTTAATCCCTTTTGTCATATTCATAGGTTCCAGGGATTATGATGCAGATTTGTTTGAGGGGGGAGGAGCATTATTCTATATACTATACAGCTCCATTTAAATTCTTGTTGACTGGTTGCTCTCTGATAGTAAAAGAGTGTGTGTGTTTTAAGTGTTAAATTTATCCAGCCCGACCACACCTGGGCATAGCTGTTGTTTTAAAATTGTACTTCTCTTCTTTATTTTTCATTTTTATTGTTTTTTATTTTTAATGATTTTTATATTTTTGTCTTGTTTTCCTGTAATCTAAGAAGAAATCTCAAATTCGCATTCCATGTCACAAATGTTATTTCCTGCAGTGGCACTTTTACCTTTTCCTGCTTTCTAAGTAGTTAAAAAAAAATGTACTCTTGCGTTGTAAATTTTGAAATATTTCCTTTATTTGCTTTCTTTGCCTGTGTCGTAGAAGTCAAGTTTGTTCCCCCTTGTTACGTTAAAGAGGCAAACTTACTATTTAAAAATTGTCTTGTCTGTATAGTAAATAAACTCATAGATAACAAATTCATGGATCTGATCTTACGGATTTTTCTATTATAATGACTCTTATGATTAGTATTACCAGTGAGGACTCATTTTGTGTGGTAGGCATGATGCTCCCTCTTCATATAAAATATCTCACTCAATTCTTTTCTACATCTTTTCAGATTTCATCTTTTTGTTGTTGTTCCCTGTTTTTCTAGGCCAGAGGGTTTACTTTGTTTTCTGAAGCTAAGTTAAGTACTGGCTAATGACTGTAATTTTAATTTTGCTGCCTAGATCTTATACTTAGTGATTATTCCTATATTATTGATGTAATTTTAATCTAGTTCACGGATACCACCGAAAGTGTGAGAGTTACCATTTCCCAGTTTGGAGACCCACCTAAATAGCAATGGGACTTCTATTTAGGGAAGACAAAGTTAATCTGTTTACATTAATTCATTTACAGGTTATATCCTAGTAAAAGGGATAATAGAAATACACAGCACTGAAGAAATTCTTAACAAATAGGATTGGATTTATGCATGTACATAAAACAAACACAAATTAGAATGCCTTCTTCCTTGTTTCCTTTACCCAATTTACCACTTTGTCCCTTTCTTGGGGATGGGTGAGATATAGACAGCCAGAAAGGATGGCAGGAAGAAATACTGTAATGATCGTTTTGTATCATTCTATTGCCATGAATTATAATATGTGTTGATATATTCATCTCATTATAAAATGAGTTTATGTATGCGAGGCATAAAGCAGTGCCTAGAACATAGTAAGCACTTAATAGTTGTGTTGGCTAAGATAGGATGGGATATGCTGCTCTGGAAATGACTTGAGAGTGACCACTATGAGAGTGGTCAATAGGTCAAAGTTCCCTGATGCCCACACTTTGTTGGTAAGAACCTAGCCATGTGACCAAGTTAACCACAGGCAAAGCTGAGAATCTACAGAGGAATACATGGAGAGTCATTGAGACTACCTAAGCCTAGCCCTTCTGGAGATTTTATGAGCTGCCCGCTATTAATACATTCTTTTCCTGCCCAATTTCTTCAGAGTTGGTTTCTATAACTTACGATTAGAACATTAACAAATTCATTTTTTATTTGATGCATAACCCAGATGTTGACTAGAACCTCCTGACCTGGTGATTTAGATAGGTTGATTCAAACTATATTCCGTAGATTACAGACAGTCCAAAGTCTTAATGTCTTATCCAAGCTTTGTGCAAGTTCTCAGGACACTGAGTTTCTCAGACACATCTGACTCAGCTCTTTTGCTTCCTCTAAATTAGTGTTTCTCAACCTTGGCACTACTGACATTCTAGGCCGAACAACCCTTTATTGCGGCGGCTGTTTTATACATTTCTGGTCTCTGCCCACTCAATGCCAGCAGCTTCTCTGTCCCAGTTATGACAATCAAAAGTGTCTCCAGCCATTGTTAAGTGTTTCCTGGGGCCAAAAAACACTCTCAGTTGGGAACCACTATTCCAATTAATTCAGGGTAGGAATTGGTACCTTGTTATCTCTATTTCCCACCAAGTCAACAGAGGTGTGGCACTCTGACATTTTTCTTAATTTCCACCAAAATTTAAAAAAAAAGTCATAAAAGGATCTATACTGGTATCAATTTTTATGGCTATTTTAGAGAAATGAGGAGATTTTTTATTATGGACATGCAACCAAATTAAATTTCCTAGATGCCCATGTTCTTCAAAAGCCTCAGCCATTTCTGCAACTTGGCCTCTAGCAGCTGGCCAGGCTGTTTGTTCCCCCTTGGTTTCTCTTCCCTTATCTCTATTTATTTTCCTATATTCTGCCCAATTACTTCCAAATTCCTTTCCATTTCAATTCAAAATGGTTCAGTTATATCTTTTTAATTTCAGGGCCAACTCATCTCATTATGGTCTCACTTTCTTCTCCTAATTGGTGTATCAAGGTATCTTCCTCAACAAAACAGCTCTCTCCCTCATAGTAATTCTGGAAAAACTACTATGAAGATAATTGAAATTTTATTGCAATTCTTACTACAACTCCCCTTATACAATTGTGGTATTAATCCCCTTTCCAGGGGGAAAGTTGTAACTATCTGTTATATAATAACTACCTCAAGCTTAGTGGCTTAACTATTTGATCCTATCTCTCTTCAGATGGCATATCCTCATGGTTAGCCTGGGGTCCTCACAAGAGGGTATCCTTAGACTGGCTCACTTTGTCTCTGGTGGCTCAGGACCCCTGCAAAAAGGGTTCTGCATGCAGGAACTGGATGCTGCAGTCTTCTAGGCCTGAGCCTTTCATCTCACCTCTGCCACACTGGTCAGAGTAGACATAGAGCCCATCAGATTCAAGTAAATGTTTATGGTCAGCTTTCTTTTACCATGATACAACCTCTGGCCACAAATTCTGACATTACTCCTACATACAGATTATCCTCTTCCCATCTCAGCTCCTCCCAGTCTTGTCCCATTCCAGTATCATTAACCTGAAGTCAAGGTTTTTGATGGGTTAGAGAGCTAGAAAAAGAGCTCAGAGAGCTTGGCAATTTGAAGGCCAAGGAGCAGAGGTCAGAGGGTTTCAAGAAGAGATTGGCCAATAGAATTAAAGATCAAGTAAACAGAGAGACGCAAAAGGAGACAGATTTAGGTATGGCCAGAACAAGGGCTCCCTACTCTTCTTCTTCACTGACTATATATGTATATGTGTGTGAGTGTGTTTGTGTGTGTGTATTTATAAATGTATACATATATATACATATGCATACATATATACATATATATATTTTCTGATATAAAACATGTTACTCCAAGAAATTTAGAAAATATGAAAAATTATTAAAAAGAAAAATGCATACATAACCACTAAAACCTTTATTTATTGATTTCTCTATTCTTTATATAAATATGTATATTTTATGTATTATATATTTGTACATGATGTGTTTATTGGTTCCCTGACTGTTCATTCACCATCAAGCTTTGCACTCAGGATAAGGTTATAGCTAGAATGCAAAGAGAAAGAAATGAGATAATTATCAGCACCTAGGTTTTCTAACTAGATTAGAAATTTCCAGAAGAGATATTACTGGATTTTTGAATCTCAAAATCTGACTTTTTTGAATAAAAGCTAAAATTTTATTTTATAAATAATAGATTTTGTCAACATGAGTGATATAAGAGCCAGTTGTCCTGCCATGGAGTTGATAAAAATTTCACAGCTGAGGAAGAAGAGATTGGATATGATTGGGTTCGATGCTGGCATATGTCTTAGAGACACTCCCATACCTCGGGGTAATGACAGAAGTTTCAGACTAGTAGGGATGCCAAGCAGAGAACTGTATCTTGATTCCTGGGGACATAAGAGAGGGTCTTAATGTTGACAGAGAAGTTCCTTGTGCTGTTGGGTCATGTAGGAGTGGAGAAGAACTGGGTAAGGCAGGCAAGTCTAGCCAGAGACCACACCTCATGCTACCTGTAGCCCAGGAGGCTTGGAAGCATGTCCTAGAGTTCCATTTGCCCCACAGGCAGTGATGAAGGACTGAGAGAAGGTGGAGACAAAACCTTTGATGGAGCCACAGATGTCTCAGTGGAGGCAAGCAGAGTGAATGCAAATGACCAGAGACCCACACACAAGTTTTGCCAATGAAAGACAGAGGGTAGGGAAAGGCCAGTCTCCCCTCACTCTGTGATGCCCAAATCCAGTGAGCATAGATGCCAATTCAATGGAAGGAAGAGGGAAGGGGCAAATCTTCCCTTGACTGAGCCACCTCATAGTTGACTAGATTCATTTACTGTGATTAAGGAGAATGAGGGATTAAAATAATCAAGTTGAAATACAAAAATATACTGTTACATTTCCTGCACACAGTGACCTAAGATATATTTGCATATGTGTTTACAACTGACCCTTGAACAACATAAGAGTTAATGGCGACAATCCCCTGCTCATTCAAAAATCCATGTATAATTTTGCATCCCCCCAAATGTAGCTACTAATAGCCCAATGTTGCCCAGAAATCTTAACACAGTCGATTAACACATATTCTATATGTTACAGGTATCACAAACTGTATTCTTACAACTAAGTAAGCCACACCATTTAAATTTACCACCAGCCAGTTCCTTCACATGGCTGCGTCTTTCTCAGGGGGGTTGAGGTCTGTGTATATGAACAAAATGGGGGCTGGTCCCAGCAGATCAGAGGCTCCATGCGTATCCTCGATCTTTCCAGACTTCGAAACCTCGAAAGTGAAGGCTGTCCTTGGCCACTAAGTCTAGATTAAAGACTATGCCAACAGGGGGCAGAGTTATCTCACGAAACCGAGGTTGGTTGGTTTTTGTAAAGCCTAGGCTAGTGCCCCACCATCCAGCTAAATCTAAATCCTGACATCGCCATCAAGGTGGCCTCAGTCATTTCATCAAGGTGATAAGCAAAGGTGGAGATGACACAGATTTAAAGCAGGCAGTTCCCATGTACTTTGTAATAGCTGGATTGCATGCACACTGCTTTGGAAAGAATGAACTTTCTAAAACTATGAAAATAGTACAGAGAGTTTCCATATGTCCCAAATCCCGTTTCCTCTATTGTTAGCATCTTGCATTAACATGGTACATTTATCACAGCTAATGAAGCAATTTTGATAAATTGCTATTAACTAAAGCCTATAATTTATTCAGGTATTCTTAAATTAACGGAATATTCTTTATTTGTTCAAGAATGCCACATTGCATTTAGCTGTCATATCTATGCTTCCTATGCTTATCTGCCTGTGGCAGTTCCTCAAACTTTCCTTGCTTTTAATGACCCTGACAGTTTTGAGGAATACTAGTCAGGTATTTTGTAGAATGTTCCTCTATTGGGATTTGTGTGATGTTTTCCTGATTATCAGCTTAGAATTATGGGTTTTAGGGAGGAAACTCATAATTTGGGGAGGCAAAGTGCCAGCTTCATCTCATAATATTAAGAGTTCAAGGCCATCAACAGGACTAATCCTTGTTGATGTGGACCTGATCACCACACTGAAGATAGTATCTGTCAGGTTGCTCCATTGCCAAGTATTTTACCCCCTTCCTATGCTGTACCCTTTGGTGAAAGTCGCTACAGGCAGCTCACACTTAAAGGGTGGGGAGCCATGTAACCTCCTGGAGGGGGCAGTGTATACATAAATGAATTGGATTCTTCTGCATAGGTGATTTCTCTTCTTCCACATTTATTTATTTACATGATCCTTTATTTACATCAGTATGGACTCATGGATATTTTGGGCTATAATCCAAATCTAATTTTTCAATTGTGTTACTCAACTAGTTTCAGCTTTGGTTATTGGGAGTCCTTTTAGTTGCTGAAGTGCCTTTTTAATTTATTCCCTGAAAATTGTTTTTTTTTTTTTGTTTTTTAATCTCTTTCTTACTTTCTGGTGCTAAACGAGGCTCCAGGCTCATCTTGTATATTTGATGCCCAGGTCCTGTTATCAGCCATTTTCCTCCCTAGGAGAATGGCATTAGAAACAGAGAGCTGGGTGCTAGGCTTATGTTCACTTATGCACACTTTTTGTAGCCCTTTTTTATGGGCTTCTTAATGTTCTTCCAATAGCCCCCCATAAAATAAAATTATTAGTCCTATTATATAGTTAACTGATCTTTGCAGCCTGCACAAGCTCCCCTTGCTAGTTGTAGAGCCTGTTCTCAGGCTGAAGATTTTATTTGATTAATGGAAGCCCCATATCATCAGCTTTTAATCATATCCTCATTCATTTTGCTTACAAAAGGTACAAATTATGACCAATCCTCTTCAAAAGGTATCTGCAATCACATTTTTTTTGGTGTATGCAAAAATTATTCTACTTATGTGTATATGGAATTAAGTTTACTTTTGTGAAAAATGTGTGATATGTATACACATATAAAAAGTATCATAACATTATTTTATGTTGTCTTCTTCCACTGAAACATTGGTGGTTAAATGCTTAAGGGGTTCTAGAAATAAAATATTCAGGTGACTCTGTGGCAAGACTCATTTATTTATTCTATCGTATAATTATATCAATGTGGACCCTTGGATAGTTACTTAAGCTCTGGGTCATTCATATATTCATTCAAAACACATTATTTGAGCACAAAGAATACATATATAAATCAAATGATATTGGCTACCCTCATACTGATGTAGGGGATTCAAACGTGTAAACAAATATGATTGAGGTGGTTAGTTATTGTGAGAGCTGAAACAGAAGATTAAGATAACTGTAAAAAGTCCCAACGTGATGCAGAGGAACACACATCCACGTTGGTTCTAGAAGAAAACCTGGATTTCAGATGCTCCACTGTGTTGATTGGGCTGTGTGCTCATGTAATCCATAGAAGCTGGTTCTTTCCATCTGGTAATCAGAATAATGGGAGGGGGACTTGTGAAAGCATACTGTACAGCACTGATCAAGTGCTACTGGCACAATTAAACACTCAGTTTAGTAGTAAGTAGTAGAGCAGAGTAGTTAAAGGCTTGCACTCTGAATTTGGAAAGCCTGGGGTCAAACTGGGTTTTTACGAGTTATATCACCTGAGACAGTAGGTATCATAAACTCCATAAGCCTCCATTTGCTCACATGTAAAATAAAAATGATGGTAACAGAACTTAACCTCCTAAAACTAGTATGTGAGAAATAGTGCCTGGAAAACCATGTGTTTTCAATAAAGGAGAATTATTTTTACCTTCATTGTGCCTCATTCACTTTATTTCAAACTGCGTACAGCTGTCAGCCCTGCTATCTCCAAACTCACACTAGTAACCCTAACAAGGCCAAGACCAAAGTGAATATGTAGATAAAATTTTGAGCAAATGGTAAACCTAAAGTAAGATAAACATAAAATAGGAACCATTGTAGTATTAATTACAAAATGCATAAATGCCGTTCTTTAAATTTCTAAAACTTACTGGCACACTTGAACCAAAAAAATTAAAACTGGAATTAACATTCTACCACAAGACCAAAATACACAGCATGTAGGATTTCTTTTTAGGCAGGTGAAAATGTTCGAGACTTAGTGGTCATGGCTACATAGCTTTGTGAATATACTCAAGTTCACTGAATTGTAGCCTTCCACAAGAGTGAATCTTATAGCTATCAATAAAAATTATACCCCAGAAAAGGTAAGTAAACATAGTAGATCTCTAGCAGGCAGTCACTTAAATATGTACAAGAGAAAAAAAATGAGAAGATACTCAATTTTATCTCAACAGATAGAGGCTGAGAAGCATTGTAATGTGAAGTGGTAAAGCTATAGCAGTATCCATGTGCAGGTGCAAGAGAAACATTTTATTCTGTTGTTGAAAATCAACCATTCTTGCACTGTTTCGTTCTGGATGGGTTCCTGAGTACATTTGCCAATTCACGCACCATTCTGTAATTGCTCAAGAGATACAGGAGCCCTGATCAGTGTGTGGCCCAGTTGAATGGGCATCATTCCAGAAAGCAAAAGGTCATTGGTTTGATTCCTACTCAAGGTACATACCTGGGTTGTGGGTTTGGTCCTGGCTCGGGGCATGTAGGAGAGGCAATCCATATTTCTGTTACACATTGATGTTCCTCTCTTTCTCCCTACATCCCCCTCATTATAAAAAATAAATGAAGTCTTTTAAAAAAGTTACAGGAAAAAAAAATGCACAGAAACTTATCTCATTAGACAAATCTGGTTATGCCATAACAACATTTAAGCTATAGTTAAATAGCAAAATGAATCTATAACAATGTGGAGAATTATGCATACATATCTTCCCCTGTCATCAGCATCCTCAATCAGAATGATACGTTAGCTGTGATCAATAACCCTACGTTGATACATGATTTTCATTCAAAGTCAACAGTTGACATTAGGGTTCACTCTTGGTGTTTTACAGTCTATGGGGTTTGGCTAATGTATAATGACATTTATCCACCATTCTAGAATCATACAAAGTAGTTTCACTGCCCTAAACATTCTCTCTGATCCCCTTAATTCATCCCTACTTAACCCCTGGCAACAAGGAACTCTTTCGCCTTTTCCAGATTGTCAGATAGTTGGAATCTACAATATGTTACAATAAGTGAAAGAAGATTAACTTCTTTCACTTAGTAATGTGTATTTAAGTTTTCTGTATGTCTTTTTATGGCTCAATAGCTCATTTATTTTTAGAGCTGAATAATGTTCCATTGTCTGGATGTAACAGAATTTATTTACCCATTCACTTACATTAAGGACATCTTGGTTGCTTCGGAGTTTTGGCAATTGTGAATAAAGATGCTATAAATATTCATGTGCAGGTGTTTGGGTGGACATTTTCAACTCATTTGATTATGTTATTAAGGAATTGCAAATGAAAACATCAATGAGATACCACTAAACACCTGTTAAAATGGCCTAAACTCCAAACACTGACACCACCAAACGCTGACAAAGATAGGGAGCAATAGGAATGCTCATTCAATGTTGGTGGGAAAGCAAAATTTACAGCTACTTTGATGACAGTTTAACAGTTTCTTACACAATTAAACATCTTACCATATAATCCAGCAATCACCCTCCTTTAGTATTTACCCAAAGGAGTTAAAAGTTTATTCTTTATATCGGTCTCTCCTTCCCTTAATTTTGACCATTTGATATTTCTATTCTGCACTACACATGCCTCACAGGGTGTGATATGGTGTGGTGAGAATAGCAGATGTGGATTTTGTATGGTCAGAATTTGAAGGTTGACATTTTGCTGACAGATTTCATTCACTCATTGATCTATTTAACAGTTATTTAATTAACTTCACCTGTACTAGATGAACAATAGAGATTAATAAAAGTTACCCTGGAAGAGTTAGGTCTATTCAGAAGTAAGACCAATACCAAGGATGTGCTAATATCTAAAATATGATTTTTTTTTAAAGATTTTATTTTATCTTTAGAGAGAGGGGAAGGGAAAGAGAAAGAGAGGGAAAGAAACATTAATGTGTGGTTGCCTCTCACATGCCCCCAACTGGGGATCTGGCTTGCAACTCAGGCATGTGCCCTGACTGGGAACCGAACTGGTGACCCTTTGGTTCACAGACCAGCACTCAGTCCACTGAGCCATACCAGCTAGGCCAAAACGTGTTTCAATTACAAAGGCATGGCAGAGAGAGTTCAGGTAAGGAATTAAAGCAGAAAGGCTTCACGGAAGTAGGGAATTCCCTGCTGGCCTGGATAAATGGAGACATGGAGGGAAAACATTGACAAAGTAGACTGAAGGCAAAGGCACAGAGAACATGCACACGAGCTCATTCGAAGACTATGAATTATACACACAGACTAATAACAGACTTGAGAGGAATGCCTGAGAGGAAAAGCTGCTTCAGCTGTTTCCCGATTCTCTGCTCATTTACTTTTTAACACTCTATCTCAAATAAGAAGGGAAAAGGAAGGAAAACAATTTGCTATTTCTTTGCTGATCTGGTATTTGAGCTTGCTTTCATTTATCCCAGGAGCATGTCTGCTGTTCAGTCTCTGGGTGTATATAATGGATGTTAAATGGAAATAATGGCAGGACTGGTTTCTGCCAGCACTGTGAGGATGCTGCTACTTCACTTGCCTAACCCGTTTAGATGGTGTGAAGAAAAGTGGTTAATAAGGTTTTATCATGTATTATTTTCCACCTTTCATCTGAGAGCCCCCCAGCATATTACAAACATTATTCCTTGCAACATCTCTGTGAAGTAACTTGAGGGCTATAGCATGAGTCACAGAGGGGTCACAAAGAACTGTTCCAAGTCATGTATCCTCGGTATGGAGTCGGAACCTAAAATAAGTGCGCTGTCATCACTGGCAATAAACTCCCTCCATCTCCCTCTTCAGTCCTCATTACCCAAATCTTATCTTTCTAATTGTTATTATTAATTATGCCCATCTGCACAAATGCCTAATCTGTGGAGGATACTGGAGGAAGCACAGGTGTGGTATCCCAAAGGAGAATTACCTGCCTCAAGGTGGTGATATCAAGTTTAATTGAATTAATTAATGTTTGTAAATCATTTAACATCCCTTTGATGAAAGGGTCTAATACAGAGATGCAGAGCCTCCCCGTTAATTAGCAAAGAAAAGAGCTGGCTCATGGCTGCCTCTGTTTCTCAGAGGCTTTGCTCTTAACTATAGGGCTTGGTACTGGGTTGTGACTTCATCTCAGGCGGCTTGAGGTGGTCCAGGTACTCATTCAGAAAAGCTTCCCTTGATTTTACTTCCAAACAAGCAAACATACATAAATTAAAAAAAAAGTTTTTCTCTAAAGATAAGGTAGCTCCTCTTTTGTGAAAGCTTACCTTAGTTGTCACTTACTAAAACAATTCCAGGTCATCTGGACAGCCTATGAAAACAAAACCAACACTAAAAAAGAGCCAATACCCATGGGAAAAACTTCATGCCAGTGTATTAGATGCTGAGAACTACTCTCATTGCCTCTCGTTCAAAGAAAAAGTTCAGGAAGATTGTTATCTTATGCTAAGATTACAATCTGTGAGAGATGGGACTTGAATCAATAACTTAAGTTTCAGATGATACACTTCACACAACACTATATTGCTCCCGGCCTTTTGTAAAAGGGGCAGGAAATAATTCTTTGAAATATTTGTTCTAGAATATGTAAAAGAATTGAAAGGCAAGAAAGAGAGGGCTGGGGATGAGGCAGTGGACATAGCCACCAAAGTAAAAATCTCGACTTGGGGAACAGACAAAATTGCAGGCACTGACAAAGGAAGTCCAAAGCTTATAGCAATGTTGCCTACGACACAGGAGGGCAGTTGGCCAAGAGGAAAGAGGAGGGAGGCCATAAGAAAGAAGTTCAATATTTTGAACCAGTAGAGCTCAGCAAAGACAAACATGCATCAGATGATACTTGGAAATCCAGGTAGGAAGTTGGCTCCCAGAGTCTGACCATAGTGACCAAGCACAACCAGAGACTTGGGGCCTGGGGCAGGGTCTCAATGCCAGGTAGGAGCCTGTCAAGAGGAAGGCCAGTGCTCTCACTCCAAGGAAGGCTCTGAGTCTCAAGGCAGGTTGTCAGACAGGAACCTGGGAACAGTAATAGCTGTAGGGACCCTTCAGCTTGGGAAGGGTGGGAGTACTATTAGCAGGACCAGCGCACAACACCTGGTCAGACTGGTAGGTGAGGTTTGCTATTGAGCTATGGAGATCAAGAATGGGCTAAATTTAGGACCCCCCACCAGGGGCCTAGAAATAAGGCTGAGCCCTCGGGTGAGAATCAAGAACAGGCCCCTGCTGGAGATGGTGACGTAGGCAAAGCTGTGACTGGCTATCAGGATTCCCTGTTTACTGTCCTTCATAACGTCCACTTAGGAATGATTTATACAATCTTTCTCTTTCATCAGCCAGTAAGATGCTCTATGGAAGGAAGACTCTCAGTGAATCAATCGATGACACTTTAGGGGAGAGAGAAGAGACTGAAATTAGCAACCAATGAAACTCACAGCTTTTGTTTGTTTATAGTACGTCTTTCAATGCCCTAAGCAAATGGGTAATGGGAATTATTATTTCCTGATGGAACAAAGAATAGAAAGTGGAACCGATGCACTCCTAATCCTCAGACCCTTCTCCAGTTAGTAGGGCTTTAAAGGGTACTCTCTGGGGTGTCTTAGCTCTCCATATTCTCCACTAACGTGGCCAAAGCACCTGAAATGAATGAAGTGAAAACTGTGTTGCCACCCAAAGGCAACTTGAAAATAAAATGCCCAGATTCCAGCCTGGTCTCTGTTCTTGTAGAAGTATTTGGGGGCTGTCACTGTCTTGGCAGTTCCTTCCTGTGCAATTCCCTATGAAATACACCCCTTTCTTTCTGTGCCTGTGACAGGAAGATTATTGTACCTCTCCTTCCACTGGAAATGGAGCCTGGTCTTCTCCTCCTTCTTCTTGGTCTTCTTCTGGAACCAGGGCACTTGTTGCTCTGTTTGTTTATGTCTCATTCACCCCATGGGCCATAGCATAGAATAGCAAGCAGTTTTTGGCCAGTGGTGCCTGTCAGCCACTCCAGTAGCTTTCCTACTGCAGATGCACCGGTCCCCACCCAGACCTACCTCATCAGAATCCCTGGGAGTGCAAACGCGGGTTCTGCAACTTTTGATGAGTATGGATTATACTGTGCTTGTACTGTTTTGAAAAAAAAAAATAAAAGGAAAATAAAAGAATAAGGCAGATCTATTATCACACAAAATGTCCATGATATATTAATTACAAAGTTAATTTCCAGAACACTGTGTAGAATATAATTCCATTTTTGTAAAGCATAAAGTGTGTAATGTGTATATGCTGTGATGTATATAAGGGTGTATTTGAACAAAGGAGTCCTTGGACTTGGGATTTTAGGCACTGTTCCTTGTTTCTCTCTGACACTCACCCCCAAACCCTTGATGCACTGAAACCAATTTCCACCTTAGAATCAGATAGTTTATATTATGACTCTATCCTTTAATAGCAATGGAAAATTTGGCAAATTACCTAGTTGCCCTAAGCTTTAGTCTTTATCTGAATGAAATGAAATATCATTACTGCTACTCTATCAATGGGATCATTGTAAAAACAAATAACATATACATACTTAACCTAGTGTCAGACAAATTACAAGATTTTTTTAAAGAAAAAATGTAGTAGTAGAAGTTGGAGATAACAGTGCTTGAGAATTTTTCCTTCTCTAAAAAAGATATAAAATGGAATAAACAAAAAAAGGTTTTTTATTAATTGAGAACACATGTAAACCGATTATTCTCTTGAAGGGTGTCAAGCTTTTAGAACTAGAACATTCAGATCAGGCCTCACTAACCCTAATATTTCCCAACCTGGCCTGCCTATCTATTGATCTTTGCTATGGGCTTTTTGCAGGCCTGGGCCCAGCCCTTGTGCCTTTTGGAAGATTGGCAGGTCATCCAAATATCCATTTGCCTAGATAAAAATCCTATGGGAGGGCTCCCAAGCTTCTCAGAGAAACTCAGCTACATGCTATGAAATGCATTTGCAGGCACTCATGAAGGCGCGTATGCTGGGCGTAGGAGATTTAGGAAGCACAGGTTGCTCATCTTGAAACACATGACAGTTTGTCACGTAGAAGGAAAGGGTCAACACTGATCTAGAGAAACCAAGGGAAGAGTAGAATTAGCAAGTAGAAGCTTCTGCCTAGTAGTTTAAATGTAAGGGCTCCGATCCTCCTGATTGTGGCGATGTTTCCACAGGTGTACATCTGACATGTTTTATACTTTAGGTATGGTCAGTTTATTGTTATCCAATTATACTCCAACGTCTGATAGCCTGGGCTCCAGTGATCGCCTTATCATTTACTATCAGTGTGGTCTAGTCAGGCTTTTAACCTCTAACAGTCTCTCAGCTGATAGGAAACTAGGCATTTACTGCAGAGGTAACATGTGGCAAATGTTTGCTCTCATTCGGTGTTCTGACTTCTGTGAAATTCTTAACACTGAAAGGAATGGTTTAATATAAGGGTGCCAGCCCCCTCAAAAGGTGGACTACCTCAGTTTATTTAAAAATGTTTTTTTTTTATATTTATTTTTAGAGAGAGAGAAAGGGAGGGGAGCAGAGAGGTAGATAAACATCGATGTGCAGGAGGGACATCACTCGGTTGCCTCTCGCATGGCCCTAACCGGGGGCCTGGCCTGCAACTCAGGCGTGTGCCCTGACTGGGAATTGAACTGGCAACCTTTTGGTTCACAGGCTAGCACTCAATCCATTAAGCCATACCAGCCAGGGCAACCCCAGCTTTTTAAGTGAAAGAAGTTCAGAACCAGATCATCCTGGCATTGGAAGCAGCTTTAGGGGTTGGCTGCTCTGATTCCAGTCAAGACATGCCCTCCTCAGGTGTCCCAGCCTTCCTTTCCTGCAAAAGGCACTGTCCCCAGTCAACATTCTCTGCCCGCACCTGGCAGCCAGGAGCTTGCATGCTAAAGATGATTAAATGGTCAACTATTTGGGGATACAAGATGGGAAATACATTGGCTTCCTGCCTCTTCTCCCACGATGTGATCTTGAACAGATCAGTTCATTGCCCTGAGCCTCAGTTTTCTCACCTGTAACATGCGATGGATGGTATTTTCCCCATCCTGGTGATATTGCAAAGGCCTTCATACTGCTCGGCACAGTTAAGTGCTCCATGGAGGGAGGACACAAGGCTGCTGTAGAGTGAACAGAGGTGGAAGTGGTATAGAGTGGAACCTCTGGGGCTTCAACTCAGATGTTGTGCAGTTGCTGGAGGGAGCAAGACAAAGTGCTATTTTCTCCTGCAGGTAACACGAATGCATTTTAGACCATGGTTCTCTGGAGGCGGTGCTGCGGCCTTTGTTCCCTTCACGTAATATTTTTGCTGCTGCTCTAAATTCCAGTGCACTTAATGAGATTTACTATCTCATTGGTTAGCCTTAATGTTGACTCTTCAAGCTTTGCTCTTTTCAACTCCTGTGTTAAAACAGACGGTCTCTGGCTTATACCTTCTTCACAACCCAACATTCCATGTTCCTGGGCTGTTCCTTCTTCCTAGCACCGGTGACCCCTCTCTGCATGTGTTCTGCCCACACTAATCCGTGCTGCTTCTGGGTGTGCACCCCTGGTCTGCTGCCTCCTTATCCCAGGAAGATGCTAGGCATCAAGAGCGCCTTGCACCCCTTTCCCTCTGTCCCTGCAATCCCCCCCTTTCTCTCTCTCTCTGTGTTACACACACACACACACACAAGCATGCACACATGTACATGTACACACATGCACTATCCCAGCATAAGCTTTGGTCATACTTCCATTAGATCCAATGGCAACATTTGCCTTACCATTCCTTTCCGTGATACTTCTCACCCTTTAACCCACTCTTTGGATGGATCTATTGCTAATTTCTTCAATCTCTTTAGTTAGATTCCATTTTAAAACCCAGATGTTATTCATAAAGCCTAGTGTTGCTGTTCACAGTATTTCAATGACTATTAAAATATTTGATGACCTACCTATGTTAAGAATGAGAAGTTTTCTGAAGGACTATTTGTTGATATTTATCAAGTAGAACATGTGTATATTTACAATAATCATACCTAACATTCACTGAATAGTTGCCATGTACCAAAACACTGCTATAAGTTTTTTAACTTACACCATTTTCCTTCCTGTCATCAACTCCATAAGGCAGTTACTTTTATTATTACCACTTTAGAAATTGTTCATAAGGGAATAGTCTTGGCTATATTCAAAATATACATATATAAAAATTTATCACAGCATTGTTCAAATTAAACATACCCATTATGACAGAATATTTTCATCTGTTAAATATTAACATTTTCAAGAATGATTAATAACATGAAAAATGTAATAAAGTATTAAGTGAAAAAGAAGATATAAAATTTTTTTAAACATGGATCAGTTGCCTCTCTCACATATTCCAACTGGGGACCTTGCTTGTAACCCAGACATGTGGCCTGACTGGGAATTCAACCTGCAACCTTTTATTTGCAGGCTGACACTCAATCCACTGAGCCATATCAGCCAGGGCTAAATTTTTATGTGTAACACTATCCCAATTTTACCCATTGATGCAGTAACAAAAATAAAAATGAAAAAAAAAAATACAGCAAAATTCTAACAGTGACTATCTCTGAGTAGGTAATTTTTTTGCTTGATTCACTTGTCTGTACTATCTGATTTTCCACAACAGGCATGCTTTAAGCCTAATAAAAAAGAGTAAATGTTATTAAAAACACTTTTTTGCTAGAGCATAATTTCTTTAAGTTCTACTTAACCCCCACTGAGCCCAAGTTTCTTGCTTGCCCCCATTGGGACCTTTACAATGCCAGCCTCTTTGGTATGGCCCATTAACTAGACATTAATATTATTTTTTAAGATGAGGAGCTAGAAATGTCATGGAAGTTTATTACAATTATACAGAATACATCCAAGTAGAGAACTTGTGGACTTCTCTTTGTGGCAGGAAACAAATCCTCATAAGGGTTTGTGACACTTCCTGAATAGCCCTGAAAATGAAAACTTAGTTACTATTTAGGCCTTCTGTTTTCCTCCAGGATGTTTCCTGCCTCCTGTGCTGTTCTTTGTTCTCTGCTCCCTGCCAGTCCCTGCCTTTCCCAGATCTGATCAGCCCAGGTCCTATCTGAAGCTTGGCCAGGGTCCTCTTGGTTGACTCCCCTTCCTCTGATCTTGTGACCCAGTACAGAGCAGCTAGCCCACCTAGCTTCCTTGCCCAGGCTGTCCCCCTTGAGAAAATGGGGATACCCAAAGCATCATTCTTGACTGTGGAAGAGCTTGGACAAACAATTAACTTCATGACAAAATCTGCTTCTTTCTCTGAGGGGAAAATAATAAAGGCAAAAATTTTCATCCCAGTTGCAGGCAATAATGGACACCTTGGCCATTATTTCTGGAATCCAGTCAGGTGCTCTCAACAATGGGGAGAATAAATCAAGCACAAGAGAAAATGATGCTAACAAGAGATATGGTAAACACAAGATGTATGGGGTTGCTGCCGGCTTCACATGGCGTACTGGTTACAGCAGACCTTTTCTTTTCTTTTTTTTTTATTTTAAGATTTTATTTATTATTTTCCAGAGAGAGGGGAAGGAGAGAGGCGGAGAGGGAGAGACATCAATGTATGGTTGCCTTTCACCTGCCTCCAGCTACACACCTTGCTGGAGACCTGGCTTGCAACCTGGTTACGTGTCCTGGCTGGGAATCGAACCAGTGACCTTTGGGTTCGCAGGCTGGCACCTTATCCACTGTGCCACCAGCCAGGGCCTATCATTATTTTATATTGTACACTTGCTTCTTAAAAAAGAGAAGCCCTGGCTGGTCACACAATGGATAAGGTGCCGCCTGTGAACCCAAAGGTCACTGGTTCGATTCCCAGCCAGGGCACGTAAGCAGGTTGCAACCCAGGTCTCCAGCAAGGTGTGGAGCTGGAGGCAGGTGAAACGCAACCATACATTGATGTCTCTCTTCCTCTCTGCCTCTCTCCCTTCCCCTCTCTCTAAAAATAATAATAAATAAAATAATTATAAAAAGTATAGTAAATGCATAAACCAGAATATAGTAATTTTATTATTACCAAGTATATGTCCTATACATAATCATATGTGCTATACTTTTATTTGATGGACAGTGCAGTTGCTTTTAGACCAGTATCACTTTAAACAGGTGAGTGATGCATTGACCTGTGATGTTATGATGGCTACAACATCTATAACATCATTAGACAATAGGGTTTTTTAAATTCCACTATACTCTTTTTTTTTTTTTTTTAAGATTTTATTTATTATTTTTAGAGAGAGGGGAAAGGAGAGAAGCAGAGAGGGAGAGAGACATCAATATACGATTGCCTTTCACCTGCCTTCAGCTATGGAGCTGGCTGGAAACCTGGCTTGCAACCTGGTTATGTGCCCTGGATGGGGAATCAAACCAGCGACCTTTGGGTTCACAGGCCAGTGCCTTATCCACTGGGCCACCAGCCAGGGCCTTCCACTATACTCTTATGGGACCACTGTAAGTATATGAAATCCATTGCTGACTGAAAGGTCACTATGTAATGCATGACTACATTGTAAAGCATATAGATTTGTAGTTACCCCAAATCCTGAAGCCAGGATCTACAACTAGCTGGAGCAGTTGTGGAAGGCTGCAAAGATTGCTCATCTAGGAAATAGGACTAGTAACTTTACAGAGATGTTGGGAGAATATTTTATTTCTACACTTTTTAAGAGTTTAACAACCAATATTTTAGTGAAAGGAGACTGCATAAAATAGTTTGGTTGTATCTTTGTTCTTTCTCTACATGTTTCACAAAAGTAAACTTAGTTCCACATACACATTAAGCAGATGCTTTTGAAACACAAAAGAAATATGACTACAAATATTGTTTCGGCTTTCATATTAACTAACCACCATTTATAGTATGGGTTTGCATGTTTAAATCCCTACATCATCAATATGAAGTTAGCAAATATGACTATATATATATATATATATATATATATATATATATATATATAATAAATATATCACTGTGCTCAAATAATGTGTATTGAATGAATGTGTGAATAAGCTAAAAAATTCAGTTTTGCCACATAGTCACCTGATTATTTTATTTCTAGACCTCCTTAAGCATTTAGTTACCAGTATTTTAGTAAAAGAAGACTACCTAAAATAGTTTGGTTATACTTTTGTTCTTTCTTTACATGTTTTTCACAAAAGTAAACAATTCCATGTACACAATAAGTAGAATGCTTAATTCCATGTACACATTAAGTAGATATTCCTACAAATATCTTCAAAGTCATAATCTGTACCTTTCGTAAGTGAAATGCATGCAGATACTACTACAAGTCAATGGATTGGGGCTTTCTTTAATCAAATAACACCTGCAGGTCTGTTAGCCTCACTCCAACTCCGGTTCCTTAGCCTCTGTGAATAAAGCAGCCTGACCAGTTCCTCCGAAGGTCCTGCCAACTCTGCATTGTCCTGTTGGGTTTGCAGTCAGATGTCTTACGCTGGCAGGCACTGGGCAGGCAATGAGTTCTTTCCCTGCAAGCTGGGCACAAAAAGAGCTGCATGGGAGCAGCCTCCTTTGGGAAGCTACTCTGACAGAATGCAGTAAGCAAGGAGCGGGCGGAAAGTCCTCCGAGTGGGTGACTCATGGGAGGAGTCAGTTCAGTTTGCTAAGTATTGGCATTTGCTGAGTGAAGGTGTGTTCTCAGGAAGCTTTAACCTGGAGAATCAGTAACTCTTTCAGTCAGCTGGTGACACCGGTGGCTTAGCAAGTTCATCCTGGAAGTTCATCTCTGGGAAGGTCGGGGAGGAAGCGTGGAATCACTTTTTCATGGGGAACCACTTTGAGAAGGGCCAACATGCTTTGCTCAATGAAGGAGAAGAGAATGAGATGGTAAGATTCTAGCCACATTCCTCTCTTCCCATTCCTATTCCCCAGCTTTTAATATTCAATATTGTCACACACACACACGCGCGCGCACACACACACACACCCCTCTGCAATTTGACTAGGGTATTCTGTGAGAAAAAATAACGTCCAAGAAATCTTTCTGACCTGTAAATATAGCCTCTGACAGCAGAAATGTGCTAAACTGAAAATATTGTATTCATTTTTATCAAGAATGTTTTCTTTTTAAAATAAAACAGAAAGGGAAAGAAGCACAATGTCGCTTTATGATGAAGTTTTAAGCCTTACCAGTCAAGCAAGTTCTGTTCACAACTTCTAATAATTTTGGGAAATTCCTAGGGTTGGGAGCAGTGTATTCTCTGACAGGAAGAAGTGGGACGTAAACAGGGAACTAAGTGCAGCTGGGTCTTTGACCTTTTTCTCTCCTCACAAATCTGTGCTCACAAAGACTGTTGGATAGTAAAAACATAACATATTAACAATTATCAGCCTGCACTCATTTCTGTTTATTTATAGAATTTCACCTGTAGCTCCTTGGTTAAAAACATTTTCTAACTAGCCTCTTTTATTTTAGATGTGTTCCTATCTGGGGAACTGAAGGAAAATCAAAGGTGGTTCTTATACTCTTGCTGAATTTCAAGCTATATTTCTTAATTACAATGTAATCAAGAAAGAGTTAGAAATGCATACTTCTCTTTAATAAGGACTTTCTGCTAATTGTGTAAGCATAGGATTTTTTTCTTATTTGTGCCAGTAATGGTATAATTAAAATGTGATTCTCTCATTCTATAATAGCATTTTATCTTCCTGGAATTAATATATAAATAACAAACCCAAAAGATATTTACTTAAAATGTTTTCTTGGTTATTTGCTTTAGCCCTGACTGTTAAATTCTTTGTTTTTAAATGGGTCTTTCAAGTCTAATCTGCTTACCTGTTCCTATAGCAACAACATTTTTGGACCTTCAAAAGTAGATCCCTTCTGCTATCAAAGCTGAAAAATTATAGGGGAATAAAAGGCACCCACATTTATGTGGCTTTCTTGGCCATCTTTTTACTTTTTTAGATTTGACTGACAAATGACAATTGCCTTTAGGCCCTACAGAAATGTCACCAGGAATGATGACCTGGCCCTATTTTTATTTTTCCAAAATGTTTTCTTTAGAGAGTGGTATTCCATTAATCTCTATCTTAAGTTAAAATTTTGACTCCCATCTTGAATGCTATTAAACCAGAAGACGAGCTCTCCTTCCCTTTAATTTTTAAAATCCTCCCTCAAATGATTAGATCAAAGTATACTTATGTTTTTCCCATATCCTCATTTCTTCTGCTCTTTGACAATCGGTCATTCAAAAGACATTAACAGTGTACATGTAAGTAGTCATTTTTAATTCTATGGAAACTACTATCCTTTCTGGCGTTTACACATTCTAGAGAAGCAATTTTGTTCATATTCATCTTCATAATAGCACCCCCCAATGCAACAAGGTGTCCACTCATTCTGTATGCAGCTGAACCTCAGTTAGGAGAGAGCCTTTGATATGGAAAGGGACACTCTTTTCTGGAGAGGAGTCACTTGGCCAGAGTCTCAGTGGAGGTGCAGCAATTAGTATGCACCCTGTTCTGCCTGGAAAAACCTGGCCACCTGCCTGTTGCAGTGTTCGACACTCAGTCCCTTTTTAACGAACTACTCCACTGCCCTCACCCAGAGCAGTAAACTTGAGAAATTATCAAGTTAGAAATGTATTCCATGTGTTTTCACAGCGACTTTTTAAAAATAATTTTTTAAAAAAGATTTTATTCATTATTTTTAGAGAGAAGGGCAGAGAAGGAGGAAGAAAGGGAGAGAGTAGTCAATGTATGGTTGCCTTTCATCTGCCTCCAGCTGGGGACCTGGCTGGAGACCTGGCTTTCAACCTGGTTATGTTGCCTTGGCTGAAAATTGAAACCAGTGACCCTTGGGTTCATAGACCTGTGTTCAATCCACTGAGCCACACCAGCCAGGGCCACAGTGATTTTTAATTAATGAAATATATTTTAGGCTACTAGCTAGTTTAGTTTTCACTACACCTAGTGAGATAGGCATTATGATTCCTATTTTAACCATGGGGAAGCATGGGGAAATTAAAGTGCTTGAGAATTTGCTTGTTTAAGGTTGCATAAAGCCAGGAGCCGATGCGCCACATAGGTTAGTGTAAATTGGTAGTTCTTTTGTCTCTGGACCTGAACATAGCTCAGTTCTTCCCAAGAATGTTGCACCCTTAACATAATCCAACTGCCTCTCAATAAAACAAAGCTCAGGAGAACATGTAATTTTAGATTCCCCAGGATCCATTCTGTTACATATGATTTGTGTATTCTGAGTAAGCCTGTCTCTTTAGACTTCAATGGTAAGCCTTTTAGAAAGCCAAGAAAATAGAAATGTGTCACACCAACGTGTTTAGTTCCTGTTTCTTTTATTCTAGGATGAAACATAATCCTAAACATTTTTACGCCTGGAAATAATCCTGTTCTTTGTTTGACATGAGAGCTAACCCCTAGAATGCTGTTTCTCCTGAAAATTGAAGTCATTTCTATCATCAGAGGCATGACTCCCACAAAGGTCCAGTGAATGTTATAAAGCAAGAAACTAAAGGGCAACTTGGAGTGACCTGAAAGTAACAACCTTAAGTACAAAAGGAGATAGAAAACAATGCAAGAAAGAAAGGGGAGACACTGACCCTTAGAGAAGGTTCACCCAGACGTCTCAGAAAGGCCTCAAGAAAGAAATTGACCCCCAGACAACACCATGTTTAGACCAGCCACTTGGGCTAGCCACTTAGCTGCTCTAGCGTCAGGTTTTCCCATCTGAGAAATAGGAATGGTTCTTTTCCTATTACCTGTCTCACAGGGCTCTCACGAAATACAGCTGAGGTCATCTATGTGGAAGTGTTTTGTGAAATATACAACTCTGGAAAAGTGTAAGCTGTTATTACCTAAACAAAGATGGAAGAGTCAGAACTTTAGCAATTAGCCAATCAAATGAATATGACTTCCCAAAATGAGTTCATCTTACCTCATTAAATAATGATGAGTGAGGAATTTACACTTTAGTCACAAGCTATAGGGATCACTTATAAATGGAGAGGTGCTGAGTCACCTTATAGCCTGCCTTAGGAAACCACCTCCCTATCTTGGGACTTAGTTTCCATGAGTATCAGAGGGCCTTTGAATTCTGATGTGGTATATTTACATTTCGAAAGGCCAAAGAAACCCTGAATGCTCATTCCCTTACAGTGTGACTGAACAAAGATATCATGGTTTAATTGATTCAAACATTGCTCACTATTATCCTTAGTGACATGTTAGTAACATCAAACTCCTTTTGGAAAAGTGTTTTGTTCCAGTAAGACTTGTGTTAAAAGTAATAATCCCTGATAATTTTTTCTTTCTTTTTTTTCTTTTTAAGATTTTATTTTTATTATTTCCAGAGATAGGAGAAAGGAGAGAATCAGAGAGGGGCAGAAACATCAATGTATGGTTGCCTTTCACTGTCTCCAGCTATGAAGCTGACTGGAGACCTAGCTTGCAACCTGGTTACATGTCCTGGCTGGGAATCGAACCAGCAACCTTTCTGTTTGCAGGCCAGCACCTTATCCACTGAGACACCAGCCAGGGCCTGGTTTTAATAAATAAGAAAAATAAACCACCTTGGGTTATTTTTTCTGATTATAAAGATAACATGTTTGTTGTAAAAATATTAATATATGAAGATCTTGCCCTGGCTGGTGGCACAGTGGATAAGGCACCGGCCTGCGAACCCATAGGTCGCAGGTTCGATTCCCCAGCCAGGGCACATAACCAGGTTGCAAGCCAGGTCTCCAGTCAGGTCTATGGCTGGAGGCAGGTGAAACGCAACCATACATTGATGTCTCTCTCCCTCTCTCCCTTCCCCTCTTTCTAAAAATAATGAAATAAAATCTTAAAAAAAAAATAATATATGAAGATCTAAAGAATTAAGTACATTTGACTCATGAAATTTCCACTCAGACATAATCAATATTATTATATTAGTGACTCTTCCAGACCTATAAAATATGCATGCACAAAACTCACCACCTTCTAATTAGTTCACTGCATTTTAACATTATCTATACTCTTGTAATTATTTGCATCTGCTGTAGATGTATCATAGAAATACTGTGGAATGATAGTGTATCTAAGCCCAATTCCACATTCACTGACATCACGTTAGTAACTTGAAATGAGTAGTATTGGAAGTATTTACCATAAAAATTGGGAAATAGGACTCCCACCCTGCCCCATCTGAAGGCCAGTTGTTAAATATTTATCAGCACACACCTGAAAATATTATTTTCTAAAGACTTGCCTTTGTTGCCCTCATGATAATGTATTTGGATTTCTCCAAATACAAAAGAGATATTATATTGGGATATCATCCATTTATTTGCACTACATGTCATGCTAAAGCAAAATCAATCACAATTTATTCTTAAAAGAATGCACACACATACATTCAAATATGCAATTTTTAAATAAAAAATGGAGTCATTTCACTTACACATTTTAAAAAAAAAAACTGACCTTTTTATTACATCAAAAATATTATGGGTATATTTTCCTTTTGTTAATTATAGTTCCACATAGCCATTTTAATATTTAAATTGTGCTTTTTCCCCAGTGTCTAAAATTTTATATTCTGATGATAGGTTAGCTAAATGATCGGAAAATACACTTAAGGAAGGGACACTGAAGTGGAAGGGGATATAATAATTGAGCTTCTTCCTGATGCTAACTAGATTGTGTTTGAATAAACTATGCTATACTAAGCAAATCTTTCATGTTGCACACTTAGATTATTTCTAAACTTTTGGCTGTGGTGGACAACCTTGTACATGGATTTTTAAAAACTATTTGCCAGGTTATTTCCTTAGGATAAAGTATTAAAAATGGCATTGCTACATGAAAGGGGATGTGTGTAGTAGGTTTTGATTGATATGTAATGCCAAATTGCCCTCCTTAGGATTGTGGTTGCACTCATTTATATTTTGATTACCAATCTTTTTTGAAAATACTTGTTTTCTCTACCATAATTGCAAACATTAAACATTATCAATCTTTTGAACTTTGTTTCATCTGGTATGTGGAAATGATACTTTATGGCTATATTATTTTTATATTTCCTTGATTTGAAGTTGAACACCTGTCTATATATTTCTTGGCATTTGTACTTTTTTTTTTTTTTTTTTTTTTTTTTTTAATTTTTTTTTTTTTTTTTTTTTTTTTTTTTTTTTTTTTTTTTTTTTTTTTTTTTTTTTTTTTTTTTTTTTTTTTTTTTTTTTTTTTTTTTTTTTTTTTTTTTTTTTTACTAGAATCTCTTAATGCAATGACTGGTGGTTTATTAAGTAGTAGACTGGGTGTCTAAAAATAAGTTATGGAACAGCAAAAGAAAATTAAAAAAATTTTTAATTTATTTTTAGAGAGAAGGAAGGGAGGGAGAAAGAGAGGGAAAGAAACCTCAATGTGTGAGAGAAACGTCAATTAGTAGTCTCTTGCATATGGCCCCAACTGAGGACCTGGCATCCAACCTAGGTATTTGCCCTGATTAGGAAAGGAATTGAACTGACAGCCCTTCAGTTTGCAAGAAGACACCCAACCCACTGAACCACACTAGTCAGGGCAAAACTCTTTTTTTCAGGGAGAGAGAGAAAGGAAGGAAGGAAGGGAGAGAAGCATCAATGGGAACAAGGGTTGTCCCTTGTTCACATCCGACCAGGGACCAAACCCATAAGCTAGGTATATGCCCTGACTGGGAATCAAACAAGCAATCTTTCACTTTGCAAGAGGATGCCCAACCAACTGAGCTGTACCAGTTAGGAGGAGAAACTCTTTTTGAATGTCCATGTAATCTCTGAGAATAGCAAGAAGTTAGTACTGCCACTGGTACTAATATGGCAGCACGGTAGTGTGTGGTCTTTGCCACATTGGAAGTCGCATCCTGCCTTCAGCATAAGCTAGGGACATCTGTTCTCTCCAATGATTTGGCTCACTTTGATAGCTGATGTTCATCTTTTCTTCTCTAACACTGGGGAGCAAAAGCACCTCCCCCGCCTCAATAGCCGCTTATTTATTATTCTTTATGAGCACCTCCTAGTTGGTTGCCAATGTTAACTAGCGAACCCGCAGATCTCATAGTGGAGGAATTGTGTTCAGACTGAGACATTTTGTCAGTTGAAATGTTCAGGGAGCTGGGCCACTGGCCAAGTCTAGTGTCTTTATTTTCAATTCATTGCTGCAAAACTCCCATGAAGTCAACTCATCTTTGACAGAAGCTCTTAAAGAGTAAGATTTAATTGCTTTTTGAGAACAGGGACCCTGCTTGGTTTACCTTTCTATGGCCTCCCCTTTCCCAGTACTCCCGAAAGTTAGCACAATGCTTGGCACAAACACTCTTGGCAGATTTTATGATAGTGCCATTGCAAGTTCCATTAACCAGCAATTTAGAATTTTGAGAAGAACAAGGAGGCAGCAGAGCTCATAGGAGAAACAGAGCAATTTAAAGAGGCACCTAGGAAAATTTATGTTACTTATTTGAAAAGGTCAGTCATCTTATGAATTTATCGGTTGTCTCCTCTATTCCCCAAGCATAAACAAAACTTATTCTTCAGTTAATTAGCTATACTACACTGTTTTTCTATGAGATGTTTTATTTTATCCTTTCATCCACTTATGTATAAACTCGACAAATATTTACCAAACCCTTTCTCTTATACCAGGAGTCCTCTGTTCTAAATTTCAAGTGAATAGCAAACAGCTTCTGTTTTCAAAGAGTTCACAGTTGAGTAGGCAGGGCTGTGGGGCCCAGTGCAAAATGAAAATGAGGTACCCCGTGTTGAACGAGTACTAAGAATCTCAGAATGACTGTAGCAGGACATTAGACCTAATTCAGAGCCCTTTTGAGGAAAGGGTGCTATGTGGCTGCATGCCCATGAAGCTGTCTCCACAAGTGGGGGAACTAAGAGGTGCAATGAAATAGGTATCATTGGGGAATCATGCATACAGAGTGGTGGGAGCACAGAAGGAGCAACTCAGTCAAAGACAACTTCAAGGGGAAATATGTCATTTAATTCCCTGGTAGGGTAGTTGAGGGTCAGATTATAAAGCCTTTATAAATCATCTTAATGAGTGTACATTATATCTTTTCCAGTGATTCCCAAACATTGGTCCAGGAAGAAACCCAGAAGTATATGAAACATAGATTCCCAGAACGTGTCCCAGTTAGACTCTTTGATGGGTGGGCTGGACTTGGTCAGAATGATTGACATCAGTTTGGCAAATACAATGGGGAAGCTGCTGGAGGATTTGAAATGGGGAATGTTCTGGTAGGATTTGGCTCTCCAAAGGATGTAACATTACAGGGTAATGTTACCCCGTAAGGAAGGCTGGTTGAAGGAGAAGAGACCAGGAAAAAAGTATTAGAAATAGCCCAAGTGAGGCAATGAGGACAAAACTACACCATTGTCAGGTAGGAAACTGAGTAGAGAATGGATTTAAGTGATATTTAAAAATGAGAGTTAAAAAGACTGTAAGTGATAGACTGTGGGGTAAGAGAGAAGGGATAGTTATTAAGGATGTCTTTTAAGTTCCTAGTTTGTGCAATGGGAGAAGATGATGCTACCACTTAATCCCATAAATTAGGATTGGGTTGGAAGAGGGTATGGCAATAGTAATAGCAAATATGTATATGCTGATTGATCAGGACTAAGAACTTCTCTCATAGCAATTTATTTAATTTACTTAGTTTAGCAGCCGTTTTATAGTTTGGGCTCATCTTGAGCTTTGAGAAACAAAACATCCAGGTCTCATTTAATAAAAGTCATAGCTTTTCTGATCTTTTGGGAGAAGTGAATAAGAACACAGGTGCTGGAATCCGATGGCTTGGATACCCTTTCAGGTTTCAGCCACCCATGCATGCCTGTGTCACACAGTGGTCTTTGCTCATGTTCTCACCTTTCCTCCAGAGGTGGCCTTCTTCCTTGTTCTTCAGTGCTGGCTTCTGGTCAAGGGAGAGGGAGTCATCTATTGCCATTGTTGTTCAATTTAGTCTTAGGCTGTTTCTTGGTGTCTGTGATTGGGGGGAGTGATCTTTGTCAATATTTCCATTGTCTGATGGCAGACAGCTATCTCTGTCATATCTATAACTGGCCTTAGGTGGGAGTTCTCTGTTCCTCCCCTAGCAGTTATATAGGCTTGGTTTCTGGATGATTAGAAAAGGGTTTATGCTTCTATCCCTTATCCAGTGTAAATGGATTTTTTGCTTGAATCCTGGGAGAGGATTTCCTACTTAGAACTAATTGACCTTTGTCAGTTGGGTCTCATTAGCTTTATTCTCAGACTTTACACAGGGCCTTCTGTAAAGGATTACCTATCCCTATGTACTATGCCAGTGGAAACATAATGTGCCTTTCTTTCAAAAGTGTCAGCAAAATACTCTTAGTTCCATGCTTACCCCTAGAGTTGGGATCAGAGTCACATCAGCAGAGAATGGTAAAGTGAATGGTTCAATAAGAAAATTGGGTATCGGATACTATTATCTGGAGTGAGATAAATGGTAATTGGGTGGTCTAAACAAAAATACAAATAAACAAACAAACACACAAACAGAATTCAATCTGATAGTTAATAAATAATAGTTTAATGAAATTAAACCAACAGTGTTTAAAGGGGTCAAGTTCCCTGGTAGTTTTCTTTGCAAGGAAGAATATAAAAATAAAACTTTTCTTTTGGTATTTTAGAAATCTGTGAAGAGGCAAAAATGGGCTTTTTAAAACAATATATTTATTTGTTAGTTTTAAAAGTTAAACATAATTAATAAATAAAATACAATAGATAAATAAATGAAAACTCACAATGATGCCATCACCCAAGGCAAATGTCATCAGTGTTTTATTTGGTACACTTATCTCCCAGTCCTTTTGGCTTGTGCCTCACCAGTTTTCAATTAAATGTGAAATCATACTGCATAATTTTATGCTGTTCCTCTTCACTTAATATTATTTCATGTATATTTTCCTTATGTTATTAAAATACTTCACAAATACACTTTAATGGTTATATAATATTCTTTAATGATTCTTATATACATAAATTGCTTTCTATTTACTATTACTAATAATATTGCAGTGGACATCTCTGCATATAAATTTTGTCTGGGTTTTGTATAAGCTAGAGGGATTATTTTTATAAAATAGAGTCTTTCTTAGTGGCCCTTGGGTGTCTATATATTTGTGAGGCCACTTTGGTTTTCAATACCCATTTCAGTAGTAGAGGTCAGGACTAATGAAGAATTTCCATGAGACCATATGGGGTTTTTTTTGTTTGTTTCCATATATTTTTAAAATTAATTTTTATTTTTAAATTTTTCATTGTTATTCTATTATGGTTGTTCCAATATTTCCCCCTTTGCCCTCCTCCACCCAGCCCACCCCTGCCCCCACAGTCAATTCCTACACTGTTGTCCATGTCCATCTGTCATTCATACATGTTCTTATGTAGTCCCTTCCCCTTCTTTCCACTATTATCCCTCTGGTTACTGTCAGTCAGTCTGTTCCATGTTTCATGTTAGCCACTTGATGAAAGATAAATACTGTATGATCTCACCTATAAGAGGATTCTAATGAACAAAATAAACTAATGATAAAACAGAATGAGGGGCATGAAAGAAACAATTTTGAAGCTCAGTAACACCATGTTTGCCATTCTCCATCCCCGAGAACTATGAGGAAGGAGTATGTAATAGAAAGTTATGAAGCTTCTATTTATTTAAAGGCATTTTAAGCAAAAGGCATCCTGTATGCATACATGTAAAGGATTAATTCAAAGCACAGAAGGCTCATAGTACAGAGGTGAATGGGGCTCTAGCAACAAACTAGAGGGAGCTTCCTATTTCATTTCAGAGAATTTTCTTACATATCTCCCCCTCTGCTATTTCCACCCTAGAAAGAATAAATAAAAGTTAGAGTTCCTGTAATTTTGGTACCCAATTTGATCCCCTACAGTCACAGCTATAGCATCTATCCTTAAATAAAGGTCTGGTTATGGGGGCTTTGAACCTTATGGATATAAAAATCCAATTTTCTTTTTTCTGAACTTATATGACATCCCAAAGCAAAAGAAATTATTTTTGAATTTTAACATCTGAAATAGTTGCCTACAGAGTAGGGTGCTTCTGTATATATAACTTGACCAATTAAGATTAGGAAAAGACTATGCAAATAAAAGTGGAATATTTTATTACCTTCAAGGAGGATATACTTTTCTATTTAATTTTTTAAAAAGATTTTATTTATTAGTTTTGGAGGGGAAGGGATAGAGGCAGAGAGGGAGAGAGACATCAATGTATGGTTACCTTTCACTGCCTCTAGCTATGGACCTGGCTGGAGACCTGGCTTGCAACCTGGTTATATGCCCTAGCTGGGAAGTCGACCCAGTGACCTTTGGGTTCACAAGTTGGCACCTTATCCACCGTGCCACCAGCCAAGACTCTTTAATTTTTAATGACTTATTTAAAAACCAACTATTGATACATTTATACAATGGAATACCACACAGCAGAAAGAAAGAAGAAGCTCTCAACCTTTTGCAACAGCATGGATGGAACTGGAGAGTATTATGCTTAGTGAAATAAGCCAGTCAGTGAATGACAAATACCATATGATCTCACCCATTACAGGAGACTTATGAACAAAACAAACAAGCGAAACAGAACCAGAGACATGAATATAAGTAACAGACTTCCAGTGTACAGAGGGGAGGGGAAGAGGGGAGGGGAGAGAAAGGGGCAAAGAAGGGGAGCAGTTAGTCAAGGAACTAGCATGGATGACCATGGACATGGATAACATGTGGGATTGACTGTTGTGGGGTAGGGGTGTGGAAGAGGAGAGCAGTGGGGGGCAAATGGGATGAATGTAATACAACAACAATAAAATAAAATAAAAACCCCCAACTTTTGAATACTATATTCCCAATGCTTAGTAAAGTGCCTGGCATATAGTAAGTACACACAATATAATTTTTAGAATACATAAATAAATGAATGATGGATGAAGGTAACCAGTTACCATTATATTACAGAATTATATTAAATAGCATATAAACCTAAAGGTAAATATGGATTAGAATTTAGAGATATAAGTGGTTGATTTACTGTATTTTGTTTCACCTATTCCATAGAATCATAGATTCTCAGGTAAGAAGCTTCTTCAAAGTTGATCTGGCTTTCTCTTGCCCCTTATGTCACTCATCCAACCTTTCCTGAAATGCCCTTAGAGAAGAACACTCACCATGAGCTAAATCACTTATAAGACAGAGCTGCCTATTAAAAAAATTTTTTTTTTCTTGCGTTGAACTGAAATATGGTTCCATTAACTTAGATTTATTTGTCTCTCTTCTTTTGCCTTTTTGGGTCACCCGTCTAAAGTCAGGCTTCCATTCTAGAACTCAGGCATTTAAAATGAATCTTGTGTGTCCCCCTTCCAGGCATGTCTTCTCCAATCTAAGCACTCAGTTTCTTCATCCACTCTTCATGTGGCACAGTTCTTGGAGATTTACCTCAGTAAGTCTTAGAAAGATATCTTCTATGGCAGTTTAAAGAAGCCACCCTCTCTTGGTATGATTCTTTTTTGAACTCCACAGGGACTCTGGGGTTTTACAGGGACATCTGCCAGGAAGAAGAACAGTGGCTGTTTCAAAGGTTGTTGATAATAAGGAGTTCAGACCTGTTTAGATCCAGATGATTCCTGCCTATTAAGAGTAATAATTAACATATATTGACTGCTTACAAGGTCCCATGTCCATCACTAAGCATTCTCATGTGTTACTTAATTTTAACTTCACAGTAACTCCATCAGGTAGGTATATCACTACAGGCGCAAACACTACATGCCTCTGTTGTTCTGTGGCAGGGGTCTGCAAATTCTGCATTGCTGGTGAAATCTGGCCCAGTGATTCTTTTATAAATAAAGTTTTGTGTGTTTTTTTGACAACAGCTCCCTGGGTTGGTTTACAGATTGCTGACTCTGGCTTTTGCTCTACAGCACCAGAGCCGACTAGTTGTGAGACTAGTTGTAAAAGAGGTCATAAGGCCCATAAAACTGAAAATATCTTCTGCTACTTTACAGAAAAAGTTGGCTGACCTTTGCTCCTTATTTTTTCTTTCTAGTCTCATTTCTTTCTTTCTTCTGTCTCTCTTTTTTTTAAATTTTTCCTTTATTGCCATAGTAAAATGTTACTTGTTATGATTATCCAAGCATTTTTATCTACCTGTGTGGTTTAGTAGTGTTCTGAAAAGACTTGGGCTGGGTGATGTTTAAGGGCTTGGACAGACTGTCAGGTCAGTAGATATTAATCAATGGGCCTGGATTCTTCTTAATATGGATTCTTTCATTAACCATTCATTTTGTGTGAGGAATTTTCCCTTGGGTGGCCTCTGGTTTTTTCCCCATCTCTAAATAGATGAAGATCTGCAGGCTCTGTCTGATTTAGCTACATACCTCATTTTTACATACTCAGTTGCATACCTCACTTTGATGCTGTCCAGAGCCTTACTTGCCATCAAAAACATTGGTGATTGGTGTCCATATTTGTAAGAAACTTCAATCTGCTGGAAACAGTGCAGTCATTTATAACCTAGAACCAGTGGATCCTTGAAATCTTCTCTTCCCAAATCATGGAATTTTAGATTTAGACAATCACTGACACAATCTACTCCAACACATTCATTCTTTAAGTTTTTTTGGTAATGATAATTGTAAATGTGAATACAGTTGTAAGATATAATATACACAAAGATTCTCTGTACTCTTTCCTCATTTTCCCCATTAGTAATGACTTGCATAACTATGGCACAATATCACAATCAAGAAATTGTCTTTGATACAGTCAAGGCAGAGAACAGATCTATCACCCCAAGGATACTTCATTTTGCCTTTTTATAGTCACATCCATTTTCTTTCGACCTGAATCCTTCTTTAAGTCCTAGAAGCCACTAATCTGCTCTCTGTTTCTCAAGAACATCTCACAAATTTAATTATACAGTGTGTAAACTTTGGGATTGCCTTTTCTTCTTTTGTTTATTTTCTCTTTAGAAAACAATTTATTTGTTGTTCATTTATGGTTGGTGTTTTAGCACCATGTTCTCTTATTGTTTATTTATTTTTTATTTGAGAACATCTTGA
This sequence comes from Noctilio leporinus, assembly GCA_004026585.1. NCBI lineage: Eukaryota > Metazoa > Chordata > Mammalia > Chiroptera > Noctilionidae > Noctilio > Noctilio leporinus. The sequence continues at coordinate 211,261 of PVIW01000392.1, read as the reverse complement.
TTTCTCTTTCATTCTTGAAGAATATTTTCACTGGGGATAAGATTCTATCTTGACAGTCTTTTATTTTAGATCCCGAAGTGCTTTGTGCTACTTCCTTCTGACCTTTATGTTTCCTGATGAAAAATCTGCAGTTATTCAAGTTGTTTTTCCCTTTATAAATAAGTATTACTATTTTTTGGCTGCTTTTTCTCTTTGTCCTTAGTTTTTCAGGTTTGATTATTCTACATGCATTTATTTCTTTGGATTTCTTTGGGTTTATTTTACTTATGGTTTGCTCAAATTCTTGAATTTGGAAGTATATGTCTTTAGCCAAAATTTGAAAATTTCAGCCTTGAGTACAGTCATGCCCTCCTTCTCTTCTCCTTCCAGGATTCCAATGCTATAATCTTTTCTTATAGTTTCAAAAGCCTTGTTCAGTATTTTTTGACTATTTTCTCTCTGTAATTGATTGGGCAATTTTCATTGTTCATGTTTTATTTTACTGGCTCTTTCCTGTCCCTGTATTTTGCTATTTAGCTCATTGATTGAGTTTAAAAAAATAATTGTGATTAGTCATTTTTAAAATTTCCATTTGGTTCTACTTTATATTTTCTAGTTCTTTGAGAAATATTTCATATTTTAATTTTTAAAAAATGTGATTTGTTAGAGCATTTTTATAATGGAATGTTTTAAAATCTTTATTGGACAATTCGTACACCTCTCATCTATCTTTATATTGGCATTTATTATGTTTTTCATTCAGCTTAAGATCTTGTGCTTGGTGAGGCTATTTCAAAGTTAAAACCTGGACACTTTAGGTATTATGTAATTAGGTCTTATTATAGGACTCTGGATTATATTCTTTGGCTTCTGTTGACAATGCTCCAGTACAGTAAGAGCAGGGCACTAATTCTTACAGTCAGTTGGTGATAAAAGTTGACTACTTAACCTCCACTGACACTTAGGAGGGGGAGGCTCTTCATTATTTCTGGCTGAATTGTGAAGTTTCAGCTTTTCTCTATACTGCAGTCATACCTCTTTGACTTGGGGGACTAGGAGTGCCTCACTACTTCTGACCTGGTCTCCATCGATGCCTTGGGATGGGGTCCTGTTATTAGTAGGTGTTAGTAAAAAGTCTTTCTCTAACAACACCCCAGTGTGTAGGGGTGAAGGGAGCTTCCTTACTGCTGGTTGGGAGTGCAGATCAGGCTCCACATGGTTTCTACTGACATCACAGGGGGAAGGTGCTCATTGCTACTTAGTGGAGATAAAGACCCCAGATCCCTACTTAGACATCATCCCTGCAGTGGGTGGAGGTGCCACTTTACAACATGATGAGAAACACACCCCACTTACTGGTATAGTTGGAATGAGGCCACATTTTTTTTTGTGTGTGAACTTTGAACCCTTGTTCATTTGGCTAGACAGATCAGGCTATGTATGTGTGTGTGTGTATCTTTGTTTTGTCTGCTCTTGTTTGACAGCTTATTTTACTTCAGGCCATAGATGAGGCAAAACAACCACCCTGCTCCCTGAAAAACCCTATAACACACCCCCTAAACCAGAGAACTCACTATTGTGTCATTAGTTCCTTAGTACTTTTTCTTCATCATTCAGTCTTTTTATCATTTTTTAATGTAATATTTAGGGATTTTAGTTGAATTTATTGGGAAGAATAGGAAAATATAAGTTTACTCCATGTTTCTAGAAGTAAAAGCCTTATTTACTTTTAAAAATAGTATTGCTTTCTGACTCTTTTAAAATATATTCTATTGTATAATTTTTTTAAAATATTTTATTTATTATTTTTGGAGAAAAGGAAAGGGAGAGAGGCAGAGAGGGAGGGAGACATCAATGTATGGTTGCCTTTCACCTGCCTGCAGCTGGGGACCGGGCTTGAGACCTGGCTTGCAACCTGGTTATGTGCCCTGGCTGGGAATCTAACCAGTGACCTTTGAGTTCTCAGGCTGGTGCCTATCCACTGTGTTACCAGCCAGGGCCTATTGCATACATTTTTGAAAGCATAAAAAAAGTATTATATTAGGAAATAACTATCATCTTATTTTTGCTAATATTTGGTGTATTTTCAACTCGCTTTTTTCCTATAAATTTGCTTTTACAATATTGGACTCAAACTAAAAAATGTTTCTATTCACCTAATGCATTATGAATATTTTATTGTAAAGTTCAAGTTGATGACTGAATGATATTCCATTTTGGGGTGGTGTTATATTTATCTAACCATTCTCTTAATACCACACAGTTAAATTCTTTCCAGTGCCTATGCATATACCCTTGCATATAATGTGGAATTTTACTTTTAATTTCATTTTATTTCCTTAAGAGGGATTCCTAGAATTAATAATTGTACTCCTGCAGTGAAAATTATAAACCTTCTTAAGACTCTTAACAAATCTGCTGAATTATTTTCCAGAAAGTCTGTATTTTTATGGAAGGATTCTACCAACACTGTGCAAGAATGAATGTCTAGTACTCAGATCAGCTTTCAGCACCTGTTAAAGATCTTGGCCAATTTAAGTAAAAATGATTTTTTAAGTTTTTCTTCCAACCTTATTCAAGATCAAAGTTCAGTGTAATTCAGTTTGTTAAGGGCCTATTGTTTAGTTCTCATACTAGATGCTAAAATGCCGAGGTCACTACAAGGATGAAAAAGGTATGTTTTTTCATCTAGGAACTCAAAGTCTAGAAACAGAATTGGTTAATACAATATATACTGAAAACTTGCTATATGTGAGGTATTGTGTAAGTGCTTCATAGGCAACATATTATTTAATTGTCACATCAACCCTATGAGATAGTTATCATTATATACTTATTTAACAGAAGAAATATTGCTTGTCCAAAGGGTGAGTCTTCTTCACTATTTTGATCAGCAGTTTCCAAATGCCAGTGTGCATAAGAATCAGCTGGGATACTGATCTAGAAATGCTTTGATATTCTGGACATATCTTCAGGAATTTGGGGTGGTAACCCCCAAAATGCTTATATGATTCTGATGTATGTGGTTGGTAGTCTCCCATTTAGGCACATTGGTATAGATATTTAGTTATGGCTTGCAAATAGGAACTATATGATTACTGAGCAAGGAATCGTTTTCTCTCAACTGGCAGAGAACCCAGTTAAGGGCAGAGTTGCTTCAATGGTTTCCAGTACCTAAGTTATCAATAGATAGAAAATCCCAGTTCTCTATACTTCCATTTATGCAGCAATATAAAGAGGTTTTCCCCTAAGAGGAAAAATGATTGCTATAAAGGAAAATACATGGTAGTCACACTCAGGAAGATGTAGTAACCAATGATCACCTCTAGATCACACATATCCTCACAGTCTATCTTGACATGCCCCAAAAAAGACCTTCAGGTCACCCATCTTTTCTGTCTTTGACAATAATCAGACTATATCAACAGAGAAAACATAATGAGCCTCTGCAGTGTAGATGCTGTGAGAATAGGTAAAGCTGGGTTCTTGACTTCAAAGAGCTAACACTATATTCAGGGAAGCAAATATTTTATGCAATTAGTTCAAATACCTATAAATTCTATATAGAAGGCAAACTGATCTAGCAAAATGGGCTCTCTCCCTCCCTTCCTTCCTTCGTTCTTTATTTATTAAGTACTTACTACATGTGAGACTCCATGCTAGGTATTAGTTATACAAAGAAAAGTCCTAGAGCTAAATATCTGGTGATGAATAGAATTCAGTGGGCTAATGCTATGACAGTAGTATATGCAAGGTGCTGTGAGAACACAGCTAATTCCTGGATAACTTCAGTAAAAAAAAAAGTTCCAATAGAAAAGAAGTGAAATGGATGAATAGGGGTTTACCAAAACCCTGATAAGGCAGAGGGCATTTTAAATCAGGGAGACATCATGTACAAAGATAAGTACTGAGATGTAAAGGGACAAAGCACATTCCATTTGGAGAACTGAAATATAGCTTAGCAAAGCTGGTGCACAGGGGTATGCCTTTGTGTGATGGAGTGGGACTGGGAAAACAGAGTCGAGGCTAAAAAGATAGTGTGGGGAAGATGAGTAAAAACTTGTTCTGCCATTTTAAAGGGATTTAAGGGTTTTAAGTGTGTGACCAACAACCCTGGTTTGCCTGGACTCTCTGGGCATTAGCACTGACAACCCACATCTTAAGAAACCCTTCAAATGGGTGGGTGGGGAGGGGGACAGAGGGGAGCAAAAAGGGGATGGATGTAATACAACAACAATAAAATTAAAAAAAAAAAAAAAGACAATGGAAATTAAGAAACCCTTCAGTCCTGGACAAACCAGGATGATTGGTCACTCTATAAGGAACTGAAATTAGAATATAATTTTATAAAGATAACTCTATAGCAGTGTGAACAATAGTGTGGTGGACAGAAGTGGGACTGGAAACAGTGACTCTTGCAGTGATTTTAGAGAGAATACAGGTTAAACAAAAATAGGTAATAGTATCTAGGATGTATCAGAGGAGACCAATTTGAGAAATAGAGAAAGGGAGAGAGAGAAATATCAATATGGAGACACAATCAATAGATCTTGAACTAATTCAATGTTGAGAGAGAAGGAGGAGATTATTAAAGGGGATTTTTAGATTTTTGTGTCATATAACTGGATGTGTAGTAATGGTAGTGATTCAGAAAGAGAAGGGTGTGGACAAATTTGAAATGAACTCTGATTGAAAAAGCTTCACAAAGAAAGTTTTAATTTTAAAAGCACTATTTAAATGCTTTAAAAAATTGTTAGGGCAGCATTTGCAAAACAAACACAAAAACCAAAACAAGTAACCAAACAAACCTACTGAATAAAGCCATGTTGGTGGATTAGATGGAATATTTCTATGAATAGTGAGTAGTATTAGGATATCCTCATTTTAGGTGCAACTGTGTCAGAAAATGATTCTGATTAGATTTAAGGGAATAAAAGGAGAGAAAGCTATTATTTTGTTATACATGTAGTATAAGGCAAGTCTGCCCAAATGGGGCTCCATGGATGGCCCTGGGGTTTTACAGCTGTGTTGCCAAGGTCCTTATAGGAATTTCAAACTATTGATTCATCCATGTTTAAACAGTCTCATCTTTTTACCCTATCTGCACTATGCAAATGTTATCAGAATATGGGTGTCATTAAATGAAAAACATTGGAAGCAATGTGCTAAGGAAAATCCCTTTTATTTGGTTTAAAGCCAAACTTATATTGACATACAACTACATAAAAATTTTTTTAGAATGCAAAATAAAATAAAATAAAAATTAAGATTTTTTTGTTCATAGACTTTATTTTTTTCAGCTTTACTGAAGTATAATTGACATATAGCTTAATATACAAATATACAGAGAAATGAAGTTATTTATAAACACAAAATTTTAGATTTAAAAAAGTAATTTCTTTGTGGTATAAATGTTATTACTAAAAAAGTGAAAATCAAAACACCTGGCAATTAAGTTATTTGTTGATTTTGTGTGATGTCTGAAATCAGTGCAGGATGTAGCTATTAGTTTATAAACTCTTACAGAATGACTGGCTCTTCAATAAGTTGCTCTCATGAAACAGGGAAAGAGCTATGTTAAGAGAATCAGCAAAATACAATAATAATCATATGAAAGTGTGTGACACTCTTATTGTAAAATGTACAGCATTATGCATATATTTATATTATATAAGGTCTTTCCTGAAAGTATTGGGCACACAAACTGTTTTAATTATATTGACATTGGCTTGATACTTGTGCGACAGACCTCGTATATTATACATATAAAAATAGTTGTAGCATCTATTAGTGATACATTGGTGAAATCTGAACATGCTTTGGCTGGTAGTTTAGATAAAAACTCACGGACCTGGAAAACAGAAGCCATTGAATAAAAATGCAGATTGTAAAATGGCATTTATTGCATGTTTTCACTTGAGTAAAAAAAAACAAAACATCATAGTAAGTCGATTGTGCTGATCTCTGGGTTGTAGGAATGTCAAGTTTTGATTTCACTTGAATGTTTTAATCTTTAAAATGTATGTGTATTTCTGTAATAATAAATCATAAAAAACCCCTGAGGGGATGTCATAACTATTTGGCCCAGCATTTCATGTCCTGAATTACCTTGTTTGACTGTGGCATCCCAGATATTTGAAAAGTGTAGAAATTCTGGTCTTCCTTATGGCCTACTATTATCCCAATTTTCTATTCCTAGTAAATCCCATTCCCATATCATTTATTCTAATTTCAGCATCTGCCACTTCTGTGTATTTGCTTGGAATTCTCTAGCGGATTAGGGGGCTCCTTTATTATCAGTGAAAACCAGAACCATGCATGTTGTCTTGATCTTTTCATCTTATAGAATATGCGAAACCTTCCCCACGGTCATGCTCAAGTCTAACTAGTTATGGAAATGAATCAAGTGGTCTTTTCACACTGGGGACTCCAATGCTCAGATGGTAAATATGACATAGTGGCCAGGGAGTCACACAGTGGCATGCCAGCATCCATTTTTGGGGTCAGATATGGGACTTCCTGAATGTGTCATTCTCAGTCTTCCAGAAGAGACTATCTAATAATTCAGGTGGTCTGCACACTATGTTAATACTAATCTGTGCAAATGATGCAATAGAAACCACTTGTTATTTTTTCCTTAAAGGAATGTTGAAGCTTGAGTGAAGGCCATTTGCACGTGGCCTTTAAAGTGGAGGCAGGCATCTCCATGGAAGGGGTTTATGACCTTAGATGTACACCTGCTAGGAGGCTATAGGCTATCACATAGGTGATATTTGGGAGGTTTCTATTATTATAAGAACTACAGGTATCAAAATTTAGGGTGACTCAAGAGATCATATACTCTCTACTGCAGATGGAGAAACTGAGGCCCAGAGAGGGGAAAGGGATTATTTAATAGGACCAGAGCTCAGACTAGAACCCATGCTTCCCTATTTTCAAGCCAGTGCTCACAAACCTGTGGGACATGACTGTAGGTAAGTCTTAGGGTTATTGTTATGGGTCCAAGGATTTATATGCCCAACAAGCATTGATACAGCCCGCATAAGTAGTAGTAGTAGTAGTAGTAGTAGTAATAGTAGTAGTAGTATATCACTTGATAATATGAGGCATTTCTGAATTGTCATGCAAATATATTTAAACAATTTAATAATAAACAAAAACCCTAATAATCATTACCTAAGTTGAAGATAGAACAAACACAACTAGCACTCCAAAACTTTCCTGGGGCTCTACCTAACTGCAACCTATCTCTGTTGCTCTCCTCCAACCCAGAGGTAACCTCTTTCCACATGATGTTTGTAACTATTATTTTTTGCCTTTGAAAAAGTATTTTTCTAAATTTGTATGTGCATCTAATAACAACATTTTTAAAGTATGTATAATTGTAATCACAATGATTACATTCTTTTGCATTTTGTTTCTTCTGCTTATATTTGTGAGATATATTTATATTATTGCATAAAATTGTAATTTTTTTTCATTTTCATTGTGTCAGAATATATTAATGTAAAATTATACCTTGTAAAGTCAACTTCATTGTTGCTGGACTTTTAGACTGTTTCTAGCTGTGGATTTTTCTTTTCTGCATCTCTTGGTGCACCTCTACACACAAGCAAAATTACTGGATCACACAACTATGCATTCATTTAGCCTTATTATATAATGCAAAACTGTTTTCCAAAGTGATTTTAGCAACTTATTTGTTACCAACAATGTTAAGAAAGGGCTTCTTATTCTAAAAAAGCATGTTAACTATTGTTTTATAGCATGCTTTTCTTCTGTTTTCTTTATATAAAGGAGATTTCAGACCTCCTCAAAATAACTTTTATCAACACAGGCCCTTGTTTAGATGTAAACTTGTAATGTGTACAATCAATATAATGTATTTATATTGATTTTCTGTTGCTTTTACAGACACAAATGTCACTCTGGTGGAAAGGGAAGTATTTTTATGTGGGCATGCATGTTGAGTGGAAGGCTGCTCTAGCCCAATGACTGGCACATGGCGTATTTATTAATAGTGATGTCTGAAAATGGAATAGGCTTCCCTAGAAAGTCGAGTTTGGTTCACTGGAGGTGTGGGAGTTTCATGCTGTTAAAGAAATGCAGGATCAGATCATCTTCGTTCATTCCTTCCCTCAGAGTTCATAATAGCATCCTCCTCCCTCTAAAAACCTATGGAAGTGACAAATCCTATGGTAAAGGCATAAAGACAAATGATATTTGGAGATGCCAAGATAAATTCCCCCTTGATCAAAGAGTGGAAGAATGACTTTGGAAGCAGATCATTGTTTTTCCTATGCTTCTGTCTAAGTGTTTCTATTTGAGAACTCTCTTAAGATCCCAGTTTTTTTTTCTCTGCGAAATGATGCTTGACTGGATGTTTGTTAAGTCTACTAAATGCTATCATAGTCATTTTTGGCCTGTTTACCAGGCTAATAATATTCCAATTTTCTTCCTTAGATTTGGAATTCTTATCATGTAATCTGAGATATTTGTTCACTCAGAAATATGTGTGAGCCTACTATGTGCCAGGAACCATTCTACAGTGTGCCAGAATTACAGCAATGAACAAGACAGACCTAAGTGCTGCCCTTGTGAAACTTATATTCTAGTAACGGTTCCTAAAAAATAATTAAGAAAATTGTTAGGTATAGATAATGGCTTGCTGAGAATTAAAATAGCATGGTGTACTAGAGAGTGCCTGGATAGCTATTTTATTGTGTACGGTCAGGGAAGCTGATCTGAATAAGGAGGGTGATACAAGGGTGTCACTGAGAGTTTATCTATCAGCGTTCAGTCTGATTGCTCTCATAATGACAACTTATGTTTGAATAACACTTTCACCATTGTTATCCCATTTCATTGTCGTAACAGTTTTGTGAGGTAGGCATTAGTATTTTTATTTTTTAAGTGGAATAGTGATTTCCACCCCATAAAATTATTTTTACTTTTTAAAAATCTCTTTTAATTTTTCTATCTTCATTTGTCCCCAAAACCTTCCACCTCCATCCATCCCTGCAATCACCTCACTGCTGTTTGTGTCCATGAATTTCTCTCTCCCTCTCTCTCTCCCTTTTATTTATCTATTTTTGCTTGATCCCTCCATGCTCCTAACCTCCCACCCAGAGCTGTTAGCCTGCCCTCTGAGTCTGTTTCTATTTTGGCTGTTACTTCACTTTGTTAGATGCCACATATGAGTGAAATCATATGATATTTGTCTTTCTCTTATTGGCTTATTTCACTTAGCATAATTTTTTCCAGGCCTGTCCAAGCTGTTACAAGAGGGCAAAATTTTCTCATTTTAATGACTGAGTAGTATTCCATTGTGTAAATGTACCGTAGCTGTTTTTTCCACTCATCTACTGATAAAATTATTAAGTAGTAGAATCAGGTCTTGAATCCAAGTGTTTCATTGGTAAATGTGGCCTTTTTTCTTTTCTGCTCTGTCTCAGGTCTTTGCTCTGAGAGTAAGTCAGTGCATGCTCCTAACCTCCCACCCAGAGCTGTTAGCCTGCCCTCTGAATCTCCTCTGGGTAAGCTCCCAGGCAGGGTGGTAGTCTCAGAGACTGACCTGTCGGTGCTATGACTATCTGATTGCTAGATAGAAGATTAAAAGGTTGCCTGTAGCCCTGGCTGGTGGCACAGTGGATAAGGTGCCAGCCTAAGAACCCAAAGGTTGCTAGTTCGATTCCCAGCCAGGGCACATAACCAGGTTTTCAGCCAGATCTGTAGCTGGAAGCAGGTGAAAGGCAACCATACATTTATGTCTCTCTCCCATTCTGCCCCTTTCCCTCTCTGCCTCTTTCCCTGACCCTCTCTCTAAAAATAATGAATGAAATCTTAAAACAAAAAAACAAAAAAACAAAAAAAACTTGCTTGTAGAAACCACCATCTGGTTGCTGGGTAGAGTCCCTCTTGCCCACATCCTCCCACTCTGCACTGAACTCTGGTAAAAACCTGTTTAAGGGAAACTTGAGAACTTCTCTGGGCAGTAAGTTCATTATTAGTTCAACTGTAAGCAATCAGCAAAAGTTCAAATACTTTTCCTCATGATACCTGCCAGATGACAATATCACAGAGCTGAAGAGGGAGTGTCTTCATGAGAGGCAGCCTTCCTGGGTGGAAGGAGTTAAGTAAGAAGAAACTGGCAGTTACCTATGACTGGGTGACTCTGGGTACATTCTTTAACTTCCTTGGATCTCATCTTGTTTATTTTTCACCCATGGCTGAAACTACCTTCCTTATAGGATTGCGAGGACTAAAGCAGAATATGGAAAAATATATATATTTATGGTGAGTAGGACACATAAAGAAGTCATCATTCACACAAACTGTGTGTTTTCATGACCTTCAGCCAAGCGGACAATTATCCGTGGGGCAGGGGATAACCCTGCCTACCATGAAGGGGTGGGTGGGGACAGGTTGCTTTCTCGGCCAGGAAACACTGACTAGTCAAGCAGGTATATTCATCTTGCCTCCATGTCAAGACTGCTGCCCAGTCAGAATGGCGAGAGGCAGCCGTCCCTCAGCTCCAAACTTCTCTTGAGGACACCAGATTTAGGGAAGCCACGAGAGGTCCACCTGCTGCTGGTTGTAAGGGGGGAAATAGAGGTGCAGTTTTTTTGTTTTTTGTTTTTAAAGATTTTATTTTTAATTATTTTTAGAAAGAGGGAAAGGGAGAGAGGCAGAGAGGTAGAGAGACATCAATGTATGGTTGCTTTTCACCTGCCTCCAGCCACAGACCTGACTGGAGACCTGGCTTGCAACCTTGTTGTGTGCCCTGGCTGGGGAATCGAACCTGCGACCTTTGGGTTTGCAGGCCGGTGCCTTATCCATTGTGCTACCAGCCAGGGTCTGAGGTGCAGTTTTTAAGGGTTCAGCTAAGTCTCTGGCCAATGTCTAGCTGGAGTAGGTTGTGCATTCTAGAATCCCAAAGTGCATTATTTGCCCATACGTGACTGGGGTCTTTGTAATACAATGGTTCATTGATCTATAATACTTTAAGCCGACATTTTCTCCTTAAACACTCTCTGTATTTTCAGATTTTGCACCACTGCACAAGGCTGGTTACTCCATTTGGAGTGCCCTCTCTCCTACCCTCCTTTTGCAACTGTTGAAATTCTAACAGCTCTTTCTAAGTTCACCTCAGGTAGCAATTCTCCTGAAAAGCTTTTTCTCATCGTTTCAGTAGTATATCTTCATCATTTTAATCTAATAACATTTCCCCCCAGAAAACATATGACACAATGTAGTCTTCTCTGAATTATACTTATTTTTCAATTTATCATCTTTCCTATCAGACCCTTGAGGGTAGAAAATTTATTTCTAGCAGTCCTGCCTTACCTGGGGCCTTAGACACAGGAAGCAATTTGAATTGATTGAAGCAAAGACACTTTGAAGACTTTATGCTAGGGATGTAGACCTAAGGATTTTTATGATAAGTTTCTTGGTTCTAGGACCAGACATCTGACACATGCCATTTCACTGTTTGCTGTAGCAACTGAGTGAGGTAATGCTATTTCAAGAGAACTGGGACATAATGGCCAGAGATGTGGCATTCCAAAGTTAGGAATGAGAGAGGAGTGGAATTCCAAAGTCAGGAATTAAATTGAGTTAAATGACATTCTAACAGTCTGCCATGGGACACATGGTCCTTTGACTCCTAAGGATCCTGTCAAGGCTCACTCTTGCCACCACTCAACAGATGTCAACATTGTTAACGGAAAATGGGACATAGCTGCTATGTAGTCATCATTGGAGAATAGCTTAAAAAAAGAAATATATATATATATATATATATGTTTAGGCCCAGTAAGGGCACATAACCAGGTTGTGAGTGAGGTCTCTAGCCAGGTCTGTAGCTGGAGGCAGGTGAAAGGCAACCATACATTGATGTTTCTCTCCCTCTTTGCCTCTCTCCCTTCCCCTCTCTTTAAAAATAATAAATAAAATCTTTAAAAAATGTATATATATATATTTTTTTTCTTGTAAAGTACTTTACAAGATCAAGAAATTAGCACAGATCCCTGAGGCAATTGTGAAGACACCTTTTGGTCTAGAGAAGGGACCTGGGCAGCAGATGTCCAAGTTAGTTTATACCTTCCACTTAGACTCTGAGTTTGCCTCTGTTGAAGGTGAGGTTTGTGAAACTCATTGTCTTTAGCAACTTTTGAATTTCTGGGGACAGATTATAAGGAAGAAGAAAAAACTCTTGTTCAAGAAATCTAGCCTTACAGAATAACTTGATGAGACAGTGAACATTTCCAGATGACCAAAGGCTGTTTCTGGGAGTTACTTTTATTTCCTTACCCCTCTTCCCCAGTGGACTGATTTAAATTTTAGAGCATCCAAAAAGAAGACATAGTTAAACTTGTTGAGTTAGGAACAATTAGAGTATATGCTTATTAATTTTGCTTCCTTCCTTCTTCCCTTCCTTCCTTCCTTCCTTCCCTCTTTCTTCTAGTAGAATTGCTCATTTATTTATTCACTCATTCAGCAAATATTTACCAAATGTCAACTATATGCAGATAATGCACTAGGTGCTAGGTAAACAGCATAGGAGGGAACAATCTTGACAAAACATAAAGTCTTATTGCTGGAACCGGAAAAGAGGAACAGTTAGAAAGTAAGCAAAAAATACTAATTGCAAATGGTGCAAATGTTAAAAAAGTGTTTGTAAAGAGTGTATGAGGTTGGGTGCTTATAATGAAAATACAGGAGATTGGTTGAAACTTGTCTGAGAAGGAAACATTTAAAGGAGACTTAAAAGGATGAGAAGTAGCCAGCCAGGGGAAGGCCCTGAGGAAGGAAAGGGCTTGGTGAGTTCAGGACATGTCTTTGTGTCTGAGACAAAGTGAAATAGAGGAGCTTAACTTGGGGAGGAAGGCAGGCACAGACCATGTGGGCAATTTTCTTTATTTCTTAGCATCTCAGTACTCTCAGCTGCAAAATGAGTTACCGTGACTACTACTGATCTTAGTGGTCATTTGGCATTGTGTGAATTCTTTTTTACTACACCTTTCCCATATCAAAGTGTTCTAGCTCTTGTCTGGGTGATAAGAATGACATCCTTGGCACTTGAACCTAGATACCTACTTAAGTAGGGGAAACTCAGTGCCTACAGCAAGCTTATCAACCATGACATTAGGTTGAACCAGATTAAGTTTTTGCTGTGCAGGTTGGAGAACAGCTGTCCTACATTGTAGGATATTTAGCAGTGTTATTTGTCTTTACCCATCAGATGTCAGTGGCACTTCAAAACCAGTTGAGAGTGACCAAAAATGTCTCCAGCCATTTCCCAATTTCCCCTTGGGGACAAAATCACCCTTGGTTATAAAACACTGGCCCACATATAGGGTGAGGCAGTAACTCTAACGAGCAGGCCCATTATGAGCTAAGAAATGGAATCTGACATATGGCCTTGGTGTTGGGGGAAAAAACATGACGCAGGTCATGGGAAAGGGAGAATCCTTGTTCATTTCTTTCTTGCTCTAATTCTTTCTTTCTTTTTTTCCCTAAGACTTCAGTGCTTACAATTAGATTGCCTATATCCTTGGTTCATGACATATTATCATTGTTCATGCATGCTGCGTTGCATTCATTTAGTTAATTGGATCCTATGACCCAATAACCCCAGACAAAAGCTAAGACCTTGACAACAATCTACATTTGACAATGTAGCCCCTCACTTCCCTGTCTTGCCCCGCTCCAGGTAAGCATTGTCTTGCCTCATGTGCTGATTATTCCCTTGCTTTTCTTTCCCTACAGTTTCCTTTTACCTAAGTGTATCCTAAAATATATTTTAAATTCTAGCTGTTTTTAACCTTATGAAAATGGTATCAGCCAAAGCTCTGAAGGGCCAGTCTTGGCTCAGCCATAGGAACCCTCTGGGCAGTGTCTAGACTCTGGGAACCTCCTGAATCTCTGTTTTTTTCTGCGGAGGGAGTCTATAGATTGGTTCTTTAGGGATTCTGTTGGTTTTGGCAACTATTTGCTAACAAACTTTACACCATTGTTTTAGGGGGGCACAGTTTGACTTCTTGATTATAGGGTCTCTGCTGGGGAGAATCCAAAGTTTAAGCCCTCAGGGAGGCAAAAGGTCTAGATGCCCAGGGGCAGAGTGAGGAGGAGAAGCTGTGGATTGGAAGGCAAAAAAGAAAGGAACTATTTCATAATGCATGTAGATTGCCATGAGTGTAATATTCTTTTGATATTTTCCCAATATTCTATTTTTGGCTGATTGATTCCTTTTTTGTGGATGGTGAGGGTGGGTGGAGCGCAGTAGCTGGGATAGTTCCCTCAAGCATTTTCAGGGACATGGAAGGCATTTATAATGTGGGATGGAAATTGCTACAGGGTAATAAAAAACAGCACCATGCTCATTTTTACAATTTTAAACCCAGTACCTATCAATGGTCCCTGCAATGCAATTCACATTGTTAGTACAATTCATTTAACTTCAACAAATAGTAATTGAAAATTCCTACTCCACATTTCAGCTTTTCTACTGAAAACTGGCCATGGATTATGGGTCATGAGCTACTAACTGGTGTTGTGGTGCCCACAGGACTGAGAGCAGGCAAGCGTTTAGAGTACTACTCCGACATAACAAGGGGAGTATTCACCTGGCTTGCCTCTGTTGTTCTCGTGTTAGTAATAGGACCTCATTTAGGTGACAATTTGTATACTTGTCCTTCTATGTAATGTTTTTATTTCTCTAATTTAATCTAATCTTATCTATTTATGTATCTCCCTTCCCATTAGATTTATGAGCTTTTGGAGGCTGGTGACATGGCTTCATCCATCTCTGTGTCTAACACGTGCTTGAGGTTTGAGGGACACTTAAACATAGTTGCTAAGTTGAACTGAAATTCAAGACAGAATGAAAAAGCCTTAACAGTAAAAATGGCCAACCCACATCATCCTTCATGTGTTGCAAAGGTCTAGACTTAGTTTTGAGTTAAGGATAAGCTTTATGCCTTGAGTAACTTATTTAAATTTTTAAAAAACTAAATGTGTAAAATGCTTGGTGAAGTGCTTTTAAGCGCTCAATTAATGTTAGCTGCTATCATTATTGTCACTAAATAGTTGCTAATAATTATTATTACTTATGATAACTTTAGTTTTCCCTAGCTGGAAAATGAGGATAATCCCTGCTTATTTAAAGTTGGTAATGAACATGAAGATACTTTGGAAACTACAGAGAGCTCTGATTGCATAGCCTATAAAAAATGCATGGTAACAGGGAGGTTTGTTCTTTAGAACCAGTGTGACTCAGGCAGATTAGATGGAGCTCAATGGCAATATAGAGAAGCTTTTCAATAAAATATTTTAAAAGATAAAGTGGCTCAGCTGGATGGTAGAAGTTGTTCTATTTTAAAGTGTCATAACCAAAAGGCACATGGGAGAAGGTGGTAGATTCATACCTGTTCATGGTCTGAATTTAGGATGAAGATCCTACACAGTGTGGGATCATCAAGGCATTGCTTCAGGTATGGTGAGGGAACAGAGCCATTCTAATCTGGACGTCTAGAGAGCAACAGTTGAGCTTGGGATGAAAGAGTTTTATGTCAGACTAGACATTCTATTTTGCAAGCTCGGTCAACAGCTTGTATTTCTGAATTATTGTGAACATTTTATTAAAGGCACACCAAATGTGGACAATACCCATCAATGCCATGCAGCACCTGCCTGCCTAATGAGAGGGAGGAGCCTAATAATTATACATGAAAGCAGCTTTCAGCCAAGGACCGCAGAACCTTTTTTCATAATGTAACCTTTACCAAAGGAGATAGAGAAGCTGGTGGATTTAAAGTTGCCTATTCTGGCTTCTTGTTATCCTAGCAGGCAATTCTAACAAGAGCCAAACTATTAACGCTAGGAATTCTTAGATCTAAATGCCAATATACAAGGGGGTAGAATTTTTGGTTCTATGTTGAGGGAGATGGTAAAACAGTAGTAGTAGTAGTAGCAACAATAGCAGAGTAAATGTTTACATAGCATTCACACATATTAACTAATTTAAGCTTTATTAGCAGTCCTGTGAGATGAGTACTATCACCATCCCATTTTATGGAGGATAGAGGTTAAATAACTTCCTCAGGGTCTCACCCAGTGAGTGAAAGAGTTAGGCTTTGAACTCAAAGCCTCTTGGTCCAAAGAATATGCTTTTCAGCAGGACTCTCTACTCCTTAATTTGAGCCATTCTAACCAGTATAAAGTGTACCTATGGCTTTGTGGGACATAGCTGTGAAATTGAGGCCATAAACTTCAGGGGGTGATTTTCTATTCTGTCCCAGGTTTGACCTGTAAGGAAGAAGTTTGTCCAAATTATAAATTTATTAGCAGTAACACTCCTATCTTGTTCATGTTTGTACCTTCCAGGGTCTCATATCCCCTAATGGAACATAGCAGGTATTCAATAGGCATCAAACAAAAGAAACCAAATAGTCTCTATGATATTCCCCTCTTGCTGTAAAGTTCTTTTTGTTATTGAACAAGGGAGGAGGGTGTGAATCATAGATTTACCCCAAATTCCCAAAGGCAAGTTGGCATTCTGTTGATTCTCTTGCAGTTAAACACTTTCACCAAATCCTAACTCCAAAGTTGAAGCCTAGCTCGAGTCCCTCCCACCTAACAGGCTGTTGGTCCCACTGAGGGCAGCACTCGTTGCTGGGGTCACTTAGTACCCCTGGCATATGTTTCATGATCATGTCTGTAAAAGCTGTGGATCATGCTGAATACTTGGAGGCTGGCAGACCTGTGTTTGCATACTGGCATCCAAACTTAGCTGTGTGGTCTTGAAGAAGTCATTCCTTTCAGCCTTTGTAAGCTCAGTGTCATAATTTATGAATGAAGGTGATGTTCTATTCAGGGGAGGAGTGTGAGACTCAAACAAGACAACATGGCATCTAGCATGGTGCTTGGCACGGGGTAGTGCCAATAACAATAGTTTGGCTCTTGTTAGAATTGCCTGCTAGGATAACAAGAAGCCAGAATAAGCAACTTTAATTCCACAGTTTCAAATTATAGAAACTGAATTTACCAGTTAGATTGCAACTTCTTGGAGGCCTGGGATCACATCTTACACTTTGTAAGGGGTTCTTTTCCACTCTGCTACCACCTCAGCCTTGCCTCTCCTCATCCTCCCCAACTTCTGTTTTTCACTCTCAGTTTCATCGCCAAAATCCTGATTTGTTTATTTGTTGCTTATTTTGCGTAATTAATATTTGGGGCCCTGGCTGGTGGCATAGTGGATAATGTGCCAGCCTGAGAACCGAAAGGTTGCTGGTTCGATTCCCAGCCAGGGCACATAACCAGGTTGCAGGCCAGGTTTCCAGCCAGGTCTGTAGCTGGAGGCAGGAGAAAGGCAACCATACATTGATGTCTCTGTCCTCTCGGCCTCTCTCCCTTCCCCTCTCTCTAAGAACAATAATAAAATTTTAAAAAATGTTTAAAAAAATATTTGGGATCATTTTGGTCTGCCCCAGGAGATCTTCGGCTACCAGACTCAAAGCTGCCGGAAAATCCTCTGCCTTGCGGGATCCATCTTCACATTTGGGATCCTTCCTCTGGTGTTTTATTGGAGACCTGCCTGGCATGTGTGGGCACACTGTGTCCCATGTTCCTTGAAAGAAGCGGACATCGTGTTGCTGAGGACAACAGTAAGTGTGTACTTGGTGTTGTACCTGGTGGCCCTTTTACTTGGACCATGATGGGATGGTTGTGGGAAGAGGTACACAAAGCAGGTGAGAGAAGGAGGCTTCAGCCTCAGATTCTGTCATGGCCTTGCCTTTACATATTTAGTAAGAATTCAATAATTTGTGTATTATTGCATGTCACATAGTATTTGTTTTAAACTTGTGAGTTATATGAATATTATAGCAGAGATAACCATGTTAATAACTGAAAATAAGTCAGGTTACAGGCTATGGAATTCACATTGATTCTTCCCCCTGTGTGCTGATATATTCATGCCTATCCCAGCCCCCATTCCACTGGTGTGACTCTGCAGGAGGGGAGGGGAGAGGTAAGGAGGAGAGGGTGGGCACTCCTCTGAGGAGGATGTTGTCTTCCCTTACTCATTTGAGAGAGCACAGTTCATCAATAGGAGCGAGTTAACATCCTGCAGACATGCTAGGTAAGAAATGCAACTATCTTGTCCTTGAGGCCATTGCCCTTCTCTGCTAACACAAGGTCTTGACGTTAAGTGAATTTGCTCCCCTAATACTTCCGTCTAGCACTCATTACACTTAGGCAATATGAATAGTTTATGCTGGATTGTCAGCTCTACAAGGGAAGAGATCTTTTTTAACTCAATTGTAGTCCTAGTTCCTGCACATGGTAGGGATTCCAAAAACAACTGGCGGCTGAAGGCTAAGTGGACCTTTGTATTGATGGGTGTGAAAGGACAGTCCCAGGGAGGATGCTTTTCTGCCTGAGTGTTTCTAATAATGCATCAGCCCAAATGACTTAGAATGGCAGCCAGATTCTTCATAAATCAACCTCTGCTGAGCTATTAGCTTCTATTTGTATATAGCAATCTCTCTAGTAAACATTCTATTTAATGAAACAAGAGGTGAAGATAGGAGCAAATCTTATAACTGGCCCAAAACATTTCCACATTTTAATCTAATAGAGTTGGGGTTAGACCTCAATAAAATCTGTATCTGAACAGAGTTTATATTTGTTGACCTACTCTGGGGTGTCAGCCCAACCCCTTGCTTCTGGATCCTGGCTGCTTAGCTGATGAGTGAACTGTAATATAAGTGATAGCAGAGGTACCTCTTCCCAAGTGCAACTATATTCTAACTCAAGATTTTTGGAAAACAAACTTCAAGACTTTAATAAAGAAGGGTTATTGTGAAGTAAGAGCAAGTCATATTGATGATGATGGGCTGGGAGCCTTACTCCACCACTGACTCAAAACATAATTTTTGTGAAGGACCACAGAATGTATATAAGAGAAGAGTACTTGGTACTTGCCAAGGAAGGTTTCATCATTTGACCAGTGTGAAAATGGGACCTTGAGGGGATACAATTTACTGCATTTCTAGATGAGTGAGGAGCCTAACAAGGACTAAGTCCCACATATCCTAACTCCTAGTGCAGGGCTGTTCCCTGCAAATGTACTTAGACCAGTGGTTCCTGAACTTCAACCAACATTAGAATTTTCTGGAGGACTTACTAACTTCCCTGCCTCCCAGAGTTTCTAATTCATTAGATTTGATTTGGAGCCCATGAATTTATGTTTTCAATGAGTTCTCAGTTGATGCTAATGCTTCTGATAATACTATATTCTCAGAAACACTGCTGTGTACTGTTATCATTCCTGCTCACTTGATCCTTGGGAGAGGAATGGAAGCCTGGGCATTTGCTTTATGATTCAGACTTAGCAAAGTGTTATAAGTGTGCTTTTTGTACAGATCCTGTGTCTTTCTGGAGCAGGCATAGAGAGAGGTTTACTTTCTGTGGTTCCAAGTTGAGGCATAAGGACATGTGGAAGATCACATATTTGGCATTCTTTCATATCAACCACCTCCATGTGAACTAAGGCCCTATAAGATCCTTATTTTCTGGCATAAAAGTAGGATTTATAAAAGTACTTATATCTAATCCATAGGTACTTCCATTTCCCAGAACTAGTTCTCAATGGGAGAACTAGTAGAGAACTAGGGAGAACTAGTTTTGCTGTAGCAGGAACAACCTTGGAAACAGAAAAGCCTTCCACCTTTCAGAGCATGTCACCAGACTCTTCAGACCTGAGAACATCTGCTTAGCTGAGCTACATTCTCTGAGGCTTCCTGCAGAGTCAAAGTATAGATAGAAATAAGAGGAAATGAGCAGGAAATGGCAAGGGAAGGGAGGAAAGTGAAAGAATTGGAGAGGAAGTTGGTAATAGGAAAATGAAGAGGTTGGAAAGAGAAACTCTAGTAAGAGTGAAAGAAATAAGGACATGTCAATAGGAGGTGAGTACCTTTTGGGATTGGAGTCAAACAGTTTGAAGTCTAGTCTTAGCACCTTAGATTCGTTACCTAAACTTTCAGGAACTCAATTTCTTGTAAAATGGGACAAATAAAAGTACTTGTTCTTGGTTCAATTCCCAGTCAGGGCAAGCCAGGCCTCTAACCAGGTCCATAGCTGGAGGCAGGTGAAAGGCAACCAAACATTGATGTTTCTCTCTCCTTCTTCCTCCCTCCATGCCCTTCTCTCTAAAAATAATGAATAAAATCTTTAATAATAATAATAATAATAATAAAAAAACATACTTGTTCTTTTTGATGGCTGGTATGAAGATGAAGTGAGATTATGTATGTAAAATCCATCACAAACTATAAAAGTCATTATTGAAGACCATTTTGAATGTGTGTCTGTCTGTGTATTGCTAAAGCAACTCCATGACCTCGCTATACCAGAGGGCTTGCTGTAGACTAGGCACACCCACATATAATGGCCCTGTCCTTTGGATGGTAAGTCCTTCCCTAATTAGTCAGGAGCACTGGCATTTCCTTCTAGGACATGAGACATAGGGAAGGTTTCCTGTGGCTGGAAACCCAATCAAGTCACTTGTCCCAGTTGCGTGTTGTCAGCTTTGCAACTGGAAATATACCAGAAAGACGTAAAGAGTCATTGGTGCCTCATCCTAACTCTTTCTTTGCCTCTTTGAATGTCTATTAAGCCCCTCCCTCTACCATTTCACTGCCCTTCTCAACTAATCTGAACAGTCGAAACCAACTTCAGTCTTGTCTTTTTCATCTTGATTTCTGCTTTAATTTTTAATTACTTGCTCTTCTGTGTCATTTTAAATGGATTTGCTATGCCAGAGAGTCTCAAAATAAATGAGGTTCTAAATTAGTCGTTAAGTAATTAGATAAGAATTCAGTTATTTCTGAGCCTTAGATAAAAATAAGCTTTGGGCACCAATAGTTTAAAAGTCTGTTGCTAGGTTATTTGCATTAAATCTCTAAAAAGATTTAATTTTTAATTATATCACAAGAGCTGGACTGTAAAGACTTTCCAATATGGAGGACTAGATGACTTGAAAATATGTTGTATATCTGATTTTCATGTTATTAAAAAATCAGTACTTGGTATTTATCATCAATCTCACACTGGTAAGATTACAGATCATTATCATCGACACTGATTGGGTAGTAATTTCTTAACATTAAAAAAAAAAAAAAAAAAAGGCCATGAGGCAATGACTGAAAGTCTTTAGTTTATTTTCAGTTCCCTTGTTATATTAAGTGCCTTTATGAGCAAGATTTTTCCAAAAGATAGGAGGAATTACACTTTTACTTTATAATTTTAAAAGTGGCATTTTATTCATTATTCATCTACTTTTAACATTTTAACTAATACCTATTGATGCCACATTTCAATTCAAATAACATGATTTATATTCACTGGCATTTCAAATTCAGGTGCTCCTGATGATTTCCATAGTTTTTATCTTTGTTATAATTACACGCAGATTTTTCCTTTACTGTTATCGTATGTTGCCAAAGACCCATGTTGTGCAGAGAACTTGCTGATGACTGACTATTAGGCCTGACTGAGGGAATTTCATTTCAATGTTTTAATAATTGGAGCATTTACCCTTCCATTTCACCTAAATATGTCACTGCTAGGGGCCTTTGTTTACAAACTTAGATATTATGCAAATCAGTTATGCATAAGCAATCTAAAGTCTATGAGCCCACCAAGTTATTCATCAGCCAAAAATGTTTGTGTTCTTGTTTCCTGGATCCTTTACCTCCTCTCCTCCCTCTTCTTCTGCAACCTGGTCTCTCCAAGCCCAGGCTTCCCTCATCAACACCATTTTCTGTTTTGTCTAAGCTTTCACTCACAAAATTTCATCTGATATTCCCTATATCCTATATTTATTCATTCATTATTATTGGTTTGTTATCATTTATCATTTAATAAATATTTGTTGACTTCAATCATATTCCAGACATTGTTATAAGCATTGAGAATACAGCCATCAGACTTCTGGTCAAGATGGCAGCATAGGTAAATACATGGTTCACCTCCTTACACAACCACTTCAAAATTACAACTAAAATATAGGACAACCATCACTCATAACTGCCAGGAATTGAGTGGATAGAAACCTTACAACTATGGAATGATAGAAACTATATCCATCGAGACTGGTAGGAGGGGCAGAGACATGTAATGGGCTAGTCCCACATCCCTGTGTGATAGGTAAAAATTTGGGAGGGATATCTCAGAAGTGAGGTGTCCTAGCCCCACACTAGTCTCCCAGCCCAGAATTCCACTGCCAGGAAGATAAGGCCCCATAACTTATGGCTTTAAAAAACAGTGGGGTTTGAGATGGTGGAAGACACTTCTGGAGTTCCAAGCAGTTCCCCTTAAAGAACACACATGTGGTCTTACTTGGGCTCACTCCCTCTGAGCTCTAGCATCTGAGTAGCAGCACCATTGGCATACAGGGAAGAATTAAAGTGCCTGGCATCAAAGCAGGAGCTAGGGGACAGAAAGGTGGGCAGAGGTCATTGTACCTTTTCTGAGACTCCATCAGCCTGGCTAACACTGTTTTTCCACCCTGGAGTTCCCTGAGACCCCACCCACTGAACTTATGGGCCCACTCAAATTGTTACTGACTTTTCCATATGAATCACTGGTCTTAGCACATGCTTCTCAACTTCCTAAATCCTACTAAATAAGCAACAGCTGGCCTCAATAAGCTCCCAGACCCCACACCTCTTGCTAAGTTGTCCCAGGCTTCGTACAAGCAGCAACCAACCTAGATTCACAGCTTGGCCTCACCTGGAATCTCCAAGCCCAATATAACTAGCAGCCATCTCAGATTGCTTTATAGTTCATTCAGGGGGGCCTTGGGAAGAACATAGGTTGGGGCTGACCTTGGCTTGCACCACCTGGAAAACCCTAGAGCCTGCACACCCACTGGACAGCTACAGACCACATCAGAGCATCACCCCTGCACAGCTGATCCTTCATGGAAGGCAAAAGTTGGCGATCAGTGTTTCACAGATATCCTTGTAGCTGACTGACCTGGGTAAAATCCTCCCATTGACCTGCCAACAGCAATCAAGGCTCAACTAGAAGAGGAAGGTGTATCTAGCCCACATGAAGGGTACACCTTGAATACCTGGATTGGGTGTTTGGGGATTTGCCACTGGATTTTACAGGACACTTAATACATTAGGCCATGCTACCAAGACAATGAGTTTTAGCAGTTCTTCCTAATATGTGGAGATAAACAAATAGAGGCTGCCAAAATGAAGAGACAAAGAAATATGGCCCATTTGAAAAAACAGATCAAAACTAAAAAAAAAAAAAAAAAACTAAACAAGATGGAGATAAACAATCTATCAGATGCAGAGTTCAAAGCACTGGTTATAAGGATGCTGAAGGAACTTAATAAAGACTTCAACAGCATGAAAAAGACCCAGTCAGAAATAAAGAGTACACTAATTAAAATAAAGAGCAATTTACAGGGAAACAATAGTAGAGTGAATGAAGCTGAGAATCAAATCAATGATTTGGAACATAAGGAAATGAAAAACAACCAATCAGAACAAGAAGAAGAAGAAAGGATTTTTAAAAAAGAGGATAGTATGAGCAGCCTCTGGGACAACTTCAAGTGTTCCAACATTTGCATCATGGTGGTACCAGAAGGAGAAGAGAAAAAACAAGAAATTGAACATGTATTTGAAAAATAATAAAAGACAGTGTCTTTAATTTGGTGAATGAAATGGACATGCAAGTCCAGGAAGAACAGAGACTCCCAAACAAGATAGATGCAAAAGGCCCACTCTAAGACATATCATAATTAAAATGCCAAAGGTTAAAGACAAAGAGAATCTTAAAAGCAGCAAGAGAAAAGCAGTTAGTTACCTATAGGGGAGTTCCCATAGACTGTCATCTGCTTTCTCAAAAGAAATTTTGCAGTCTAGAAGAGATTGGCAAGAAATATTCAAAGTCATGAAAAGCAGGGACCTACAGGCAAGATTACTCTATCCAGCAAAGCTGTAATTTAAAATGAAGGGCAGATAAAGAGCTTCCTAGATGAGAAAAAACTAAAGGAGTTCATCATCATTAAACCATTATTATATGAATATTAAAGGGGCTTATTTAAGAAAAAGAAGATCAAAGCAATGAACAATAAAATGGCAATAAATACATATCACTCAACATTGAATCTAAAAAGCAAACTAAGGAGATAAGAACAGAGATAGAATCATGGATTCTAGAGATAGAATCACGGACAGTGTTTTGATGGATGACAGATGGGAGGAGGTTGTGTGGGAATAGGTGAAAAGATGAGGGAATTAAGTAGTACAAATAGGTAGTTACAGAATAGGCAGGGGGATGTCAAGTACAATATAGGAAACCAAGTAGCCAAGAACTTATATTTATATGTATGACCCATAGATACAAACAATGGTGTAAGGATTGTCTGAGGGACAGAGTGTGTGTGTGTGAGGTACATTGCTGGGTAGAGGAGGGCAAAGGAAGAAACTTTAGGACAACTGTAATAGCATAATCAATAAAATATAATTTTAAAAAAGGGAATACATTTTGAACAAAACAGGCAGAACTCTCTATTCTTACAGAGTTACATTTTGGTAAGGAGTCAACTCAAATACACACGTGCACATACTTGTACCCACACATTCTCTATAGAGTAAATACAGAATGTAGATCTTCTTTCTCTGCTATTCAACCCTACTCATTACTCTGCCATACACTATCTTCTCTGTTAAGTCTTCATTGATTCATTCTCTGCCCCAGTTCTGGAGAGGATTAATGACCTTTCCTTCATTCACTTTTAGCTCTGTATTTTCATCTCCAATTACTATAATGCTTTTAGAAGTCTATCTTGTATTAAATGATATTCACTTTAAATTTTATGAAATAGCACCTCATTGATTATTTTATTTAATTCTCATAATAACCCTAGAAATTTGGCAATATCTTCTCTATTTTACAAATGAGTGAAAAAGTGACTTTGACAACTGGGAAATGTTAACCATGTTCCTTCCTCCCTTCCTCTCTTTCTCCCTTCCTCCCTCATTCATAAGTTTGATGAGCACAGGTTGTGTACCAGACACAGTGGGAGCTCATGGGCAGGGGAACAACAGTATAACAATTAGGAAAGGTTCAAGGTTATGGTGGAATTATAGAATAGGATTTGACCAAATCAAGCAAAACAAGGTTACTTTGAACCTATCTTCTGACTCTCAAAATCCAGAGATTTTTCTACTATGTCACATTTCTTTTTATAGCTTTTCCTTCTATTCCATTATAAGGTCTTTGAACACAATAAGCAATACTTAACTTTTCCTTTCCTCACAGCACCTAGTACATGGATGTACCAGGTAGGTACTCAGTATTTATTTAATTCAATTAAATAAATATATTGAATCTGTAATAAGTGTTTTCACAGTTTCCACCAGCACTGTATATTATAAAGATACTAAAGGGAAACATTCCGATTGAGAAAGTAAGAGAAGATAGTTTTGCATTTCTTTTAAGTACACATTCCCTCTTTTGAATCCCATTCCTACCCCTCTTCGTTTCAACCTGGTTTCCCCTTAGACATCCAGGTAGAGATCCCTGAGATGTTGTGGAATGGCCTTTTAGAAATGATTCTATGTTAAGGCAAATCATTTTGAGGCCATTATCCTTTATAACACAGTGCCATTTATTATGTGATTTATAGTTTACAAAGTATTTGCATGTATATTGTCTCATTTGGTCTTAATTGGTAGAAATTATTTTTTCCCCATTTTATAGCTGGAGGCAGAAAGAAGTTAAAAAAAGAAATGCTCAGGAACCTTAGCTGTAAGCAATGAAAGCAAAGCTTCTACTGAGAGTTGAATTAGAGTCTAAGCTGGAGATCTTACCACTCCCTGTCCAGGAACCAGACTCTACAGAGGCATATTAAGAAGTGGTTTAAGAGTAAGAGTGGAGTCTGAGTGCCTGGATTTGATTCCTGTTTCTCTTGACCTACCTGGGGCAATATATTAGCTTGGCTGCATACAGAATACCACAAATGGTTCATTAAACAATACTAGAAATTTCTCACTGTTCTAGAAAATGGACATCCAAAACCAGGTGTTGGCAGGGTTGGTTTCTGGTGAGAACTCTTTCTAGCTGTCTTCTCTCTGTTCTCACATGTCAGAGAGAGAGGGAGCTCTGGTGTCTCTACCTCTTCTGATAAGGGCACCAGCCCTGATGGATTAGGGCATCACCCTTATGACCTCACTTAATCATTACCCCCTTAAAGGCCCTATCTGTAAATGAAGGCACATTGGGGGACAGGGCTTCAACTTATAAACATTGGGGAGTTCAGCCTATAATAGGCAAGTTATTTATCCTTTTTCTGCCTCCCTTTCCTCTTCTATTCAGGGACTAATAACTATACCTACCTTATTGTCATAAGGAGTGGTATGTATTAGGGGTCAGATGAAACTATGCCTGGTAAGCAGGCATTCCATGGCCTTCAGTTATTATATACATTGTAAACCAATTTTAACTTTTTAGTCATTACTTCTTAACAATATAATGCATCTCCAGATATTTCAGGCAATGAACCAACTAATTCACTACTTCCTCTCTCCTTAGAAAATGACTATAAAAACAAATAAACAGAAAAAGACAATCTCTGGAAACACATGCTGAGTTTTTCAGAATTTTCTTTTTCTTTCTTTCTTTCCGTCTTTTTTTTTTTTTTGCATACAAACATAGACATAGTCTCTGCTTTCATATAACTTCCCTGCTTCCCGTTGTGCTTTCTTACCCTCTCACTGCTTTTTGTTGTTGTTGCTTGTTTGTTTTGATCAACATGTCCCAGGAATACTGAGAAAAGAATAACTGAGATTTTTCCAAAGCAGAGAATTTTTTCTTTATATTTTATAACTAAATCCTGGGTTCAAGCCAATGTGAACTTTTTGGCAACTTTGGGATTATGAGGCTAAGGTGAGTAGAGAGCCAATGACTCTTCCCAAGAGGAGGAATGAAAAAGAAAAAAAAAAGATACTTAAATACAGAAACTAGAGATAGATGATAATACCATTTTTGAAGGATTGAGCCTGAAACAAGATAACTGACACACAAAAAGATGTTTTTTATAAAATGCTAAGTAATCATATGAAAATCAGTAGCTAATTTTAGGGGGATGTTAACCTTTTAGAATATATATTTTGCAATTACTTTCTTCTATTCTGTATGTGACTATAATTAATAATATTATAGTGTATACTTGAAATTGCTAAGGAGGTACATCTTAAGTTCTTACCATACACACACACACACACATACACACACAATGGTAACTATGTGAAGTACTGGATATATTAATTAACTTGATTGTGGCAATCATTTCACAATGTAAACATATACTATTAAATTGTCTGCCCTGGCTGGTATGGCTCAGTGGATTAAGTGTCTGTCTGTGAACCAAAGGGTTGCTGGTTTGATTCCCAGTCAGGGTGATAGTTAATATAATTTTAATTCACTTAAGAGGACCAAGAATAGCTGTCTTCCTAGTTGTCCTCACTTGGTGGCTTGAGGTCTCTGGTCTTAATGGTGCTTTTATAATTTGTGTTCCCATTTATCTACAAGTTATGTGTTTTCTTACCAAGTTTTTCATTGTATTTTGTTCTTTGGCAGTCCTGGTTCAGGATGGATATAAAAAATGCAGTCCAATAAAACTGTATTTTTAAACAAAATGTAGAAGAAAGGGTCACAGGGAATTCTGGAGGGAGTAGGTGGCATGGGGTGAGGGGTTCCAATCCCTGTTCTAACAGTCACTCATTATGTCTTAGTATCCTCACCTGTAGAATGAGGAGGCTAATGAACAGTAACCACCTCATAAGGGTTTTGAGCATTAAATGAAATAATACATATGTACCGAGGTCATAGTAAGTTCTAAATAAAAACCATTTTTATTATTGTTATTATTAAAAAGTCAAAGTTCTCATTTTAAAAAGCCGCTTTTGATGTAGTCAAAGGCAAAGCTCCATAATGCTGAACACTGTGTCTTTAAGTCATCTGGTCTGCAACACCTAGAACGTGTCCATTAGTTCAGTGACTCTGTCATTGCAAATTAGCTATCTTCAGTCATCCTTTTTTTTTTTTTTTTTTAAGATTTTATTTCATTATTTTTAGAAAGAGGGGAAGGGAGAGAGGCAGAGAGGGAGAGAGATATCAATGTATGGTTGCGTTTCACCTGCCTCCAGCCATAGACCTGACTGGAGACCTGGTTTGCAATCTGGTTATGTGCGCTGGCTGGGAAATCGAACTTGCGACCTTTGGGTTCGCAGGCCGGTCTTCAGACATTCTTAAATTCAGAAAGTGATTCTGCAAATTTGATTTGGTTTGACTTAGTAATCTTTTAAAATAGACAATTTTACTGTTTTTAAAAGTATATATTAATTTGTTAACTTTCAGATTTTTGCTAGGACTCCCCCCATTTCTTTTCCTTTTTCTCCCCTCCCCACCCACTTCTTTTGCTTTGTTTTCCTTCTTCCTCCTACCTCTCTCTCATTCTCTCTCTCTCTCTCTCCCTCTCTCTCTCTCTCTCTCTCTCTCTCTCTCACACACACTCACACACACACACACACACGCACACAATCTGCTATGCCTGGCTGGAGCACAGGCATGCATCAGACATAGCCCCACCACAGTCCAAGAGGAGGAATAGGCAAAAGGCAATGCAATGGGTATACAATATGGTAAGAATCCGCGTACCTTAATGGTTTAGGACAGTGATTTTCAACCTTTTTTTTTTTTTTAAATCTCATGGGACACATAAACTACTAAAATTCTGCAGCACACCAAGAAAAAAAAAATGTATATTTTTTGCTGACCTGACAAAAAAATAGGTCTAATTTTGATTCATTCATGCTGGATAGCTATTGTTGTGTTGGCTGTGATCAGTTTTCATTTGACAATCTAAGGGAAAAAATGTCAGGGCTCCTGACTAACTAGTCAGGTATTACATGTTTTAAAAATTCTTACTGCACATTGGTTGAAAATTGCTTGTTTAGGGGAAAGGTTACCAAGGGAAATTAGGGTGATGTCAAACTTCGAGTTGGACCCTAAAGAGATGGGTTAGGATCTAGCCATATGGAAACCTAAGGAGAGGAAAGAAAGAGGTGTGTTCCAGGCCAAGGAATCTGCAGGAGAGAAGGCATGGCAGTGGGCCTTTCCCAAGGAGAATCAATGAAGGCATTTAGCTACAATTACTACATCCTCCCTCTGTCTTTTGCAGAGTCAGCTCAGACATTGCTCATGAAAAAAGTGGGTGTGATGGAGAAAAGTCCCAGCTCTGACTTACATTCCCTAGGCATCCTTTGTTTCCCAGGCTTAACTTCCCCTGCCACCCTTCCTAGCTCTGTGGTTCACTAGGCATCCAAGTGTATTTTATGTGTATCATTTACCCCCTCAGGTAATAACCAGTGTTATTGTCACATCAGTATCTAAGGGACTATTGTGGTGCTTCTTACTTAAGCCAGTGCTAGTTTTCTTCTGTGATGAAATCATCAGTGAACTGCAAAGGGAAGCAGCTTAAGTTACAGTCATGAAAGAAGATACTTTTTTCAATCCTACCTGTGCTAACGTCCTGACAATTACCTTTGGGCATGTTCGGGCCACGCATTCAGGTTTTTTTTTTCCCCATTATTCATCAGACTGTCACTGAGCAGGTTTCAATTGTCCATGTGAAGGGGAAATAAGGGCCTTTGCCTTCAAGACAGTCTAAGTGAACTTAGAGAATACAAAACAGAAAATGATTGGGGGACAGGAGAGGGATAGTTAGAATCTTTTGGGGCCAATAGAGTGACAGTTTTCTGTGTCTCTCCCACACCCCTAACCCCACCCACTTCCACCCCCTCAAGTGGGTGTTAAAGGGGCTGTTTTGGAAGAGGTAGAATTAAACCTAAGCCTGGAAACATGGTGAGGGGTTAGTTAACTGGACTCCTCACCCTCAGAGACTCATAGAAACTCCTTGGAATATTTGAGTGTTTTATTCCTGTGAAAATTTGCATCTGGCCACAGCTCCATGGTTGGAGAGTAATAGGAAAAACTAGCTTTTATTTATGAATCTGCCTCGTAACTTGAGCTTTGTTATGTGGGCCAGTGCCTCACATTCACATCCTTACTACATGATGACAAGACTTTTCAAGACTATATCTACCAGCTTGCAAAGGCATATAATTCTGTCTAGCTATCAATTATCTCCATAAACTTATCGAATTATATTGAAAATGTTTTTTAACTTTTAAAAAAGATTTTATTTATTAATTTTCAGAGACAGGGGAAGGGAAACAGGCAGAGAAGGAGAGAAACATCAATGTATGGTCGCCTTTCACCTGCCTCCAGCTATGGACCTGGCTGGAGACCTGGCTTGCAACCTGGTTATGTTGCCTTGGCCGGGAATCAAACCAGCTACCTTTGGTTTTGCAGGCCAGAGCCTTATTCACTATGCCACCAGCCAGGACTCTGAAATATTTTTTAGGTTGAATTTTAGCCTGAAAACTTCTCTTAACTTCATGGGTGTTTTGGTGTTTATTTCCTCAGGATGAATTCCAAAGCTACTCTTGGAAAAAGGTGATGTGGATCTACCTGTCAGCATTAAACAGCACATTTCATCTCACTCCTGACCACCCTCTCATTACAGATGAGGAGTATATCATAAACAGAGCCATAAGAAAACCAGAACTGAAGGTAAGTATACTCATGGTTACTACTGATGCTAGAAAAATTAAATCTTTCCCTTTATGAGACTGACACACTACCTACTGCATTAACCAGGCACCTTAAATCTTTTCCCTTTAAAAAATGTAAGATTAAATTCAGATCCCCCACTGTGCTAATCTTCAGTTGATCGTATAGAACATTATAAATGGTTATGTGCAACCTTGATGACAACCTTGGGTAAATTACTAAACTATGCCTATCTAATATTAACTGATAAAATTTAATAAATTAAGGAATACCAAGATTAATATGGTGACTCGCATATGGTAAGTAGATGCCCAGTGCATAGTAGCTCTTGGTAACATCAAGCCCTACATTATCAGCTATGTAGCAGAGTTTCTTTCATAGTAAAGGTAATGACTTAAGAACATCCCATAGAGCTGGTTATGTCTGCAGGATGACCTTATTTTGAATCTGTCATTGAAAGGTATAATTGAGGTACCCCCACCTCTCCATAGTAAATGAGTACTACTTGGACTATGATTAGTTAACATTCAAAGATATATTTTATAAAACAGACTACTTTCTCTTTACTTTATATATGTTTAAACAGCTGTTTAAATTTGTTTTAAGAGCTTAAGCAATTTTGAAACATAGCAGGCAGCCCTGGCTGGTGGTACAGTGCATAAGGCACTGGCCTGCGAACCCAAAGGTCGCTGAACCCAAAGGTCACTGGTTCGATTCCCAGCCAGGGCACATAACCAGGTCCATAGCTGGAGGCAGGTGAAAGGTGACCATACATTGATGTTTCTCTCTCCCTCTCTGCCTCTTTCCCTTCCCCTCTCTCTAAAAATAATAACTAAAATCTTAAAGAAAAATAGCAGTCAATTGTTGAGCAGTTTCTGTACTGTCAATTGTTATTGAACAAACAGAACAAACAAACAAAAAAAAGAGGTCAGTCACCTCCTTAATCTTTTAGGTAGCCATTCCAGGCTGCCATCTTCATTTACCAGCATAAGGCACAGAAAGTTGTGCTAGTTACTATCTCT
Source organism: Noctilio leporinus (assembly GCA_004026585.1). Taxonomy (NCBI): domain Eukaryota; kingdom Metazoa; phylum Chordata; class Mammalia; order Chiroptera; family Noctilionidae; genus Noctilio; species Noctilio leporinus. Next base: position 179,534 of record PVIW01000392.1, on the reverse strand, counting down.
CTGAGCCTTGAGTTTCTTATTTATAAAATAAGAGTAATAACTCCATCTTTGCCTGTTTCTCAGGGCTGTTTGAACCTAAAATGGGAAGATGGATATTAAGGTGATTTGTAAACTATAATGAACTATATTCATAAAGGGCCGAAACTTCCAATAAGGCTGAAGAATATGTCACAGGCTAAGCAGTGACATCACTGATGGTAACAAGAACAAAACTATAACATTGAGGGCCATGCAGGGGGAGTTTGGAGACCACAGCACAAGAACTTTGTCAAGCAAGTAAATGAAAGCTAAGAGGAGACTCTAAAAATCATCTTGCAGGATTGCATGCAATCCTGAAACCCAATGCTGAACCTGTTAGGGTGTTCTTACAACATATTTCAATAAGAAATGACGAGCTAGAAACCAGGAGAGGGGGAGTAGGGGGGTAGTTTCCTGGTTCTGAACAGAAAATTTAAGTTGACCGCACAGCAGATCCCTGATTTTCTCATTTCTATTTCCTAGTCTCAGGTTCCAGGAAACAGGCAAATTAGTTCCACTTTTTACAAACACAATGCTTACCTTCTTACCAGCTTCTAGAGCTTCAGAAGGTGAGGAGAGGGGCAGAGAAGCTCGGGCAGAGAGATTTCCTGCTAGGGGAATCTCAAATGTATTTAAAAGGTTTATGACATGTTATACTTCTAACTCTGTGAGGAATGGCTTTACAAATTGTCAGGCGTTAATAGAATTTTCTGTTTTCTGGCCTGAGGTAAAACTTATCAGCAATCAGTTTATTTTTCATTATCGCTACCTTCCTCTGCTCATGTTTTGTGTCTCTTATGTTTCATAATTTCTCAATCTCAGTTTATGATTTCACAGCCTCTTGACCTCTTGATCAAGGCTCTCTAACTTGGCAGGGGCCTCACTTTCTACCAACATTTGTCCTTTAAAAATTTTCCAACATGGATTTTGAACTTACAGACTTAATAAAGTAGGGAACCCTCTCTTTATACAATTTGAATCATGGGAGTTAGAGGATTTTCAGACCTTCCGAGACTAGCTTGACTATTAGATCATTTGAGAGACTGGACTTTGGGTCTAGATGGACCTGAGTTCCAATTCTTGCCTTGCTTCCTTAATAGGTGCAGTTGTGGGCAAGTTACTTAATCAAAATAAACTTTTGGAGGTAAAGTAAACATAAAAATAATACCTGCCCTACCACAGGGTAATGAAAAAGGCTAAAGATAAGGTGTAAACAGTGCCTAAGGACTAGTAAACGGTATCTATGGTTATAGTCTAGTTCTATTTGTAAAATTGCAGGACACACATTGGAAAGGAAAAGAAGGTATGAGGCAAGAAACTTTAGTTTTCAAGATGGGCGGTGACAACTAACATACCCCAGGCTGGGTACTTCCCAATACTCTTTCACAGTCTAACGTGAAGTTTGTAAAGGAGGAAGAATCATTCCCAGTGGCAATTAATTTCAATTTTATACTAAAAACCAAGTGGAAAATAGGATTTATTTTTAAAAAGTTATCATGCACCCAACCTCATTGAAGTAAATCCATTCTGTGAAGTAAAAACAAACGAACAAACAAAATACAGCATTTAACATTGTTATTTGGTAACTATGAATGTGAGTGAGTGTGTGTGTGTGTGTACTCTCTATTTTTTGAGCAGGTTTCAGATTCATCTCAGGTAACCTAGGTCTGGGAATTGAGGGATTTAAACCCTCCTGCTAGTTGACATGTGGTTGTGTAAAACATTCTTTAATTTAATAAAAAATGTATTGAGCACTTATGTACAGCTCTCTGTTCTTCCCAGTTTTAGTGTTTATCTAATGGTTATGCTGACTGTAATATTAATAGGGACAGGGCATATTCAGAGGAGTTGCAGTGAAACTCAGAAGTAATCTGGCCAATTTCCTCGATTTATTCATGGGCAAACTGAGGTGCAGAGAAATTTAGTTGAATTCCTCAATGACATTAGAGTAGCTATAAAAAAGTCATGAACACTTTCTTAACTTTGGCTGCACATTAGAATTACCTGAGGAAATGTAAAACTATATATGCCCAGGCTGCACCTCAAACAAATTAAGAGAATCTCTTGGGGATGGGACCCAGAAGCTTCCCAGCTGATGATAATAGGCAAGGAGAGGTTATAACCATTGCTCTATAGCAATTTGACAGTCTCACTATTCTCTGTGCCTAATTAGGTAACCAGTTAATGAACATTCAGATTTATGTACAAAGAAGCTTAAAGAAGTCAGAAACAAAAAGGTGTAACTGTCTTAAGCCTTAACCTTTCCCTTCTTTCCCACTGTCCTTGTTCTCAAATCCCCACTTCCTGGAGCACTTTTTCTTGCAATAACCTCCTCTTTCTCTTCTGGTACCTGCTGCCAGCCTACTCTTTTTTAGTGCTTCTTCTTTAGGTTACTCTGCAAGTTCATTGACTCAAAGATAAAGTCCTATCTCATTCTAGCATTTAGGCAGTATAAGCTGATCTTTATCTTTTCACCCTCATTCTCCATGCCTCAAAAAGGCCCACTCACTTGCCCCGTCCCCACAACTAACTTGTGCATAATTTCTTTGAAATACTCTTACTTTCTCATCTGAGTAAAATTCTTCCAGTTTTTCATGGCTGCAACTCAGATGTCATAATCTCCATGATGCCTCTGTCATCTGCTCTCTCCATAGTTCTATAGTATTTCAGTTCTATATTTTTACTTTATTTTATTTTTATTTCTTTGACATGTACATATTTGATGGCACGGTACAGTTTTTTTTGTAATATGTATTTTTCCTTGTTAGATTATAATGTAGAGCAATGCAGAGACTGAGTTTTATTCATATACTTATCCATGTAGTAGACCCATGATACAGATTGATTGAATGATGATTTCTAATGACATTAGAATGCCATTTTTAAATAAGATAGGATGTTAGGAAAAGAGAAAATCTTAAATAAGTATAGTAGGGCTTTATTTTTGCTTCTTTCATAAATGCTTCATTAGCCATAGAACTACTGTACACTTGATGATACCCAAACTAGAGACTTTCTTAGTACTTTTCTTTTATAGGTGAGATGCATAAAAGTGCAGAAAATGAGATATGTTTGGAACAACCTAGAAGAACAGTTCCAGAAAATTGGGTGAGTTGTTTCAGCAATTGCATCCAAAGGAGAAAGTATTATCTCAAAAAATATTATTGCTAATATATCTTTCTTTTTCTTATTTTAGCTCTTTGGAAGACTGGCTCAGTTCTGCCAAGATACATCTAAAATTTGGATCAGGTTTAACAAGGGAAGAACAAGAGATTAGGTACCATGCATATTGTTATTTATGCCTGTTCAAAAGGACTTCTACTTGTGAGCCAGAGAACCTAGTTAATAGTCATCTTAACTGATCAATAACAGAAAATTGTAATGCTCTACTTAGTAGTATTAAATTAAATGCTTTCACATGTATTATTTCACTTTCTTAGAGCAGCTTTGTGAATCAGGTAGAATAGACACCCTCTTCATCTCAACATAACAGATGAGAAATCCATTTTTCTTTGAAATACTCTTACTTTCTCATCTGAGTAAAATTCTTCCAGTTTTTCATGGCTGCAACTCAGATGTCATAATCTCCATGATGCCTCCGTCATCTGCTCTCTCCATAGTTCTATAGTATTTCAGTTCTATATTCTGTGGAACTGAATATTAAACCTCTCAGAGAGGTTTAATGGTTTGCGCAAGATCATGCAGATGGGAAATGTTCGAGAAAGAACTGAGTCTCACACTTCTGGCTGTGAGTTTAGTGCTCTTTATATTCTACACAAGGCTTCTCAAGATTATGATAATAATAGGGTTGAGCCAGTTTTGATTATAATTAGAAAATACATATTATACTATAATAACATAGTTTAATAATTATGGAGCAGCAGAAGAATATCACATAAGACTTGTAGCTCCATTATTTCAAATCAGTTACCAGGCAGAAGAGCAAATTTTAGGAAAAGCATTGAATTGAATATCGAAAGAGTGGCTTTGGGCAAATAGTTTCTCCTCTCTGGGGCTTTAGTTTCCTAATGGTTAAAAGTGGGAAGAGAACTCTATAAAGGCCTTGCTGGTTCTAAGTTTCTATGATTCTTACATTCCTTTATACACCATTTCCTGTACTTTGAATAGACTAGAGCTTTGCAGCATCAGCATCACCTGAGAGCTTGTTAGAAGTGCAGAATCTTAGACCACGTCTCATCCCTACCGAATCAGAATCTTTATATTGACAAGATCAGAGTTATCTGTATGGGCATTAAAGTTTGAGAAGCACTGCTTTAATAAATTCAGCCAAGCTATTTGATCTGAATATCTATGTAGAAGGCACAGAGAAAGTGATTAGTGTTCTCAATAGCAAAATAACTCATAAAGGATCATTGCTGTGATAATAAAAAAACAACAACTCTCTGGGTTTTCAATGAAAGGGCTGATAAATCTGGATAGAGCTATTTTTGAGAACACACCACCTTTGCACTCACATTGAGACACAATTTGCAGCTTCCTAGAACTGATTGGGAGTAGGAAGGTAGGTAGAGTATTTTGTACCAATAGAATTACTCTCTCCTATTGATCCTTTGCTCCTACTTTCATGGAGCCAGAGTTGGGGAGAATCAGCGTTGAGAGAATGGCAATCTTGAAACACTTGAATGAGACAATTCCGAATATTAAATAGTAAATTACCCTAAGGGAAATATTTAGACCTCAGAAAGAGTTTAGTTTAATAGATGCAATATAATCATGTTTATTGTTTTGACACCCTTCCCCCATCAGTTATTTTGATAAGGATGAGGGTGTTAAATAATGAGAAAGGCTTATGTTGAAAAAGTGAACATGAAATAGATCTTTTACAAATGGGCAAGAAATGAGTTTCATTTTTATTATTAGTAACTGAGTGACCTGTGATCTCTTTCTATAGGAGGTTAATATGTGGGCCTAATACTATTGATGTTGAAATCACACCAATTTGGAAACTGCTCTTCAAGGAGGTAATATTACTTTTTTTTCAGTGCTGGATAGAAAATAAAGAAGTTTGGTTGTAGTCAAATAATCAAGAATACCACCAGTTAATAGGTAATTGTAATTTGGGATATTTTAAAAGAGTAATAAGCATTTTTTATATCACTTACTACTCTTTTTCTTGAAGTTCATCTTTTGCATATATTGACTGACACTGTAAGAGATTTGATGCTTACGTGTCTATTTACCCCCTACTGACTGAATAAACACAAATTCTTTTTCCCTTTCAATCCTTAGCTTCTTAGTCCGGCTCAACTTTGTGAAATTAAAATAATTAATCAAGAATCAATTCTATTTTTTTATGGGAAACATATAATTTCCTCAAATATCCAAAATTGCAGGAACTCCCACCCCCCCCATTTGTTTAGCCTTATTAGTTCTACTGATTTCAAAATGTGTGTGGGAGGAAAAGAAGGATTTGACCAACATTCACTAAACTGAATTTTTTCTCTTTGGCTCTATCACTGGGCTTAGTTTTCCTTTTATAGTGATTATCATGAAGCTCTGGGTTTTCTCCTACACTTAAGTTCCACTCCTTCTTGCCTTAAAATATAACCTTAAAAACTCAAGGCACTTTCTCAATATTTCTAGCAAGCTCTCAGGCATGAGAAAAAGCAAAAGAAACTGGTAGTCAAAGTTCCTGGTGCTCCCTCCATAATCAGAGGCAAGGATTAGCATTCTTGTTTCAGAGAGGGGAATTTGAATAAGGGCACACAATGCTTGCAATCAAAGCAGGATTACAACTGTTGGAGTTAACCTCTACTTTCTCCGAGAGTTCTAGATGCTCAGTTACAGCTTACCACTATATCTGGGCTCTTATGAGAAAATACCACCATCCATTTATCTATTATTCTGCAAATACTTTAATGGCTTCAAATATGGCAGCTAGTGTGTCATAGAGAACAATAGACTAGAAAGCATTTTAACTATGTAAACCTGAACTGATACTTCACCTTTCCAAGGGCCAATGAATTGGACATGATAATACCTACTCCTTACACAACTGTTGTGATGGTTAATGTGAGGCTATGTGAGCACTGCTTTGTAATTTATGAGGGTAGCAGTGATTAAAAGCAGGTGCTTTGGAGCCAAATTGTCTGGGTTCAAGAACTAGTCTGTGATAGTCACAGCTGTGTGATCTTGGGCAAGTTTCTCAAGCTCTAAGTTTCAGTTTCTTCATCTTTACAATGGAAGTAAGTAATGACATCTGGTTAATAAGGTAATTATGGGGGTTAAATGAGTAAATTCAGGCAAAGTTGCTTAGTGCACTACTTGGCACATGGCAATTGCTGAATAAATAGAACTAGAATGGGAGTATTGTGTGGGATGATTTATGCCCTAGAGATGATTATGAAAACAAATGTCATGAATAGCTAAGTGTGCAGCCTCTATATCTCCCTTGTCTTTTTGCCAACAGGTTTTACATCCATTTTACATATTTCAACTCTTCAGTGTCTGCTTGTGGTTTAGTGAAGACTACAAGGAATATGCTTTTGCCATCATCATTATGTCCATCATTTCCATAGCCTTGACAGTCTATGATCTCAGGGCTGTAAGTATTTCTACCAATCTTATGGTCTCAGAAAGAGAGCAGTAGTAACTTTATTGACACTTTGTTAAAATTCTTAAGCTTTCACGTTATTTTTGCCCTCTCTTTGACTTACTCAGGCTGATTAGCCAGGAGAGTGTGCACAGATTTATGAGTTCTGAAAAAATATATCTAGAGAATACTGATAGATGTTGAAGATGGTGGAAGAGGGGTGGAAGGTGGAGGAGTCTCTTTAATATTAACTTCTTGCTTTTTATGTTTAGTCGGTACTTACTTATCAAAGCCCCAATTCATATCATGGCTTTCTCTGTTTACACTAGGGGATGTAGGTGTTTTGCGGAAAAAAGTCACATAGACTAGATCGGTTGATTGCACCATAAACCACAAATGGCAACATCATCTGGGCCAGCTTTCTCTATGTCTCTGGGCCCATTCTTTGAAATTAAGATTTCTGTTCAAGTTTCTGAGATGCATAGCTGCCCATTCTCTACTTTTTCTCTAATTCAGCATATAATTTCTCATCTTTCCATAAAGATGGAAGTCATAAAGCAGGAATTTGCTCAACTCCACCCCCTTTCCAACTTCAAATGACCCTTGTCTCCAACTTTGTCCTACCTTGATCTCTCAATACAGAGGAGAAAGTGCCCTCCGCTTGTCTTGAGATGGCATCCTCTGCAGCCTGCTCAGAGCGCTTGTGCAGTCCGTGGTGACCCTTTCTGGCTCCTCCTTGAGCACTTAGGCATGCTCAGGCTCCTCCCAACTTAAAAACCAAAAAACAAAGACAATTCCTTCTCTCGAGCATTCTTTTACCTTTAGCTACTACTCTAGCCCTCTGCCCCCTTTTACAAAAACTTTCTTGAGTTCTGTACATGCACTGTCATTTACTCATCTCCCTCTCACTTTCCTCCTGTACTTTCCTGGACTACTCTCTCATGATTTCACTTAAACAATTCTTGTTAAGGTCACCACTATGATCTTAAGGCCCATGGATAGTTTTAAATTTTTTTAAATGCCTTTTTTAAATAACTAGTTCTTTTTTCTTAATAGGCGTGAGATACACACACACACACATACACATAGAACAAATCAATGTAAATGAAAAGTAAATATCCCCTCACTTTAGTACTCCCAGTGTCTAGGTTCCCTTTCAGGAGACATCTATTGGGCCAGATTATTCTATATACTTTCAACAATATTAAACACATATGCATTAATTTGCTTTACACAAAGGAAGTGCACTATGTATACTGATCTGCACTTGCACTTTTTTACTGAATAAATCTTGAATATCTTTCTATATCTGCACAAATATATTTTCTCTAGGTGTACCATAATTTTTAAACCAGTTTTATATTGATGCATATTAGGTTGTTTCTAGTCTTTTGCTATTGAAACCATGCCACAATGATGATTCTTGCACATATATCTTTTCACACATCCACATATATGTATGTTTATGAATATTTATGTTACAAATATATCATTTACATTACATATAAATACATTTGTATATAACAGGCATACGAATATATATGTATGCTTATCTGCATGTATATTAATAGAGATATAAAATTTCTATAACTGAACTCCCTTAACCATGAGCTAAGTATATTATTTTAATAAATGTTGTCCAAACATCCTTTAAACAACTAACACCAATATAGACCCTTCCCAACAGTTGATGGAGTGCTTGTTTTCCTTGCCTTTGCCAATATAAGCAAAAATAGAATCCCACACAGGTAATAGCATGTTTTTCACTATGAATTGAACACCTGCTCATGTTTTAAGCTATTTGCATTTCTTTTACTATGAACTGTGCTTCATTAATTTTTACTAGATTGCTAGACTTCTGTTTGCTTATTTTACAGTCCACTTCCCACAGTGGGCACTTTTAATCCCAGTACAGATTTCAATACATTTCTTAGTTGCATTTGACATAGTTAACAGCCCCAGTGCTTCCTTACCAAGTACTGTTTCCCTTTGGTTTCATTGACAGCACACTCTCCATGCTCTCTGGTTGCTCTTTTCCATTCTCAGTTTAAGTTTATCCTCCTCTGCCCTGCTCCTTTTTAAAAATGAGGTGTCTCAAAATGAAAACAATATGAAAATATATATAATCCGTGCTCCACCCTCTATCCCTTGTGTGTATCATCTTCCTTTCCCCCTTCCACTTGTTCACTTTTATTAGTTTCTTGTTAATTCTTCCAAAAAGTTTTTAGGCAATACAAACAAGTATAAATATATCCTTTTTTTTTTTAACTTATATAAAGGCAGCATAATTATATCATTTTCTACCTAGATTTATTATTAATAATGTCATGAGGGTCTTTTCACATGAGTGTATTGAAAGTCTTCATTATTTTTATAACTGCATATACCAGTGACTTCTAAAGACATATGCTAATGACTTTTAAATTTTATATATCTCAAGTTCAAATATATCTTTTGAGTTCCAGACTAAGATTCCTCCAACCTGTTTTATTCAATGTCACTCCTTCCGGGAAGATTCCTACTGCCTCAATTTGCTATATATACTTCAAAAGCACCTTCTGGTTTTTTCCTCTTATTACTAATTGTAATGATACATTTACATATATGGTTATTTGAATAAATGTATTTCTCCCAGTAGATTGTAAACTCCTTGATGATAAGAACCAAAAAATACTTTTTGTTGACCATTCACTTTATTCCCAACTGTTCGCATAGTCCTGGGCACATAAAGTTTGTTCAATAAATATCAAGTGAATGTATAAATGAATAAAGGAATGAGTTAATAGCAGAATATTCTGCCTTTAACATTATCTATTCTGTTAATCATTCTTAGGACATATTAATCAGATTTGTAAATGACTTAAAGGTAAGAGATTTAAGAAGTGTCTTAAATGACAAAACCAGAATTAAAAGAAAACCACACTAAATAATGAGGAGCTTTAATCCCCCAGAACCAGGTAAAAAGGTTTTTCACACAAAGTTGATTAATAAATGTAAAATCAAACATAATTTTATTATATTTTTCTTTTGTTTCCTCTTATAGATTTTATTCTTAATGTCCCATATATTTTTATATATCAGAACATTAAATACTACAAGCAAATAGTAGTGACCACCAAACTTTTTATAAAGTTATCAATTAAGAACTCTGATGTAGGATGTCCCAAAACTAAAATAATTCTTGGTTCTTAAAGATATTTTTTATATCAATGATCAAAGTTCTTAATCTTAAAAAAAGATATTATTTATCTACTTAAAAACTAAACATGGGTTTATGTATTTCAAAAACTTTTGAGTGGAGGAGCGTGCTGGGAAATTCCTTTCAACTAAAGAATACATACTTCTTATTGTTGGATGAAGAGCACAAGTTGAAAGCTTTTGTAATTGAGTAATAAGCTACTCAGTCTTGTTTTTAGCCAGTACATTCACTTGGCAACAAGATAGTGTTCCATATTTAAAGGCTAGCTAGCACTTAGCCGAATAATACCTGGGACCAATCCTCAAATAAATAAGCCTCTTTCTACTTCCCCTCTTTTGCAGCAATCTGTAAAACTCCACCATCTAGTTGAATCACATAATAGCATTACAGTCTCTGTATGTGGGAGAAAAGGTAAGTCCCATTATTTTATTTATTTATTTAGTTCCATTATTTTAAACCTCTGTGTTATCCATATGGAATCAGAAAAGGATTTAAATTTGTATTCCTTATGGTTCCTACTAGTCTCTTTTCATCTTCTTGTGCATTTACTTAAAGAGATAAGAAACTGAAGGTTTTTTCACCTTTAAAAAAATCCAATTTTAGTGAGGTAAAATTGATATACTATAAACTGAACATATTTAAAATATACGATTTGATAGTTTTGATACACATATCCATGATATTATCACCAAGATAAAGAAAATGACTATCCATCACTCTCCGAAGTTGCCTTGTACCTATTTGTAATCTGCCCTTTTAGCCTTTCTATCTCTCCCCATCTTTTGGCAATCAGTTTACATGTTTAGAATTTTATAGGAATGGTATTGTACAGTATGAATTTTTATCTTTCATAATATATTTTGGGTTAATTTTACTGAGATCAACATTTATAAATATTTTGAAATTTACCCATTCTGTTAAGTATATCAATAGTTTATTTCAGTTTATTTCATTTTATTCCTGAATAGAATCACATTGTATGGATTTGTTCATCCATTTACCTGTTGATGGAAATTTGGGTTGTTCCCAGTTTTTGGCTATTACAGATGCTGCCACCATGAATATTTGGGTTCAAGCCTGTCTATGGACATATAATTTAATTTCTTAAGGAAAAATTACTAACTGTAAAATGGTTGGATTATGTGATAAAACATGTTTAACTTTTGAAAAAAAAAGCCAAATAGTTTTCCAAAATTGTTGTGCCATTTTATATTCCAACCAGCAATGATTGAGTGTTCCAGTTACTACACATTTTTGCCAAAACTTGGTATGTCAGGCTTTTAATCTTAGTCATTTTAACAGGTATGAAGTTAAACCTCATTGTTGTTTTACTTTGCATTTTCCTAATGATTAATGACATTGAACATCTTTTCAAGTGTTTATTTGTTACTTCTATTTCTTCTTTGGTAAAATGTCTGTTTGACTCTCTTATTAGATTATTTTCTTATTGAATTTTTAGAGTTCTTTCTACAACTTATATACTAGTACTTTATCAGATATGAATTGCAAATATTTTTTTCCAGTCTATAATGTATCTTTTCATTCTCCTCATAGTGTCTGTCAAAGGGCAGATGCCTTTACTTTGTTAAAATCTAGATTATAATTTTATTTTTGTGGATCATGATTTCTATGCCATATCTAAGACAACTTTGTATAATCAAAGGTCATCAAGATTTTCTATATTGCTGTTGCTGTCTACAAGTTTTATAATTTTATGTTTTACCATGCATTTTGAGTATTTTTAACTGATGGGTTTGTTTGTTTGTTTGTTTGTTTGTTTGTTTTTGCAAGCAGATATCCAAATGTTTCAATACCATTTGTTGAAAAGACCATTCTTTCTCCATTGACTTGCCTTTGCAGCTTTATCAAAAATCAGTTGCCTAGACATGGTGGATCTATTTCTGGCCTCATTCTACCCATTCTGATCTATTTGTCTGCCTTTATATCAATGTGGTTTTATAATAAGTCTTGAAACAGAATAATGTTAGTCCACTAGTTTTGTTATTTTTCAGAGTTGTTTTGGCAATATTGGGCCCTTTGCATTCCCATATGATTTTTAGAATCAACCTAGCTATTTCTACCAAAAAAAAAATGTGTTGAATTTAGAGATCATTTTATAGAAAATCAACATATAACAAGTTTAGGTCTTGTGACCCATGGGCATGATACATCTCTTTATTTATTTAGGTCTTCTGTGATTTCTCTTAGTTTTTTTGCAGGTTTCAGTGTATGGGCCTTTCACATTCTATTTCAGATTTATTCTTAAATATTATACATTTTGATGCTATGGTGAATGATATTTTTAAATATAAATGTCCAATAGTTTCCTTTTATGCATGTGTTGATTACTATCCTGCTGAATAGTAAATGGGGATTTTCTGCGAGTTTTTGTGGCTCTCCCTGTGAGCAGCTGTCGCCTCTCCATTACTCTGTGCTGTGAACTCAAGTCACCTTAATCTCCATAGACTCTCACCCCTATACTGAATTCAGGGTATCTCTGAACATAATCTGGGCCCCCTCCCTCTATTATAGCCTGGGAATTCTTTAAAAGCAGTAAATCAAACAATTATAAGGCACCTTTATTTGTTTTCTAGCATCTTTATTTGTTTCTCATTTATTACTATTTTGGCTTGTGTGCTAAAAACCATTGTTTCATGTATTTTGAATGGTTTTTGGTTGTTTTAGATGGGAAAATAAATCAGATTGTTTTGCTTACATCTTGGCTGAAACTGAAACTTTACCTTTAAAAAAATATCCTCGGCATTTTCTTGTCTGAATTTTTTAATGATAAAATACTTTGAACCTATTCAACAATGGAGAGACTATAATAACAAAACCCCATATACCTGTCATCCAGATTCGATGATTATCAACTCATTAAATCTTTTTCTTCTGTTGTACTTCCTCCTTCACCTTGATTACTTTGAACTATTCCAGTTGCCATATCATTTTATTCAAAAACACTTTGGTATACACCTATAAGATAAAGATTTCTTTTCAATTCCCTTACCACATCTAAAATAAGTGCCTCATAATTTAAGAAATCATCAGTATTTAAAATCCATCAGTTGGATCCAAAGTGTGTGTGTGTGTGTATATATAAGTATGTATATATATGTATATATACAATATACATACGTAGTATATATACATATATATTAGGTACATATGATATATAGTTTATAAAATTTCAAATCAGGACCCAAATAAAGTCCATATATAGGAATTGATTGATATCTCAAGTTTATTTTGATCCATACTTTCTCTCTTCCATATCTTATTCTTCTCCTTGCAAATTTTTTAAAAATTAAATTTATTGGGGTGACATAGGTTAATACAATTATATAGGTTTTAAGTGTACAATTATATGATACATCCTCTGTATAGTACATTGTGTGCCCATCACCCCAAGTCAAATCTTCTTTCCTTGTAAATTTTTTATTTTAAAATTTATTTCTTTTATTTATAAAATTTTTATTTACTATTTTTAGAGAGAGAGGCAGAGAGGGAGAGATACATCACTGTATGGTTGCCTTTCACCTGCCTCCAGCTATAGACCTGGCTGGAGACCTGGCTTGCAACCTGGTTATGTGCCCTGACTGGAGAATTGAACCAGTGGCCTATGGGTTTACAGGCCAGTGCCTTATCCACTGTGCCACCAGCCAGGGTTCCTTGAAAATTTTTTGATGAAGAAAGTAAATAGTTCACCCCTTGGTTTATATTGGAGTTATTTAACATAATTTTATATTCCTTGTATTTTCTATAAATTGGTAGTTAGATCTGAGGCTTGTATTTTGGCAAGAATACTTCTTCGCTGATACCATGTACATCTAATGGAGAGGTCTGTAACACCTGATTTTTTGTGTGATATTAGCAGACATAAATGCTCATGATCTTGCTTTATTAATCATTAGGCATTTTAAATTTCTACTTTTACAATAACATCTTTATACAGTAAGCGGAATATTTCTATAAATATTCTAAAAAACTATTTCATTATCCAGAGATTCAGTTTAAGGAAGTATAAAAAATCTGGCTATTATTCTTTATTTACCACCTTTCAGAATTATGGGTTGATCCTCTAGCACTTGCAAAGGTTTTGGTGTGTGTATGTGTGTGTGTGTGTCATTGTGAATATATAATGTTAAACATGGTTGATACATTTGCATTCGTTGCAGTTTTTATTCTTATTCTTGCTCAAATTATCCCATCTTGGCCATTCAGAGCCTCTTTAGGTTGGCTTCTGAGTTCTTTTGACATTATTCTAGTACTCTTAGAACGTTTTAATGATTTCTGGTATAATAAGGTATTCCAAACTCATCTTGGAAAATTTCTGCTCTAAATTGAGACATACCCATTTTTCCAAGTAGCTCTTAGGTATGGTACTTAGAGATCTCAAGCAGAGGAATGGAAGTGCTCATTTCTATGATGTTACTAATTGTTTCTAGAGCTCTTCAGAAGATATACCTATAAAATAATATTTTAAAAGTAAAATATACTATGAGTTCATACTGACATTTTCAATTCAAATTTAGAACTATTAGTGTTTTACTTACTTTTGTTGATTGCATTTCCATCTCTCCTTTTCCATATCTAAAATCTCAATTTTCAATGACAGCAACAAATTACTAACTTACTTTATCCCATTATACACAACAATCCCAGAATAGCAAACCAACACACCTAGCAACAGTATGATTCCTAAAAGTAGTTTAAGATTTTTAAGGCTCTTTTCCCATTTTTATGATATATCATTAAGAATGCACAGTGAAATTATACTTTAAAAATCATATATATTTTTAAAATTTTATTTTTTAAAGATTTTATTCATTATTTTTAGAGTTAGAAAGGGAGGGCAGAGAGGGAGGAAGAAAGGGAGAGAAGCATCAATGTACAGTTGCCTTTCACCTGCCTCCAACGGTGGACCTGGCTGGAGACCTGGCTTGCAACCTGGTTATATGCCCTGACTGGGAATCGTACCAGCGACCTTTGGGTTCTCAGGCTGGCACCTATCCACTGAGCCACCAGCCAGGGCTAAAAATCACATTTTAATAAATAAATAAAAACATTGGAGATGACTTAATAAAAATTATGTTTTAAAGTCACTCAAAATACTCCTTTTATGTATGGTTATACTAACAACATGATGTTTATTTCTTTCACTTTGCTTTATACTTTCAGTGTTAGCTCTCCAAATTTATTTTTGTGTTAGTTTGTGTAGCTATCATGTAAAATATATACATGGTTTGAAGTTAACTCTAGAAGAAGATAGGAAATTCTTGTCTCTATGCCCTTTCTCTCTATCTTATGTACTTGTTCTCTCTATAGTTATCATTTGTTTGTTTTTGGTTTATTTTCACATTGAAAAAATACAAACAAATTTAAATAATATTTATAGTTATCTTTACAGAGTTTGACATATGTTTATTCTGCTGTTTTTTAGAGAACATACACTTTTAACTTTATTTCCTGGTGTGTATGCTTTACATACTTAACTGTTTCCCAGAGACCCTTTCATAGGAAGACATGTAGATATTCTTCATCCATTGCTTCAACTACATAGTACTTTCTTGTGTGGAGGAATCCTTTACTCAATCAGTTCTGTATTGAATGATTCTTTTTTAGTTTGTTACTATTACAAATAGTGCTGTAATAAAAAAAA
This sequence comes from Noctilio leporinus, assembly GCA_004026585.1. Classification (NCBI taxonomy): domain Eukaryota; kingdom Metazoa; phylum Chordata; class Mammalia; order Chiroptera; family Noctilionidae; genus Noctilio; species Noctilio leporinus. The sequence continues at coordinate 164,102 of PVIW01000392.1, read as the reverse complement.
AAAAGCCTTGTGTATATTTTTAATACTTTAAAAAAAAGTCTTTCCATAACTTTGCCAGTCTATTTTTGGTATAGATTTTAAGAAGTAAAATTGCTGAGTTACAGAATAAATGCATTTGTGTTTTGAAACAGATTGACAGCTGTCAGAGAGGAGGGGGCAGAGAGACTGGGTGAACGAGGGTGACAGGGATCAGCCACAGAACATACATGCATAATTTAGGGATGCACAGAGCAGTATCCTGATGGCCAGAGGGAAGGGGGTGGGGTTTGGGTGGAGGCCGGCAAATGGGAGAGAATGGGGATATCTGTAATAGTGTCAACAATAAAAAATAAAAGATAGATATTGCAAAGTTTCTTTCCTTAGACTTTGTACTAGTTTGCACTTGCACCAGAAAGGGGTGAAAACACCTCTTTTCTCCCAGTCTTGCAAGCAGAAAATGTTGGCAAACTTTTAGATTTTTTGAATTAGATAGGTGAGCAATGTTATCTCCTGTATATTTTTCTTTCTTTTCTTTTCTTTTCCTTTTTTATTTTTTAATTTATGGAGTTGTTGCAAGACTAGTACAAATCAATTTTTCTGGGCTATTTGAGAATAAGTTGCTGATATGTGGCTCCATATAACCCCCATACCTTCGTGTATATTTCTTATAGGCAAGACATTCTATATAACTGACAGTATGAACATTAACATGAGGTGAATATTGACATATTAATACCAACAAATGCTCAGACCCATTCAAATTGCAACAATTATCTCAGTCATGTTCTTTATAGGAAATGACTCAGGATTATACAATAGTGTCGTTTGCAATGTCTTTTTAATTTTCTTCATTTTTTATGTGACTTTTATGACCTTGACTCTTTGATCTGGTTATTTCATAGAATGTCCCTCAATTTGATTTTGTTTGATGTTCCCACATAGTTAAATTCAGATTATGCATTTTTTAGCTGGAGTATCACAGAAGTAATGCTGAGTTCTCACTGCTTCCTCTCTTGTGGTACATAATTTAAATTTGTCCTATTACTGGTGATATTAACTTGGATTACTTAAATTAATGGTGTCTGCTGGGTTTTTCTATTGTAAATTTACTCTTTGTAATTAATAGTTATTTCATCCTTATCAAATTTTTATTCACTAGTTTTAGTATCCATTGATGATTCTTGGCTGGATTAATTATTGCTTTAACAGTTGCTATTGTTTGTTCCTTCTACATCAATGGGTTGGTATTTACATCTACATTACTTCTCTGTCTATTGAAAACCATTAGTTTATACCACTGTGTTTAATTCAATGAAGGCCACAGAGTTCATTCAACTTTTGTAACTTCCTGTCTTCAGGGAGAAACCTGACTCCCACTAGCTTCTTTATACCTAATTATTAGATCAGTGTCACCTGGATGTAGTCACATTCATCACTGCTGATGCCCTCCTCCCCAACCCCCATGCTGGGACTCCAACATAGGACACCAGGCCACTGCTACTGTGGAAGCTCTCTTCTCCTTCCTCTCTCCTGGCACCCTGCTCCTGGCCATCTTTCTTAGGCTCCAACACCCACAGCAGGCTGTCACCCCCATCCCCACCTCATTTACCCTCTGCATGGATGTCTGTCTTGCTTAAACTCTTACAGCTTTGGGACTGAATATGGAAGGGAAGAAGTAAAGGAAGGTAGGAAAGCAGGAAGGAAAGAAGGAAGAAATTTTCATTTATCTTATTATGAGTAAGAATAAGCATCTTTTCAAACATTTAACATGCCCCTGGCAATTTGTGTGTGCCTGTATGTGTGTGTGTGAGTGTGAACTAGCTGTTAACATCGCTATCAATTTTGCTATAGTTATTTTCTACACATCTAATTGTTTAGGAACTCTCTATATTAGGAATATTAATCATTTGTCTATAATTTAAGTTTCAAACATATTTGCTGAATTTGTGATTAGCTTTTCCTTTGTTTATTTTATTTTATTTTTGCTACACAAAAGTTTTTTCACTTCATGTAATTGAATTTATTGCTTTTTTCCTTATTGTTTCTAGATTTTAATCAATGTTGAAAAATAACCTCCTTTTATTAAGTGCCCTGTTTGCTTTTTACTGATTTCTAATTTAGGTAGCTGTTGGACTATGCTTTCACGGAAAAAGAAACTGACTTGAATCTATTTTCTCACACTTACAGCTGGAGTCAGAGAGCTGGAATCACGCCTCCTGGTCCCTGGAGATCTATTAATTTTGACAGGGACCAAAGTGCACATGCCATGTGACGCCATTCTGATTGATGGCAGCTGTGTGGTAAATGAAGGCATGTTGACAGGTGCGGCTCTACCTCACTTCTTTAGCTTCCCCAGCTCGCCCAGGCTCCTCCTCTACTTGAATGATGGTAGCAAAGTGTAGGGCTGCTTTGGGCCCTTCCTATTTCCATAGATCTTAATAGTTCTGCCTCAGATACACCTGAGAGTTAGTTCAATTCAAAGGTGCTCTCTGGGTACTAAGTTTGATACAGTGGTCACTTTTACAATGGTCATTTTTTTTTTTTTTGGCATTTTCTTCTTTAATAAAGGATTCTTACAACCCTGTCATTTTACTTTAAAAATTGTATAGATCATTAGATGGTTCAGAATAACCGGTGGCTTTTATGCTTACTATCTTTATATACAATTTGTCTTCAGATAAACTTGGAGGGTTTCAAAACAATTAAGAACACTCTGAATACCACAGAGCTAAGACCAAATTCTTCTTCGCTTGGCTTGAAAAAGAGGAAAAGGTTTATGACGTAGGATTTGTCAAACCTGGGTATTTTAGACTTCATTGTATTTCATTTTTAAATAGTATGCTGGAACTGGGAGGGTCTTTTGAAGTCATTTCATCTCATTGTTATTAAAACTGAGGTACAAAGTGGAGAAGTAACTTGCTCAAGGTCCCAGTGCTTTGAGTTCTTACTCATGTATGCATTTATTAGGAGATAGTGTGCCACTATTTCTGTAAGATAAGGAAGAATCATAAGTCTTTCCAAGACAAAATAGGGGGCTGCCAATATATAGTTACATACTCTGATTCCCATTGAAGTCCAAATCAAATCCATTTCTCTTGGGCAGGCCAGAAAGTTATGAAAGAGAAACAAACACACACCTCTCTCCTAATTTATCAAGACAAACAAGGAAAAAGGCAAAACAAAACAAAACAAAAGAACCTGGCAGGTCTGGTTCCTTTCCTACGGAATCCATATGTTTATAAACACCCCTTAGTGCTCAGACTTTTGCAATGCTAGGGATCATTTTTCTAATGAAAGTGGCCTTAATATGCTGGAACAGGTGTCTGACTCTATACTGCTTACTCTGCAAAGACAAAGGTAGGCTTGGAAAGCCTTTCGCCTCAGGCCATTGCTACTTCGCAACTTTATTTACAACTTCATTTACCACCTGTATTTGCACTTCAACCCGCTGTTACCCACCGCTCCCTGGCCCTGGTTAATGTCACTAATGCCTCAACTGCCGAATCCAATGGATTCTTTCAATTTCTCTCTGTTGCTTGGGACTACTCTCATAATCTCTTCTGAAAACTCTCATTTCCCTAACTTTCCAAGACAATGGTGTCTCTCCAAGTTCTTCTGCCACCAACTACACTGTTCAGCTTCCTGCGCTGTTTCTCTTCCGCCATTTCGTTGATCTTTGCTGCTATGTCCTGGACCTTCATCCTTCATTCTTTTCACCCTACACTCAGCCCTCCAGTAATCTTTTCATTGCCTTCATTATCATTTCTAAAGTGATAAACACTGACCCAGTGTCTCTGGTCAAAACTCTCCTCTGGCCTCCAGACCCAAATAAATTTCTAGTCAGCTATAAGGCATCTCAGCATGGTTTATTCCACAAGATTTCCAACTCACAGTGATCAAAAGACAAGTCACCCTTCCTCCTATAATCCCTGTGTTAATAATTAATGGCATTCTCTGCTCATCCGCCCAGTCAGAAACCAGGAAGCCACTTTAAATTCCTCTGTCCCTCTAACCTGGAAATATAACACCACCACCCCGCCCCCCTCATTCTGTGGCTTCTTACTTCCTTATTTCTCAAATCCAGCACTTCCTTTTCACTCCCGTTGCCAACTGCCTTATCTCCAGCCTCATCTTCTCCAGTGGGGGTTCTTGTGATCCTTTCCAGCTCAATGCCCAGCCTCCAGCCTCACCGGACTTGAATTCATTCCCTGTGCTGCAGACAGAGTGCACTCTCTTATACATTGGTATGATATACTCTCCTAAATAAAAGTTAACCTTCTCTCCACAGTGTCTCTGGGAAAACATTTCGATTCTGAAACAAGTGTAGGAACTTTGGCTCCTACATAGCTCTCATGGCCCTTACTTCCCAACACCCCACACTCTAGACTGTACAATTTGCTATCCCCTATATGGTCATGGCCACCATAAGGGTCTGTCCTAAAAGTATTGCACCAACGTCAATATAATGAAAACAGTTTGCGTCGCTGATACTTTCGGGACAGACCTCGTAGGGTAGCGTCCATGTTTACAATACTCACAGTATTTATAACATTCATATTTATTCGTTTACATGTCTCCGACCCTCTGCACCATGGACTTAAAAACAAGCACTATGTTTCGCCCTGTATTCCCAGTCTGTAGGGTTGTCCCTGCTCCATGGCAGGCTCACAACATCCATCAGCTCTAGGATGAGGGGGTGTAGACACCATTTAAATGAATGAAGGCATCACAGAATACGCTGCTTGTTTTCTGCAGGAGAAAGTATTCCGGTCACTAAGACTCCATTACCCCAGATGGATAGCTCCGTGCCCTGGAAAACACAGAGTGAAGCGGACTGTAGACGGCACATCCTCTTCTGCGGAACAGAACTTATCCAGGTCAGAGGAGCTGGCTCTGGTGGCGCAAGAGCAGTGGTTCTGCAGACAGGTTAGTGAGCATCTCTGCCTCCACTTTGTTATTTGAATAACATGTTTCTGTTCAGTTTGTCTAGTGTCTTGAAGGTATTAGGTAAGAAGCAGTATTAGAAAACAAACCAAATATAGATTAAATCTCTGTATTTTAAATGTGAAAGGGCACATGCCTTTTTTTTGGCATATGCCTTTTGAAAATAATACTGATGACAATAATTTATATATGCTTTGTAGTTTATAAACTACTGTATTTTTCGCTCCATAAGACACACTTTTTTTCTCCCCAAGAGTGGGGGGATAATGTCTGTGCATCTTATGGAGCAAATATTGTGTCACAGACCATGATGTGTATTATCTGAATTGTCAGCAGTGGCAACAGCTGTTAGAAGAGGAAGTGGCAGGCCCGTAAGAAACCCTTGGGGACACTCAAATGTCCCCTTTTACTGCTGAATCTCAGGCATCTAGTCAGTTGCCGTCAGCCTCTGCCCATCACCTGGGACCTGACACCCCAGCTACGACCACTGACCTGTCAAATCAGCTGAGGAGAATAACGGGTATGAGGCTTATTAGTGCTTGACCAGGTTGGTGCACACATTAGCGAAACTACAAAAAAGAGCTTTAAAGAAGTGAAGACTCATCCAGCTGTAATTCCTGGGGGTCTTACCAGCCAGTTGCAACCTTGGGACGTTTCCATTAACAAACCATTTAAAGTCTTTATGTGAGAAGAGTGGAGCAAATGGATGGCTGCTGGTAACCATGATCTGATACCTACTGGAAGAATGAAGAGGCCCACCATCACTCAAGTGTGTGAATGGGTGAAAACATCATGGCACTCAGTGACGGATGAAACCATTGTCTGGTCATTCACAAAATGTGACATTAGCAATGCCTTAGATGGAACTGAAGATAGTATTATATATGAAGATAGCAAAGAAAGTGGTATCAGTGATTGTGAACAACTGAGCTTCATAAATTCTGACACTAGCAATGATGAGTTCTTGGGGTTCCCAGAAAACTAGAAGAGGACTTGAACCTTAAAGTCTCTCCTCATTTGTTAAAGACAGTGATGTTGGTTCTTAATACCACTGTTGATGGCTGTTCACTTTACGTGATTGAAACTTTATTCTGTTGTATTTTATTAAATATTTTAGTACACCACTTGGTTCAGAATATTTTTTTTTCTTGTTTTCCTCCTCTAAATCTAGGTGCATCTTATAGTGCGGAAAATACAGTATTTGCATATATAGTAGGCGGAACAAAGGTGCCTACTGTCCTGCCTTTCCATAGGAGTAGCTTTGGGCCCACACAATTCAAGGGAACTTGAACAAGTCATACAACTAGTAACTGTCAGAGCAGGACCTGGAATTCAGGTCTTCTAATCTCAAATCCTAAGTTCTTCTTAGGCAGGACTGGAAACTGAAAACTTGACATTAAGAAGTATTAGAAGTTGAGTCCATCAGTATTTATTGGGCCATTTAGTTTAAATTCAAGCGATGTGCATGTGTGCACGCATGCATTCTCAGGAGTTATTTCCTTAAAAGGAAGCTACGTTTAGAAAAGCTGTGCTATCCTATCTCTGAGATACATTGAAATTGAAAGTGAGGGGAAGGAAGACCAGAGTAATAGGCTCTAAAATAGATATTTCCATTCTAGCACTTAGATGTTTTCCCAATTATCCTGTAATTGCCTTTGGGGTTAAATGCTGTTTAAATGTCTCTAGAGAAAACGAGGGTGAGGCTGATGTTTAGAGTTGCGAGCAGTAGGATTTATCATCCTGAGAGGAGGAAATATGTATTTACCACTTCAGGGTTCAACACTGCAAAGGGGGACCTTGTGAGATCCATTCTGTATCCCAAGCCGATGAATTTTAAGCTCTACAGGGATGCCAGCTGGTTCCTCCTGTGTCTCTTTGGGACTGCCAGCATTGGGATGATCTATACTTGGTTTGTCTACATGTTCAGTCAGGTAAGCTGCTTTTGGTATTTTCCTGAATGCACATATAACTCACCCATGTCCGTTTTATACTCTACATGTTTGCCTTAATCTGGGTTGTGGTTTATAAACCCAGGAAACTAAACCAAACACTGAAGCTGGCTTAATATACTCCCAGATCTCCAATATAAGCAGTTGATCACCAAGGTCCATAATAACAATAAGATCTAATGGGACAAAACCTGTTCTTTATTGAGATATCAACATGCTTCTACTTGTGCACACTATTACACTATTACAAATCTGAGAACATATTTATTCTAATAATGTAGTATTTTGTAGCTACAAAATGAGGAATTCTAATTAAAACCCAGACACTCAGTGTTGGTGAGGGTTCATGGCAAATTGGTGCATGGTTCTCTACTGGTAGCATTTAAATCATTACAAGCCGTTTCATTGCATTTTGACAAAATATATTGAGAGCCAAGTCATATTCGTACCTTCTGACCCACATATGACCTGCTCATATTATTTCTAGAAATTTGACCTAAAGAAGTAAGCAAACAGAAACAAAAAGTCATATGCACAGAGCTGTTGCTGACCACTGTATGTGTAATAGTGAAAGGGTGACGTATCTTCCAGAGACCCTTTGAAGAGGTGGTGAAGAAAGCCCTAGATATCATCACAATTGCAGTTCCTCCTGCTTTACCTGCTGCCCTGACCACAGGAATTATTTATGCCCAAAAGAGGCTAAAGAAGAGAGGTATCTTTTGCATCAGTCCCCAGAGGATCAATGTGTGTGGGCAATTAAACCTTGTCTGCTTTGATAAGGTATGTGTGTTTCAGCTTCATTCACATTCCCCTTTTCATCATCATTGCTGTCATGTCTAGGTCTTTTACACTCTTGTGAGGCAGGAAACCTAGGGTGTGGGTAGCTGACTTCAATTTATCCCTGGTTGGCTGGGTGATCAAAGAAAGAGACATCTCTTGAGCTCTTACATTCTAGGGTTTAGAGAAGGAACAGTAGGTACTGCATTAATAAATCTTTTAGGATCCTTCTAGCTCCATAATCTATAAAATGTAAATAATTAAAATAGCATTCTGCCTATTGTCAAAATCCTCAGAGAACAAAATGTAAGACGTTTACAATACTATGATTATGCTGTATCTCTAACATTAAGAACAGTGCCTAGCATAATCAGTGCTCATTAAATTCTTATTGGATGAATGAATGAATGAAGAAAGAAGAAAGACTCTATTTAGCCTTACTGAGACTTGGTTACAATAAAACTCTCATCAAACCCTTATTACATTTTCCCACCTGCAACATATTGCTTAAAGTTACCTTTGATTATATGGCAGTTACTCCCAGCCAGCCTCTTATTCTACCTTCTCCTTTTAGTCTGTATACACATATGCTGGGTGAAGGTGGGAGCTGAGAGAGGATACTATGGAAAAGAAGGGCAGTTTTGTGCCTGGACCTTATTTCTAAAGGTAACTGACTGATGACAGGGAAAGGTCAGTGCCACTAGAAGAGGAGTTTAGAAAAAAGAGGCACAGCTCACCATGCAGAGCCACAGGGAGTGCCTGGTTTTGATCAGACAGCAATGCAGGAGGTGGGGGAGATGCTCAGACCATGGCCTTTGTTGGGATTTCTGCAGGAAACACAAGACAGGGCAGGGTAAACAACTGATGATTGGCTATTTGAATGATTTTGGTGAGCTCTGGGTTATAGAGATGGTGCCTAGTTGTCTGGTACCTGGCCCTGGGATGATGAAGGAAGAGAAAGGAATATTGTCTTCCGGGGAGTGTGGCTACCCGTTAGTCAGCTTGCCTGGCAGAGACATGCTCTCGCCTGAGTCTCTTTCTGTCTCAAAGAATTACCAGCCCCAGAGAGGCAGTCTCTCTCTCCAGTTAGAAAGGTTTTTTAAGATATCAAAACATCGCAATATAGATCATTTAAAAAGTGTATACAATACAAAGGCACTGTAGGCCGGTGAATAGGGGCAAAGTCACAGAATCAGGAGAGCACTTGAGTGTGATTTTGACCAGCATAGGACATTAGTAAGGGGGAGAGTGTTTATAGACCTTAGATGACTGACTAAGAAATTTTTATATACTCTTTAGGCAGTGGGGAGCCATTGAAGATTTTTATTTTTTATAGTTGCTTTTTCTTTTCTTATTTTTACCATTTTTTTAAACCCTTATCAGTGGCTTTAAGTGCATTCAAATGGTAATGCAACCATCATCACTGCCCACCTGCAGAACTTTCTTCTCCTTCCCAAACATAAAGTCTGCACCCATCAAATAGTACATCAAAGGTTTTTGGTAGCAGAGAATTAGTGAGACCAGAGCTGTGTTATGTAATTGTTGGACTATCAAGAACAGATTTTCCTTGGACTATCAGATGTACCTTAGACTACCAAGAACAAAAGGTGGCTCTTGCTCCCATTTCAGAATTATTTTGTAATCAAACTACCATCACAAGCAAAGATGGTTTATTTATGAGATCATATCCTCCTTGGACTCAGAAGAAGAAAGGGGATAAGAAAGACAGATAATTGTGACCAGAATTTGAATATAAAATGAATGACAATTATGAGTAATTATCATTACTATTAGCTCTTACTCCATGCCAGACATTAAATTAAGTTCCTGATCTGTATTATCTCATTTAATCTTCACAACAACCATATATGATTATAACAATGTTACAGATAAGGGCTCTGATGTTTAGAGAAATTCAGTAATTTGCCCAGATTACACAGCTGGTGTTTTAATCTAGTTGAAGTCTTTAACAATATACTGCACTGAGAGAAAAACCAAGCACCTTTTAACCAAATACATATCAAATAACAAACCACTTCTTCAGAACAATAAAAAATTCTTCTACTTCCATTATTTATTTCTGGTCACAGATTTTTGCACTTCTCTATGAAAACTGGGACACACCCATATTATAGCTCTTAGAAGCTTACCAAGAACTTTCCCATTCATTTAATTCTGCCCTTAGAACCTCAAAACAAGCCTCTGAAATATGTAAGGCAAATATGGTTTTCTTTTATTTCCGAGAACACTGAGTACAAAGAGATTAAGTGCTGGCTTGTCATTCAACTGGTAGGAACTCATCAAAGCTTCCTCCAAGCGTCCCGATACCCACCTTACTGTGCCTTCCCTTGAAGTGCTGATCTTTTTTTTTTTCTTTTTCAATGTATGGTTGCTTTTCACCTGCCTCCAGCAACAGATCTGACTGGAGACCTGGTTTGCAACCTTGTTATGTGCCCTGGCTGGGGAATCGAACCTGCGACCTTTGGGTTCGCAGGCCAGCGCCTGATCCACTGTGAAGTGCTGATCTTGATAAAACTTTGTGGTATATGTTTTTCTATTAAAACATATCTTATTAGTCTTTACAGTGGGGAGCTAGGTCTTCAGAATAAACTGAGTGCTTGATTTCTGTTTAGACAGGTACCTTAACAAGAGAGGGTTTGGATCTCTGGGGAGTCGTGCCCTGCGATAAGAATGGGTGAGTACTGTCAACCCAAAAACATCTAAACCTGTAGAGAATTTTTACAAGAGTTTATCTGAGCCCAAATTGACAACAATTGTTTGGAATCAAGATCTTAAATGCTCTGGAGAGCGACAGTTTTGCAGTTTCTTTTATGCATATGAAATTAAGGAGGGAGCCTAGGAAGAATGCCTAAAGATGGGAGAAAGCAAGGCAGGGTAGTTCACAGGATTTTGTGCTCTCTTGAGGGTGGCTACTTCAAAGGCTTATTTCAAAGGTACATTACAAAAACAACGGGCAGGGCTTGCCTGGGGTGGGACTACCCACCATGACCTGCCCAGTTAAATATTTACTGTCATCCTTGACTGGTGTGGCTCAATGGATTGAGTGCCAGTCTGCAAACCAGAGAAGGGACATTGGTTCAATTCCCAGCCAGGGCACATGCTCGGTTGTGGGTCAGGTCCCCAGTTGGGGCCTTGCAAACGGCAACCACACATGGATGTGTCTCTCCCTCTCTTTCACCCTTCTATCCCCTCTCTAAAAAGAAATAAAATCTTTAAAGATAAATTTATGATCAGATCGCCCATGAGGTTACTTTCCATACAGCTCCTTTATCATCCATAGTGCCTTGGACTAAATGCACTGTAGTTTCCCTTTTGTCATGAACACTAAAAATAGAAACACTTCAGCTTTGGCTTTGGTGAGCAGTGTTTGTCAGTGTAGCTTCATTTAAATTCACCTTTTAAATATTTTCACTAATATTTTACACTAACACATGTATGTTTGCCAGACCCTAGTCCCTGCCACATGCCACACACAAACCCAGGAGATGAAGAAGTTTTGACACTGCGTTCAAATCCTGGCTAAAATATAATTAAAGTGAGCACACTAGTCAGGGGCCTGAAGGTGACCCAGGGCATCTAATTAGGATAATACTAGGACACTGTCCCTCCGGGAAATAACATTCCTTGAACAAACTCAATGAAGCCTTTCTGTGTGCTAGGAGGAAGGACACTGTACTCACCTGTGTACCCTGAAGTTCAATATGAGAAGCATCTGTGGAGTTGGAGCTAGTTTCCCCATTTTCCTTGGTATTCTAGTTCTGAGAACTTGACCTTTTGGCTGCTGCCTGATTCCTCGGTTTTGGCAGCTTTTAGCAACAAGTGGTGAAGATTTGCATAGCCCCTCCTGACGCCCTCTTGTGGTCATGTCTGGATTGACTTCTCTGCATCCTTTTCTCTCTACTACAACCTCCAGCGCAATCCGAACAGGAAATATTTGCCATTTCCTTTTTATTTTTACATGAAGGTATTTCTCACTTATAAACTAAATCATAAGACATTTTATCCATAAAATGTCCATGGCTGTTCTTCTGCATTATTCAGATGACATACAATTTATTCATAAAATATTTTAATTATAGGTGTCAAATACATTTTCATGTTAAAACATGAATATAAAATATTTATAAACAAATCTACTTCCTGGGTTAAAGAAATTAATCTTCATACCTCTACCACATTAGTATGTAGAAAAAGCCTTTTATAAGTATAAACTCTCTGAACATTTTTTCATCTTCCCTTGAAAATAGATTTGGATATATTCTTGATTTCCTTGTTTGTTAATATTTTTCCGTTTAGGCTTCTACAGAACATATATACATTTATTAAAATATGTGAGCATCTTGAAAGCAGTATGTTTCTTATTTATATTTGTGCCTCTAATGCTGTAGCATATACCCAGCACACATACATGTTTGTTCATCTAAAATTAACTGAACGTGTTCCATATTTTGAATCCTTCTCTACTTAGTGAATTGACATCAACTCTATTTACCAAACTTTTTATTTTTAAATGTTACTTGTCAAATTTAACTAAAAATAATTGATGTGATATTTAGGTTATTCATTAATAGGTTCATTACTCTACTCCTGCCTTCCTCCAAAATGTTGAAAGTTGGATTCAAATGACTAAATTAACAACTTAAAAAATTTAGCCCTGGCTGGTGGCACAGTGGATAAGGTGCCAGCCTGCAAACCCAAAGGTTGCTAGTTTGATTCCCAGCCAGGGTACATAACCAGGTTGCAGGCCAGGTCTGCAGCTGGAGGCAGGTGAAAGGCAACCATACATTGATATTTCTCTCCTTCTCTGCCACTCTCTCCCTTCCCCTCTCTCTAATATAATAAATAAAATCTTTATAAAAATTTTTTTCAATTGCTAATTTTAATTTATAACATGAGAGGAAACAGGTTCAATTCTAGGTAAGAGGTTAGCACCTGACTTACAAGCTATTAAATATCTTCTAATAAAAGGCGAGCTCCAGTAATTCCTAGGTTTTCCAAAAAGAGTTTGCTCAATGTGTCAGATACTTAAAGAACACTACCTGGACTACATGAGCATGATAAATCACAAGCATTCAAATAAAGATACAAGGTTAGAATTAGAGAGTTCTGTTTCTTTGTTGTGTGAACCAGAATCACCCAATCTCAGGTCTTCATGGTTTCATAATTATGACTCTGTGTGCCATTTTAAAAATAAGATCTTTTTTTCCTGTTCTGTGTTTGCTTCCTGGTGTGAGCTTAAGCTTCCTTGTTAATCACAGTGCCATTGATGTCTTCCTTTTACTTGTTCACTGAAATACCAGGGGCCTGTTGTAAACCACTAAACCAAACTTGATCCTTTCATATTCTCTCTTCAGAACGCAGGCTAAGCAATCTCTCTTCACTCAGCTATCCTCCATCCAAAAGAGAAATGGCCTAAAAACCTTACTGCTTGTCCATCAAGGTTCAGTTAAAGCTATCTGAAATCTTTGTAATAAGAAATACATATTAAAGTACCCAGTTCAATAAGCAGCATTATCTTATTCATCCCAGAGTTACAACTGTTAGTGTCTAATAATATGTTAATGTTCTTTTCTTAGAAATAAAAAAAGAAAGAAAGGCTGTAGGGCCTCTGATCTACATAGGAAGGTAAAACTGAACCTAAGCACCAATATTATAAACAAACTCCTGCTCCTACATGTGGCTGTACACACACACACACACACACACACACACACACATACACACACGTCCCAAATACCAGGGGCCTTGTAAACCACGAAAGCCAACTTGATCCTTTCCTATATAAGGGTAGATATGATCAACCAGGTCAATAATCAGCTGAGAGAAGCTTGAGGGAGCCTGAAAGAAATGTGGCTGAATTATGAGTTAACACTGTGATATGGATGCTTTCGAGAATAAAAGGCTGAGTGCCCACTTTGGCAGCACATACACTAAAATTGGAACGATACAGAGAAGGTGAGCATGGCCCCTGCACAACGATGACACACAAATTCATGAAACGGTCCATATTTTTATGGGAAAAGTCCATATACATCATCTGTTAAAAAAAAAAGAAAAGAATAAAAGGCTGTAATAAAGCAGTATTTAAAGAAATGCAGTGTCCCTAGCATTAGAAATAATAGCCTTGTCCTAAAGACCACATTTTAAGGCAAACTACAACAAATAAAAACTTTTTCAAGAAAGTAACTGGAGGGCCCTGACTGGTGACACAGTGGATGAGGCACCAGCCTGTGAACCCAAAGGTCGCTGGTTTGATTCCCCAGTCAGGGCACATAACCAGGTTGCAAGCCAGGTCTCCAGTCAGGTTCAAAATGTTTGAAGCCACTGGCTGGAGGCAGGCGAAAGACAACCATACATTGATGTCTCTCTCCCTTTCTGCCTCTCTTTCTTCCTCTCTCTCTAAAAAATAATTAAGAAAAAACAAAAAAGGAATGGTGAGTGGTCTGGAGATTGTGCATTGAAGGCACAGCTATAGGTTTCTGTGTAGCCCCAGAGGAAGGGAGGATAAGAAGGGGTACAAGTGAGCTGGTCCACAAAAGTTGACATGTAGAAGAGGGAGAATAAGTAGATTCTGACTAGCTCCAGAAGCACACTTTGCCTCAATGCAGGAAACACCTTCTGCTCTCCGAAATCCTCCTGGGGTGAGCTGTTCTGAACCATCTACTGTGCTGTCCATTTAAGAAGGAACTGACAACAAGATTGCAGAGGACAGGCCTCTAATGGACCAGAGGCTAAACTTGAGGACTTCGACCCTGTATTAGTGAGGACATATGACATTTGAGTTGAATGTCAGCAGGTTTTAGATGAAACCGCTTTCTGTAGGAAGTGATGGTGATAATGGCTGTAACGTGGACACTATGAGGTGAATGCCAGGGTGGAAGAGGAGAATACAGTGTCTCTTGAAAAAATATTTTTTAGGGTTCATTTCTTTAATATCGTGGTCTTCCAGATTTCCAGTACCAACCAACTCATTCATGTATTCACTCATCCATTTGTTGATTGTCTAATGTTGGCCAAATGTTAAACATGGTGGTGAGATACTGAAGGGCTAGCCCTGCACTGAAGGATTAATAGGGAAGATAGCACATGAGCAGTTACAGCATGAGTGAGGCTATTCTGTCTCACAGCATAGGAAATGAAGGAGTCTGGTAGTTGGAATGGGGGTAGACATGCTTAGAATTAAAGGTGATGCTTCTAGTTCTCTCCATACCTCTGGAGTTAAGCCTGTGGCAGAGAAAGAGGAAGGAAAGTAGGGCTGAAAGAGCTTGAAAGAACCTCAAAGACTTTTCTCATCCTCAACTAAACTCACATGAGGCTGATGGCTGAGAAGCCGTATTATTCCATAGGGACTGGAGAGAGGATATGTCATGTAACAAAGCACATTAAGCTACTTCTTGAAAAGTCACCTCTAGAAGCTCCATTTTGGTCTGGGGGACTGGTACTGATGCCCTTTCCCTCTTGTCCTTTAGCTTCCAGGAAGTCCACAGCTTTGCTGCAGGCCAGGCTGTGCCGTGGGGCCCACTTTGCGCAGCCATGGCCAGCTGCCACTCTCTGGTTCTTCTGGACGGGGCCATCCAGGGAGACCCTCTGGACCTCAAAATGTTTGAAGCCACTGCCTGGGTAAGCCTCTGGTCTGCAGAGAATCTAAGAAGCTTTCTTAATGCCTAAGCACCACAGGTCTTATCACAGATACTCAATACTTGTGAAATGGGGGGGCTCCAACATGGACTACGAGTAGGGGGTGACCATTCTGAGCCTGGCTTCCTATTCTGTACATCACAACTCTGTGATAGGGTTATTTTGAGTAAATGGAATGATGCCCTTAACAAATTCCTAGCACATATTATAAGCTCAATTGTATGACTGTAATTATAAATACATCTTTTTTTTTTTTTTTAATTTTCAGGTTGTAGTATGAGCAATGTCTTGTTTCAAAGTCTTCTAGAACATGGAGTTTAGAAAACATTGCTGTCCCCCATGCTTAGGACAACTCATTGTTAGCAGGAGTTTTATTCCTATAAATATTATATTGACTTTGTTTTTAAGAATGAAAACATGAAAAAGGAAAGCATAAGAGCTTTTGTTGAGACTTTGAAGTGGATTTAAGAACAAGTGGTGCTGTGTAGGAAGAGGAAGGTGGCCCTCCTGGTTCTAGTTTTGTGTCCGTTCTAGATGACCACTTGACCCTGGAAAGTCAATTTTGTTGTTGGGGCTTGGTTCCCATGACCTTAAAATGAGGGGTTGGAGTAGACCCTCAGTGTTTACCTAAAATGAACCAAAAAAGCTGGAATCTTTTCTTAAGAGAAAACCTTATTCAGAAGCACCTTATGAAAAACAAATAGCGGGAGTTGATCTTGTTGAGCTGGGGAATAAAGGTCAAGTTTAGGGAACACACACCCCTACCTCCTCAGCCACAAGCCTGCCTCCACCCCTAGCAGCTGGGTGCTGCTGGGGACCCATCTGACACCTCTGTGAGCCTCACTGAAGGAGACAATCCTTAGAGTCCCTTCTGACTCTAGCAGGACATGTCTGTAGCAGTTGGATATACATTGCCAATCTTTAGTCTTTCCTGGGTTATTGTTTCTATATCTTTAAGTAGGGATTATAATTTCCTCTCGGAGATTTTTTTAGCCACTCAATGATATGATTACAAGGCATTTTGACATTTTTTGGTAAAATGTCCCTTTGACTATTACTGAGTATTTACTGAACATCGGCCATATATATCACTATCCCTGCTATTCCTCACCTTGAGGACCAACAGTCCAAATTAGAGAGGGAAGAGCGGGAATAGCTGTGGACTCCAGAGAGAGAAAGACAGTAAAGTGTTTGTCTCACACATTGCAAGTCAGGCTAGTCATACTATTTCCAGTCAAGCTCTGCGGAAGTAGAGACTAAGCCCTTCATTCAGCACATTCCAACAGAGAAAGCAGGATAAATTGCATGAATAATTCAGAAGTGTCTGCCCTTCAAGTTCTGCAGTGTTTTCAATGCATTATATTATTTTTTCCTCTGTCGAAACAAGACTGGTCTGCCTCCACCCATCTAAGGGAGAAGAACTGAGAATACGTGGGCGTATGAGGATTTTTCTCAAGGGGAGGGTTTGAACATAGCGTCAGTGGATGAATAAGACATAAATCTCTACAAAAAAAAAAAAAAAAGGAAATAAATCTCTACAATGAAAATATTCCATTTGTGAAACAGGAAATGACTCTTTCTGGGGACAATTTCCACATCAAAGGAGTGCCTGCACACACCATGGTAGTTAAGCCCTGCAAAACAGCCAGCCCGGTAAGCCTTGTTTGCTACCCACCTTGCAACACCCAACCTCAAGGGGACAGTCTTGTCAGGTCCACAATTTTGAAAGGTCACAGAAATGTCTTCTTTGAATTCCACATGAGAAAATTGATGAGACCTTGTTTCCCTTATTTGCTTAAAAATAAAAAAGTACTGAGGGAGGACTAGTTAATTTGCTCTAGGTAGAAGCTATATTGGTGTGTCCCTCTCTATTCCCTATCCCTCAACCAGGTCCCAGTGGAAGGAATTGTGATCCTGCATCAGTTCCCATTCTCATCAGCACTGCAGAGGATGACGGTTGTTGTCCAAGAGATGGGGGGTGACCGGCTGGTGTTCATGAAAGGCGCACCAGAGAAGGTGGCCAGCTTTTGCCAGCCCGAAACAGGTAAGTGAACAGGCTTGTATTGCAGCTGGCTGATTTGTAGTTCAAGCCCAAATATGGTCCCTTAACACTTGATGTACAATTCCATTTGCTTATTGATCACTACCAGCAGGCTGACTCATTTACATCCCAAACTCAATACTAAAATCAAGATTATATTTTTCATTTCCTGTATTTTCTATCTTGGTGAATGATACTACCATTCTCCTCCTTCGTGGAATTTAAGGTTCTTCCCAGCATTGTCCCTCTTCCTCAGGGCCTTTGTCTTGGGAATTGCTAGTCCATGACCTTGTCACTCCATCAGCTCAGGCCCTCATTGTCCTTCTATTGGATCACTTTAATAGTTGGTCAATTAACCCCCTGCTCCCAGGCACCCCTACCCTGATTCACCCTTTATACTCTGACTAGATTGGGTTTTCCATCACAAAATATAACTATGCTGTCACTTTCCTCTTTTCTTTTGGTTGCTTCCCATAGGCTCCAGGAAAATCCTAATAGATGTGTCTCTCTGTATGCTTCCATAGCACAGCATTCCGCAATGGCTACACAGAGGCCTTGAGATCAAGGTCTGCTGTTTAATCTTTGCAGAACCAATGGCTGGCACATAGTAGACTGTCAGGAAATGTTTGGTGGTTAAACTGGAGAAAAAAGATTTATACATTTATCTCATCCCATTTTATTATTTTTAAAAATACTTCCTTCTCATTTCAGTATCACTGAATCCCAAGATGTCAATCCTGACAGTGTTGTTTTATTTAGAGTGGGCTCCTCCTGACTTGTTGTGTACCTTTTTAGGGATGTGGTTCTTTTTTTCCCCCCTTTTCCTCCACCAGTACCAACCGAGTAAACATTACCTGCTAATCTTGTGTTGTTTTCTGAATAGTACCAACTAGTTTTGCCAGTGAACTTCAAATTTACACGATTCAGGGCTTCCGAGTCATAGCACTGGCCTACAAAAAGCTGGAAATGGACCAACACACCTCTGCCTTGGTGAGGTAAATGTGGGGGATTTTCATAAAGCAGGATGATTTGGTGGGAAGGTGCACCAGCCTGGTCAGTGGACTCAGCAATATAGGTTGCTGGATTCATGTGTATGAAATGTCTCTGAATTTAGTAAACATGGATATAATCATCCCTACTCTGTCTAAATCACAAAGCTGATGTGAACACTGACTGGGAGAATTTACCAAGAAATAGCTGTATACACTCTGAACTATGATATGGCTATATACCTTTGTCAAAACAGATATATGAATATAAGCAATGTTTCATAGTATGAAATTATGGTTATTTTGAAACAAATACCAGTAGCTAATATTTAAAATTATAGTTGGTGAATTAGTTAAAAGTTAGAAAACATAACATTTTTCTGAAAAAAAAATTCTTGATAAGAAATGCACAACTTAATGAAGGACTTACATAAATTAAGAAATATTTGTATAAAAATAAGAAAAGTGGCCCTGGCTGGTGGCATGGTGGATAAGGCGCCAGCCTGCAAACCCAAAAGTTGCTGATTCGATTCCCAGCCAGGGCACATAACCAGGTTGCAAGCCAGGTCTCCAGCCAGGTCCATAGCTGGAAGCAGGTGACAGGCAATCATACATTGATGTTTTGCTTCCTCCCTGCCTCTCTCCCTTCCCCCCTCTCTGGAAATAATAAATAAAATCTAAAAGAAAAAGATTCTCTCTTAATAAAAAATATAATAATAAGAAAAGCTTCAGAGTGGCCATTGGAGAGGAAGTTTTGGTATGATTAGATTAAAACAGGGATCCCACAAAGCTAAAATGGGCTATTAGTTCAATTTTATTTGCTGTTTTATTTTCCACTGTTTTCAGTGCCAGCCGTTATTGGTATCACCGCTGTGGAGATAATCAAGGCTTTTTTTGTTGTTTAGGGTTTTAAATTTGGAAGGTCTAACGTATTTGTGTTCAACCCTGTCATACTCAACGAAAGTCTGTTATTGTAACTATATTTTGTACCACTTCCTTTTTATACAAAAATAAAACTCATGTATATAATCTGCACATATTTGTAAAAATGAATATGCTGCCATCCTACAGAGTAAAAAAGAAAAAGCAAAATATGCAGTGTATTACAAAGGTAGTAGCTTAATAAATGCTCAGCTGACGCCACTAAAACAAAAGGCAGCAACACTTTGCTGGCACCTGTGTGCAGAATGATTAGGGCTACCACAGCTAGGAATGCCTGATGGAGGTGTTACACTGTGAAGCCTCAAACAGCACCAGCAGCCTGGCTGTTGGTGAGGCCACTGAAATGGTTTAAAACTCTTGTAAAACTCCGATCAAAAACAGTACAACCTCCTTTCAACTTACGCAGTACTTTGTGCTTATGTGTAAAACAGAGCTAGGGAAAATATATAAGCAACTTTATACCTGTTTAACATAATATAGTTAGTTGGGTTATATACACTGTGATATAGTATACTATGTGGTATAATGTAAACAGTATAAGCCTGTGCTGACTTAGGAGAGTACAAACAATCTTTTAGGGTCCGTGAATGTCCTGTAAAATATTCAAAGGGCGTGCGGGACACAGGGTAATCCTTCGTTGTGCATTTATCACTGCAGAAAATCTTGCATAGATGTTGAAAAAGTTTCTAAATCGTCCTCTAGAGGCAGCACCGCCCCTGCTGAGAATCGCAGATGTGTCCCAACCCTGTCACTTCCAGTCGGCAGAAAGGCCCAGAGGCACAAGTGACTCATCCAAAGTCACTGAATATTATATTCCTGAGCATATTGGGCCATTCTCAGGGGGCCAGCTTAATGTGACCCTTAAAAGGGTCATTTTGGCTTTTGAGACTCTGGGCACTGTAATTTAATCAACTCACGTCACTCAAATCACTGGTCAGAGAGCTGACAGTGAACTTGGAGATTGGATCTCACATTTTCAAGAAGAGGAAACTTGCTTTGAGGCGAGTCGTTCCAGTTGTGCCCACTTCCTGCCATTCTGGTGCAGAGGTTAGCAGTGTTCTGGGAGCACTGTGCCCCTGGCCCGTGTGAGGCCTGCATAGCAGGCGAGACCAGCTGGCCTTCCTGGCTATTGCTCTCATCTGTATCCCAGCCAGATACACGTAATGCTGGGTTTTGCTCTTGTGTCTGCTAAAAGTGCCTGAGTCTCGGATAAATGAATCTTGGAGGATTTTTTAGCCCCCAGCCCCCATATTACTCCCCTGGTACTTGGTCCTGTGGAATGTCTTAGAAATGGCCTGTGGTGGATGGGGGCCGCAGGGACCCCACTTGCTGCAGAAAGGATCGTACTTGATGTAGAAGAGCAATGTTAGCAACTGAGAGAGCGAGGGGGGAGGTTGGACTTTAAAGAGAGCTTTTGAAGTTATGGCCCCATACTCCTTGCACTAAAATGCTACTGATTATAGGTTCATTTCTAGAAAAACTGGCACTTTATATTTTTCTTGTGCCCTACTTATTTTCCATGATGTTTTGTACCAGATGTAGAATTGTTCTCTGGTGGTTGCCAGCAGGTGAGGTAATGAAAATCAGCACAGCAAATGGAAGAGACCTTTGCAGCCATTTAGTTTCTTTTCTGCAAAGGTTAAAGCAAACCTTTTTGCTTAATAAGTACTCTCTCTTCTGCTTGGTCCAGTCAGAGTAAATGTCTCTGTAACCCTTCCCTGTCTGGATGGTTCCTGGCACATACCAAGTGTCTCAGGCCTGGTGTTAGAATGAGTGAATTGGGACCATTCTGACAGGAAGGGATTTGTCTTTGTGTTTGCTTTTGTGTCCTGTAAGAAGGAAGATGATGTGCTGTTTCTGTTCAATCATTCAGGGGCAAAGTAGAATCAGACCTGGTATTTCTGGGATTGCTGATCTTGGAGAATCAATTGAAGGAAGAGACAAAACCTGTCCTGGAGGAGCTCATCTCAGCCCGGATAAGGACGGTAATGATCACAGGTATAGAAAAAAGTAGAAAAGAGTAAGATTTGATGTGGAAATGGAGAGAGTCACTCATTTAGCAAACACTGTTGACTACCTACTATGTATGGACCAGGCAACATTCTAGATTCTAGAGATGGGCAACCAAAAGGCAGTTATTTTTCTCACTGAGCTTCCATTCACATGGGACAAGATAGAAAGTCAATCAATCGATCTATCAACACTCAAATAATCAAATAAACAGCTAGTATTGAGTGTTACGAGATACATAAAACATAACGGTGATGTGGCAAAGTGTCTGACAGGCTCTTGTAGATGTTATGTTATCTTCTCTGAGAGAGACCTCAATGGGAAAAGATGTAAGTCATGCAAATGATGATTTTATTGTTAAATGTTAGGAGAAGAAGAATACTTGTTCAATGTGGTTTGTAAACCACCCATCAATAATGGGATCTACAATTCTGGAGATTAAAAAAATGTTTTCTTCTCTATTTCTACTTTCAAGTCCCCAATCATACAAACAGGAGTGGTGATAAAGGATCATGCAAGAGAAATGTGTAAAATTTCCTAATGAATGCTTCTAAGTGGAGAATAAATGATTTTCTAACGCATTCATATTTTTTAAGTGTGTCTTCCATCTCATAGTCAGAGGCATTCAATTCCACTAATTGTGTTACCAAGATAGACCATTTCCCCACCCCATATCTCCTGAATCCAATTCTACTGTTGGGAACTCAAGAATACTTCTACTTTCCCTTCTGTACTTTTCCATCCCCTATTCCCACTTCCACAATCTTAGAGACTTTGGGTTACTTTTACTCTCTCCCTTTCCAGTCCCTCAATTCAACTTTTAGATATTGCTGAGTTAATTCACTACTTATTAAAATATCCCTTGCATTACAACACCTGTGTTTCAAAAATCTTTATTTAGCATTATTTTACACACTCATAATCTATCCTTAATTATTTAGATTTGTGTAGAAATAAGAGTTAATTACCATCTCTCTCCCCCTTCCCTCATATTGTTTCTGTTCTGTTTTTCCTTGCTTGGTTGTCATTTTTTTTCCCCCTCAAAAATTGTCCTTGAACAGGATAGAAGGTTGATATACTCTCTGATTTCTTACATAGCTTGGAATATCTTTCTTTGCTCTGACAGTTGAATTAGTATAGACTTCGGGGTTGCTTTCTTCTTTTCTTAATAAGCTGTAGCTGTCTTTCCTTTGCCCTCTGGCTTTTGGTATTGCATATTACAAGTTCACTGTCAGTTCACTGTGGGTAACTTGTTCTTTTCTGCATATAACCCTTTTCTTTTAACTTTGAAGTTTAGGAATGTTATCAGAATATGCTTTGTAACTTTGTCACTTTTTATTAATTTGGTCTGGAACATAGTGAGCACTTTTAAGCTGCCTTTGTCCTCTCAGGAAAATTTCTTCAGTTGTTCAAAAACTTCTTCTATTGTTTATTTAATTATTGCCTTTGTTCTTTCTCTTCCCTTTTTTCCTTCTGGAGTTTCTATGATTCATATGACAGGCCTCCTGGATCTATGCTCTCAGTTTCTTACCTTTTTTCTGGTGACTGTAATATTTTTATAATTTTGCTTTTATGCTTAAAGATTTCTTTTTTGCACCCAGTTTTTCTAAACCACAAACTCAGGTCTCACAAAGACTATTATCTTCTCCAAAAACCTTTTCTTTTTCCCCAATGCAAGGTTTATGTGTCTCTCACAGCCACTTTCCTTTACCCAGCATGTGTTCTAGTTGTGCTTGCTGCCTCATCTTCTCCTATCTTCCTACTGGGGTTTCTTAGATAGGTTGTTACGTAGTCTTTTGTCTGACAACTGAGGCTTGGGCCTGGGCTGCAGATCCTCAACAGTAGAACCCCAACAGTGGTAGATGCAAAATGGGCCTGCATTGCAAAGCAGACCAACCACTGGGTTGGGGGAGCCTTTTAGCTCTCAACACTCGTGAGACTCTTCCAAACTGAGGGTTCAGCAGCTCTTTTCCACCAGTTAGCTCTTTTGAAGACCCTCAGAAGGGTTTTGGTAGAAACCTGAAAAAAGCTATGCTAAGGATTGCCAGCCAGATCTTATTTACTTATTTTGGTTCTAGGAATTACAGCATCCTCCATACTTACCCTTTCAAGAAGCCTTACAACCATGAACATTTTTTTACCTTCTTTCCTTTATGTAATAGTTGTCATGTGCCTAGCAGACAATGAAAATCCCACTGGGCAATGTGAAAGATTTACTTTCAATAGTCAAGAGGTTTTAAAGAATATAAGTGAAGAAGAATAAACTTTTACATTTACCCAAATTTTTATTATTACTGTCACTATGTTTTCATTCCTTATGTTCTAAGTTTCCCTCTGGTGCCATTTCCTTTCAGCCTAAACCACTTCTTTTAGCATTTTTTTTTTTTGGGCATGTCCTCTGGCAAAATAAAAATTATCTTAGCTTCCCTTTACCTAAGAATGTCTTCATTTTACTTTATTCCTGAAAGATGTTTTCATAGATGTCTGAGTTAACAGTGTTTTTTTTTTTTTTTCTTTCTGTAGTTTAAAGATGTTCTGTCATTTTCTTTCCTTTATGGTTTTTAATTGGAAAGTTGTGATAATTTTAATTTGAATAATTATTCCCTTATATATAATGTATTCTTTTTTCCTAGCTGCTCCTAAGATATTTTATTTATCTTTGGTTTTTAGCAGTTTATGTGTTTAGATGTGGCTCTCATTGAATTGTTAAGGGTTCACTGAGCTTCTTAAATCTATACATTAAAAAATGTAAGTTTCTGCTATTAATTTTTAAAAACAATTTTTCTATTTGTCTTTTTCTCCTCTTTTTAAAAACATTCTATAATACAAATGTGAGTCTTTTTGACATCTTTTGGGTCCTCTTTTCTTTTAAGAGTTTTCTCTCTGCTCTTCAGGTTGTATAATTTCTATTGCTCTGACTTTTTCTCCTCATCTCCATTCTGTTATTGAGTACATCTAATGAATTTTTGCAACTTCAACTGTTACATTGGTCATTTCTAAAGTAGCCATTTAGTTCTTTTTTATAGAGTATTTTTTTTTCTGTTTAGGACATCTTTCTTATTATTTATTTCAAGAGTATTATTAATCTTCACCATGTGGAGGAGGCTTACAATAGCTACTTTAAAAACATCATGTAATAATTACATTATCTGGGTTACTTTGGAACATGCAATTATTGATTCATTTTTCTTGAGAATTGACCAGACTTTCAAGGTTTTTTTTTTTTTTTAATATGTTGAGTATCCTAAATATTTTAAGTACAATGTTTTGAGACTTGACTTTGGATCCTGTTAAAATTCTTTGGAGAATGTTGAGTTTTGTTTGTTTGTTTTTTAGCAACAAAAACCTCAGGGATATAGGCGGTGATTAAAATCATTGTTTAATCCTTGAAGCCTTTGCTGTCCTTCTTTGGGTTTGTTCTGCACATGCACAGCTCTGTATTGGGCCTGGAACTTACATAGTTCATCTTCTGATATAGACTCTTTGTCTAGGTCTTTCCTTTCCAGGATTTCCCTCATAACTCTTCAGCCCTCAGGTGCCTGTCTTCCTAGTCCCTCTGGGCAGAAAGGCTAGGTTCTCAGAGTTTGGCTACCTGCACAGCCACAGGGTCAAATATGTAGGAGGAAAGAGGAAAAAACAAAACAAAACAGAAAACCTTGAGAATCTTAGCACCTTGTAGATTGTTTCTTCAAATTTGACTCTCTTCCACATTCTGTCTACTTACGATAGTTGATTTTTGTATTAGAACTAGTTTCCCACTGTTGTCAGTGGGGGAGAGAGATTTTAGTGGGCTGATTCTATTTTGCTCAAAGTGGGACCACCAGATACTATATGAAACCAGTAGGGTCTTGCTAAATGTTTACTAAACTGTTAACAAATGACAGAAATAGATTTGAGTTTTGCCCCCTGCCTTTTTTTCCCCCCTTTCCATTCTCTGACAAAAATATACTGGTAGGCCATAAAGTAACCAGATGAAAAGCAGCAAGAACCAGAAAAGAGATTGTGAAAGTAAGGAAGGTCAAGGCTGAGGGAGATCTTAAATGTTATTTCTCTTCAAACCTAGAATAAGGTTTTAACTCCACCTACTTTTTCCAGGCTCTTTCTGAATTTGTTCTAGCTCTTCCGCCTCATGTGAAGATAGTTTTCCTTTGTTTTAGGTGACAATCTTCAGACTGCAATAACAGTGGCCAGGAAGTGTGGAATGGTTTCTGAAGGCCAGAAAGTTATTCTCATTGAAGCGAATGAAAGTCCTGAGTCCTCTTCAGCATCTATAGCTTGGAAATTAGTGGAAGAGAAGAAACACATTGCATATGGAAATCAGGTATATTGAGAAACAGACTTTCTGCCATCTTGTCTAATATTTTCTAATGCTAACAGTGTTGACAGCTGATCAGCTTTGACCGGCAGAGGTGTGCAGGTAACCTAAGCTCAACATCCTTCTCTGAATGTTGAACACATATGCAGTGTAAATAACTGAATTATATCAGTTTTCCATACCTTTCCAACTGAGCTTTAAGGTACAGTGCTTTCCTGGGTTGCTAAAAATTATCCATTCTTTTAAACTTAAAAAATGTTGGCTCTGTACAAGAAAGAATATAGTAAGGGGGGCTGATGATCTGATTTTCCTTGCTTGTCAGCCACCCTGTTGAGTTCAAAGGGGATTTAGTTCCCAAGAGAGATCCCACTGGGTGAATTGGAAACTCTGACTGTATCTTCAGGGTGGGGGAAAAGGTTTTACTCATTCATCTCCAATATTATCAATATCCTATCTCTATTGTGTCCTTGTGGAACAATATTATTTCTCTAAGAAAAAAATTTGTAAGTTCTCACTTCAGGGAGAGATTTGTTAAGCTGCAATGCTTTCATATTTTGTGCTTGAAATGTGTGAAATGTGCTGTTCTCTGAGACTCACTAGGATCAAATCAGGATGAGAGCAGGATATGATTGTTATTCTCCTATTCACTGGAGACCAGGGTGTGCAGTCTGTCAGCGAGACTGGTCTCACTAAGAGAAAGTGCTGCTCTGAGGAATCAGGACTAGAGTGTGAGTTTTCAAGAGAAACTCCATGGACTGCCACCATTGTCTTCTCTCAGTTCTGCTGTGGTCCTGACCATTCTGTCAAGTCTAAAAGCACTGTGTCTTGTTTTGCAGGACCATTACATTAACATCAGGGAAGAAGTCTGTGATAATGGCACAGAAGGAAGCTACCATTTTGCCCTAAGTGGGAAATCCTTTCAGGTCATCAGTCAGCATTTCAACAGCCTGCTGCCAAAGGTAAGGTCTCAGAGGTTACATGTCTCTGGGTAAAGGTGCTGACAATGCCATCTACAGGGCATGATCCTTAGTAATTTCAGATCTCTAAATAGGTAGGTAAAGTATACCTATTGAATGTATTATAAAAGAGGTAGATATTTTTACAGAGGTTACTGTTGCCTCATTTCCTTACAGATTTAAAATCAGTAAACTTGATTAGCCAATTTTCCATCATTTATAGGGTTAAAATACTCATGGCTTCTCAGGTAATCAGGATTGCTTTGGGGTAGCTGTCCCTACATTGCCATGTTAGGAGTCTCACAGTATACTGAAAATTCAGAATTACACAATAAAACGGGCTAGGAGTAGAGGAATTTCATTTGGTTTTTGATAGAGGACCACTATGCAGAAAAAGGGAAAACTTAAAAACTTTTCTGGCCCTGGCTAGTAGTACAGTGGATAAGACACCAGCTTGCAAACCCAAAGGTCACTGATTTGATTCCCTAGCTGGGGCACATAACCAGGTTGCAAGCCAGATCTCCAGCAGGGTCCATGGCTGGAGGCAGGTGAAAAGCAACCATACATTGATGCCTCTCTCCCTCTCTGCCTCTCTCCCTTCCTCTCTCTCTGGACATAATAAATAAAATCTTAAAAACAAAACAAAAATAAAAAACTTTTCTGATGAAGAATAAACCCATAGTCGGTGATTTATTTGTATTCTATTACTCACCATCTTAGGCACTGCTGAAGCAAAAATGAATAAAGACTCTGAGGTCAAGTGAACACTAAGCTGAGTTTATTGCCAGGGAGCATGCAGAGCTAACCCAGAAGAATTTAATATAAAATAGATCTCTGGTCAAGGGGCTGGGAGAGGTTTTTATACCACCAAACCATCAATGTTCCATAGTTCAAATTAGGCTTGCAATATCAGCTGAATTTTACAACTGGACAAGCCCAGATGGTATGGTTAAGTCAAAGACCATGCAGAGTTACTTTACTATTTCAATAGTCGGCTATTTTTCCGCTGTACAGTTCTGGACAATTTTCTGAGAAGCAATCACCTCCTTTCTTTTCCCTAAGATCCTTACAATTTATCATGATTTCTGGCTTAAGGTTCTGTTAAGCTCAGGATTTTTCAGGACACATTCCTCATGGCAGCTGAGCTAACTTCTTGTAGGCCATCAACTTTGACTAAATATGAAGTAGTCATCTTTCCTGATTTCAGTTTCCCTGGTCACTTATCTGATGACCAATGCCCCGATGCCTGTTTTAATATCCAAAGGAAGGCTTCTTGGAAAACAATTTTCTTCTCATTCCTGGAGATCATTACCTTGCCAGTTTTATGGATGTTGTTGATTATTTCATGTATGACCAGCTGATATAATAAACTACTTCTCTTTTGGGCTCCTTACAGATACTGATGAATGGGACCATCTTTGCAAGAATGTCTCCTGGGCAGAAATCCAGTCTGGTGGAAGAATTTCAGAAACTGGAGTAGGTCCTTGACTAATTCAGGGGGTGTGAGGTGCGCGGGGCAGGGTGGTCAAGGGGAGAGTAAGAGGCATAGGGGCCAGTCTGTGTGGCTTGGTTCACCTTGGGAGCTTTGAAAAAACAGCAGTTCTGATTCAGCTGCTTCCATGGGGCTTGGACATCAGTATGTTTTTTAAAACTCCTTTCATAAGTCAATTTTGCATCCAGACATCAGAAGCACTGACAAGAAAGTTATGGTGAGGAACAAACCTGGAAATGTAATTTGAGCTCAGCTCCTGAAGTGACCATGAAAATTTAGACTCCATTTTTACACTTTACGATCACAGTTTTGATACAGGGAGATTCATATGACAAGATATTCACATAACTTTTAAAATATTAAAATGGTCTATGCCAAAGCACCCTCTTTATCTTAAATCAGAAAAGTAATTTCTCTTCTAACACAAAGCATCTCCATTGATAGAATGGGCAGTCCAAATAAATTACCCATCATTTGGGACCTATTATTATTATTATTATTACCAGTTCATGGAACCCATGGGGTCCTGAAGGCATCCCCCATTTCTGGTGCTGGGCCATGTGGATATGACTCCTACTCCCACTCACTGCACCTCACTTGATCCAGTTACTAGGCAAACTTCTTGATTCAGAAAGCTTGTATCCTCATGGCTGAAAACCTAGACCGTAAACTAGTTGCCTTCATACAGCAGTGTGTAAAAAGAAGCACAGTGAATTCTGTAAATACTGTCAAAGTGTTACCTTAAAAGCAGACCATCCATCATCTTTGTCAACAACTTAGAAGAGCAATATTCACTTAGTCTCAAAAAACCATCCGGAAGAAGGGATGTATTTTCTTTACCTTCTGGGCCTGGTACTGCAATTTTTGTTGAGTGACTGCTAACCTGGCAGATTTCTTCTCATGTTAGAAATATGATTGAGAGCACCAGCAAGTAAGTCTTATTTATCATTTTAGAATTTATAAGGCACTTTTCCATAGGGAATCTCCCTGAATACTTACTACATTTTGTAGGAGAGGAAAATGATAGTCCACATAGTAAAGTGATCAGGCCAATTCTATTTTCAAATTCTGTGCCCTCTCCACTGTGCATGCTGTCTTATCATATAGTTGCTAGCATCCTGTTTCACAGCTGACAGAGATGCTTCAATAGTTGCCTCGAAATTCTTGGGACCAGGAATATGTCCTGGATTTCTTAATCTCGTTGTAGGAACTATTGAGTCAAATTTTACTTTTTAGTCAAACCAGACTATTAGGGAAACTGCCTTAAAACAAGAAGTTTGAACCCTATGGAATGAAGCTCGTTTCATCTTTTAAATGAAAGAAATTAGCTTTGAAGATTGCTTTGATCTTCTCTACAATTGACATGATCCTCCTTTAGTTACTTTGTAGGTATGTGCGGTGATGGAGCCAATGACTGTGGGGTAAGTAGTTGCCAGTGTGTAGGACTGTAGTCTCACACTCAACTGATCTTGGCCAGAGTCCTGTAGAGACAATATTTCCTGAGATGCACACTCCCTCTAATCCTCTTGATGGAGAATCCGATGCTGAGGGTTTGGGAGAATTTTGACCAAAGCTACACAACGACTCAGTGGTCGTGATAGACTAAACAGGGTAGAATTTGCATCTGAAGTCCCCACTTCTTTTACTGGGTGTCCCGGTGCCACCTCTTTCTTATGTGGCAGGCAGAGCAGAATCTGGCCAGCTCCCTGCTGGTGCTTGAGCCCACACTCCACCATGTTGACAGCTTCTCTGCCCTTTTCCTTATGAGGCGGCAGGAGAGATGTGTGTGAGTGTGCATGGACAGTAAGGTGACTCTTTACTTTCAGGCTTTGAAAATGGCTCACGTGGGCATCTCTTTATCAGAGCAGGAGGCCTCTGTGGCCTCCCCTTTCACCTCCAAAACACCAAACATTGAGTGTGTGCCTCAGCTCATCAAGTAAGTAAGCACTTTCACCAGCCTTGTTTTAATGTCTCCTGACTTCTAGGTGCAGATCCCACTGTTCTCTTTCTTTTATTACTATTTATTTTTAAAAATTTTAATAAATATTCAATATTCAGCATTGTGGTTAGAAAATCATATGCTTTATGAAGTATTTCTCCTGATATTTCCAGTACCCCACCGGCCCCATACTTAGTTACTGCAATATTGTTCGCTCCATTCCCTATGCTGCACTTTACATCCA
This sequence comes from Noctilio leporinus, assembly GCA_004026585.1. Lineage (NCBI taxonomy): Eukaryota > Metazoa > Chordata > Mammalia > Chiroptera > Noctilionidae > Noctilio > Noctilio leporinus. Next base: position 133,866 of record PVIW01000392.1, on the reverse strand, counting down.
CATGATTATTCTGTAACTACCAATCTGTGGTTCTCAATCTTTTCACCTTTTTCACCCAGACCCCCGAATCCCCTTTCTCTGGCAACCATCAGTCTGTTCTTTGTATCTATGAGTCTGTTTCTCTTTGGTGTGTTCACTTCTACTGTTCCTTAGAATCTACATGTAAGTGAAGTCATGTGGTACTTGTCTTTCTCTGACTGACTTGTCAGACCCCATTTTCTGCAAGTTAAAGACCAGGAATACTGCACCCTTGGGTAAGGAGGGTGCCTTGTGGGAAAACGCAGTCAGGTATTCTACTCCCAAGTGGACTTATCAGGAACTAAAAATGACCCTGGGAGAGAGTGGGATTTAAAATATATATATATATTTGTTTATTTTTGGAGAGAGAAGGGAGGGAGAAAGAGAGGGAGAGAAACATTTGATGCGGGAGAGATATATCGATCAGTTGCCTCTCACACCCCAACCAAGGACCTGTCCGGTAACCCAGGCATGTGCCCTGACCAGGATTTGAACCAGCAACTTTTCATGCTCAACCCACTGAGCCACACCAGTCAGGGCAAGCAGTGATGTTCCTAATGAGAATCACTGAACAGGTTATTTTTAGAAGGTTGGAATTTGAAACTTGGTACTGCTTTGAAAGTGTTAACCATACTCTATATTATTATTGTTTTAAATGTATCTCCCCAGACACTTTATAGTGGGTGACTGAGAGAAACTTTCTGTTCCCCATTCGCTTTCCTTTTTCTTGTCCCTTTATGCTACCTAGGGATACCCTTCCCATCTCTTTTCTGCTTCTATAAAAATTTCCCTTGGTTCTTTATTTCCTGTCCCTTCCCCCAACATGTACTTCTGCTGCATTTTATTTAAATGACAGAGTTGATGAGCATTGTTTCTGCTTTTGGTTATTAGAACTAGTATGTATCTACAATTGATAAAGTGCTTTAATGCCTATTTTCTTATACTTCAAAAAGCCTGGAGATGTTGGGATATTCACTCTTCTACAAATACAGACATTGAGGCTCAGAAAACTACCCAAACTCACTCAGCCATATAGGATTGGAGACTGTATTAGAATTAATTTTGCTTAAATGCATTTTATCTACAAATATTATACTCTTTTCACCACATTAAAATAATAATTTGGTTGGTTCCTTTAATTTTCAAAATGTTTTCATGTGCTCAGCAAATATTTTTAAGGGAGACATATTATAAATTATAATATTTATAATGTTAGGAACAGTTGGACGCACTGGGGACCCAGAAGCAAGTAAATCAGATGTCCCTCAATTGTGTGACATTTTCCTCCAGTGAAGAAGTCAGGCAAACAAACAAACAAATAAACACCCACATGCACAGATAACTCAGGGGTAATGTGAGAAGTAGGAAGATGACCTGGGAGGTGGAATTGGCTGCAGCAAACAGGTTGGTATGGGAAAGAATTTCTAAGAAGATGAGGAATGGGGAGAGACCGTCCTCCAGGCAGAGGGAATGGCAGCCATGAAGCCCCTGATACAGGAAAACACTTGGTGTGAGGCTCAGGCTTTGGAATCCCAGGTGACCATTATGGCCAGAAGTCAATTTACACTCTATCTTTTTCCGAAACGAAAGAAATGAAAGTGGTATTTTGTAAGTAATTTATTTTATGCTTTAAATATCTACTATTTATTCAAAGTAAAACAGCAGTAACAAAGTGAACATACTCGTTTCTAGTCAATTTCAATTTGATATATAGCTAATTTGAGTGTGCATACTATTTAAGCCCAGCTTTAGAAAAAGTTGAGACTCTCACATGAAATTTGAATGAAACATTTACAAGACTCTGAAGCACCTGTGTGAAAATAGCCCCCAAACCTGCGATCTTATTTATATTTCCCAGTTCACAGATGAAGACATTGTGATCAAGAGAAGGGAAATGACCTTTCAATTCACAATAGTGAGTAGGTATGAGATCGGGGACCAGGCCAAGCCCCCAGACTTGGAGCTGAAATGGTGCCTGCAGAGAGGACAAGAGGAGCTATAAAGCTGGCTCCCTGGCTGGGTCATGGCCCATGGATCTCAGGGTGGAATCAGCCCTTCCTGAAAATGCAGTCGTTTAGCACACTGACAGCCTGCCTTTCCACCAGCTAACAGCTGCCCAGCCTGTCAGGCAAACAATGGAATAATCAGGCTTTTGCTCTTTTCTCCTGAGCACAGTGAACACCACAGGATAACTGACCCCATTTCTTTCCAATCTTTTCATTACTTGTGCATTTCTTTTCTCTTACAGGGAAGGACGGGCAGCTCTCGTGACCTCATTTTGCATGTTTAAGTACATGGCTCTGTATAGCATGATTCAGTATGTTGGTGTTCTGCTGCTCTACTGGGTATGACTTGGGGCCCAGCTTCTTTCTTAGTGAGAAAGGAGGCAAGGGGTGGTGCACTCTCAGGATACAATGCCTCTTAAACAAAGTGTAAATAAAGGATTTGAGTGCTAACAGCCCCTCTAAAGCTCCCTTTAACGTTTTGAAGTAAATCAGAAGTAGACAAATGTACACAGGAAAAGCAGTTGGTATGATTTCTTTCATAGAGACTCTAACGGAACAAATCACTCTTGTTGTTGCTTTTGCCTACTTAGACCAGGTCTCTATCTTTCAATCCAGTGGGGCTCTGCCCTCGTATACCATTCTTTATAGAGCTCTGATGGGATGCAGGAATGTTTCATGAGTGGTTCTCCTTGGGAAAATAAGCCCTGTATCATCATTTGCCAATTTCAGTGGCGTCAATACTCCCACTGTGGCTGGTTTCAGGCTATCCACCTGAACATGGAGTTGGGGAAAGACGTACAATACCCTATTATGTAGTCCTTGCACCACATAGATATAAGAGTTGTGAATAACCTGGTAACACTAAATAGAAACACTAAATATATAAACACTGAAATGTAGGAAAATGATTAGAAAGTGCTAAGTTTTAAGTATTTATTACCTCTTTTGTCAGTATAATTTATTTAATAGTAAATTTATATTCCTTAATATTTTATATTGGCTATGTTTAACAATCATTTCACAAAATTTCTGAAAATCTAGCAATGGACTCTTAGGAGCTACAATGGACTCTTACAAGTCAATATATCACTGATTCCCTAAATTTAGGGATTTAAAAATTGGCATACTGTATCATAAAATAGGTGTAGGTCTTATTCACCATTTAACCAAACATAAAAGGAGAAAATACATAAGTACTATTTGTGGACTCAACATATGGGGACTTTTTCTATTAGCTAACACAAAGAAAGGGAACTTTATATGTGCTAGAGATATGTAGATTCATCTTGTTCCTGGGTTGAAAGTTTTAGTTTTTTTTTGTCATCAGATTACCTATGTTTTTTTCCCCACTCACTAATGAATGAACTGGAGAAAAAGAGACTATTTACAGAAATTTGGTCCTATTTGAAGTCTCAACAACTCTTGCTCAAAACTAGAGTTAAAACATGGGTCATCGTTATCTCCTTTCCACCAAGGGGTAGGGGTCAAGGGGTAAGTGACTTAAAATCTGTAAGAACTAAACATTTTTCCTTCAAGAATCAGGTACTTCATCAGCGACTTTCACACAACACCCAAGAATGCATGTCGTTGGTTCACTTATTGTCATTTTCCATCAGTAAAACTTACGATCACCATACACTTGCCACTTATTACTAGTGGGAATGCACACTTTCAATGTGCCAGACCAAACCCCAACTTCTTTGCTAGCAAGTGGAAAAGAGAGCAGAGATGAAGCTGGTGGAGTGAGATATCCCCTCAACAAGGGGTGATAATGATGCACAAAAGACCCAGCCCAGAAAGCACATGATGGGGGTCCTCCTGGCAGACAGGATTTCACAGCCTTATCTTTAGCACTCCCACTGACAAAAACAGGTCCCAGACCGTACCATCTCCTTGGTCATTTACTTGACAAGCCTATGTTGCAATGAGAAAATGAATGAAATTGCTGTCAAACTTCATCCAGAGCTCACAATTCTTTTGACTGGCTTTCCTTTCTATTTTCAGGAGATGAACAGCCTATCAAATTACCAGTTTCTGTTCCAGGATCTGGCCATTACAACTCTTATTGGTGTAACAAGTAAGACACTTTTGAAACTGTCTTTTCAGAGTCTGCTTGCCCACCTCTGCCCCAGAGGGGCTGGTCTACAGGAGGGGAGGGACAGCAGCTGCAGCAGGTGTAATGTTTGACTTATTCCCAAAGGTAGATACAGAGAGGACAAGAGGGAACAATCCTCATTTCTGAGTATTGAAAAAAAAGGTGGCAACAAAGGAAAAGCTGGCTACTTTATTTTGCTGTTTTCCACAAAATATAGAGCTTTCATAGGTCACTCAATATTTAAAATAAAAATTAAAACCTTGAAAATAAGGGACACTAATTGTTGCTTTTAGGTATAGTTAAAGTTAAAAATGTACTTAACATATAGCTTATCTGTTTTTCATCTCCAAATCCTAGCCTCTCAAGATGTAGAACAGAGATTAAGTGTCATCTTGCCATTATTCCACTCCCACCCCCACCTTCTAACTAATTTCCCTGCTGTGGAATTTTCATCCTCACCTACTTACTAACCATCATCTTTACCAAATTCTCTGCTTTCCTCTCTGTTATGTATAAATGCCAACAGCTCCACTTGTACTTATAATCCTACCTCCTCTTACTTTCTTAATGACTTTGTTTATGTAATAATCCCTTCCTCTATCATGGTCAACTTTTCTCTGGGCTACTAAATGATTCCTTATGAGCAGATAAATATATTTCCATCTCTTCTTTCTCTAAAAGCTTTTCCTTGATCCAAATCAACCACTATCTATTAAACTTTCTAATTAGCTGTGTATACCCACTTTCTCCAGTTGTTATTTTTAATGCTGTCAATTCAGCTTGATTCTAACATTCAAAGGCATGAATTTAGGTGTTTGGCCTGTGCTGGTATCAGGAGAAGGCAGTGGTAGGTTGGCAAATGTTTAATAACTGGCGTTCCAAAAAATGTACATATATGCACCTAAGTTTATTATAAACTGAAAAGAAATGGGTGGTGAGCAGTTTTCAAATAATGATTAAATGTACAATATCTTTCTTGCAAGTTCCATTTAGCTGATTGATTCTCACAGAATCCTTTCACTGAGGGATTACCAAATTCCTATATCCATAGTCAGCCTATGCTATTGATTATTGAATTAACTTGAACATAAACTTGGTTGACATTTTTTTTTTTTACTTGAATGGCAAAACAACAAAAATTTACATTGAAACTTTAATCATTCATCAGTGATGTGAGCAACCTATTTGCTGAATTGGATAATAGTTCTTGAATGCTGGAAGAGTATTTCCTTAGGTTAAAAAAAGTCATCATGATGTAATAGCTATAAACATGACCTACTTTTAAGTTTAATCTCCATTATCAACTTCAAGAACATAGATAATTTTAAAATGTAAAATCATTAAGAAATGATCAGTTTTGAGTATTCATTATCTTTGTCTTTCATGTATGTATTTCATTATAAGTTTATTTAATTTGCTTTTAGTAATGGCTTTGTTTAACAACTGACTTACAAATTTAGCAGAAATTGTCCCTTGTGAGCCAGTGTGGGCCAGCCTCAGCCACCACTGGCTGGGAAGGTGCATTATTGACATGTGAAAAAAGTACATCTTAGATTACCTTATTCCCACAGTTCTTACTTTCACATTATTTCCTCTTATATTTTCTCATCATAGTCTTAATAACCATCATGCCAACTTATCATTTTATGAACTTGTTCATAGCTCTGTTTTTGGAGGATGAGCTTACCGAGACGAGAGCAACTGTGCTTTGGCGTCCACCCTACCAGTATTGCTCTTAGCAAGCCCATCAGTGACTTTTGTTGACAGCAAGGACCACTTCTCTTTCCTGAATGTACTTGAATCTCTCAACAGCAATCTCCTTCTGCAAAAGATTTCTTCTTTTGGGTCTGTAATACCACACATTCTTGCATTTTTTCACTTTTGTGAGTACAATTTTCCTTTTTTTTTTTTTTTTTTTGCCAGATTCTACTCCCTTACCTGTCTTCTAACTTTGGAATGTTTCAAAACTTGTTCTGGAGTTCTTTTGTCTTTTCAGTCTACACCACCTCCCTAAGTGATTTCAACCACTCTATGGCTTTAATATCATCTATATGCTGATGTATATCCCTGGCTTTGATGCCTACCCTGAGCTCTAGAAATGCAGCTGTTCAGCATCTAATTTTGGATATTTAAGGGAACGTAGAATTAACATATCCAAATAGAACTCTATTCTATCATATCTTATAATTAACAAATCTATTAAACATTTATGATGTAGATTATAGTGTAATAGATGTGAAAGAAAGGCATCAAAATGAAGTTAATATTGTCAATAGAGCAATCTAAAATGGAAATGGGAGTCCTCTGAGAAGCAACGCTAACTCACCCCTCCCCATGTGAAACAACTTTTGAACTGGGCTAACCCACAAATGGCTTCATCCTGAACTGGCTCTGCATTGGTGAACTCTATTAAGAAATAAAATTTCCACCCAGAAACAGGCATAAACAATCAATATGTAGCATAATATAAGTCTGCTTGTAAGCATCAATTACAGCTCTTTAAAACAACTTGTATAACCTCTTTGGAACCCTCTTTTTTTTCCCCTATCTTTTTCTTTTTCCCTTGGTACACAATCAAGTTTCTACCGAAATCTGTGCCATAAATTGCAGTTCTTAAGGCCCCAAATAAAGCTTTTGCTTTCCTTGCAGTTATTGGTCAAAATTAATTGATACTGGCATTTGGAATATGTCAGTGAAAAAAACTTCCTTAAAATAGCACCACTATCTACCTAGTAGTTCAAAGACCTGGAGTCATTCTTAATTGCTCTCTCACTTTTTACCCTTCACATCCAGTACATATGAAATCCTTATTGGCTTTTCCTCCAAAACATATTCTGTATCTCTTCTCACCATCTCTACTATAGCCACTGTCTCAAAATAATGTTACTTCTCTTGTAGATTAGTGCAATAACCTTATAACTAATCTTGCTCCCAATCTTATTGCCCCCCTTTTCATTTACCTTTTTTAAATTAAAAATTATTTTATTTTATTTACTTTATTTTATTATTTTTAAATTTATTTTTATTGTTGTTGTATTACATTCATCCCCTTTTTACTCCCCTCTCTCCCCTTCCCTACCCACCCACTTCTCCACGAAGTCAATCATACTTGTTGTCCATGTCCATGGTTCTTCCATACTAGTTCCTTGACTAAACTGCTCACCTTCTTTGCCTCCTCTTCTCCCCTCCCACCTCCCCCATCCCCTCTGTCCACTGGAGATCTATTAATTGTATTCATGTATCTGGTTCTGTTTTGCTTATCTGTTTGCTTTGCTCATTATTGTCCTGAAATGGGTGAGATCATATGGTATTTGTCTTTCACTGACTGGCTTATTTTACTAAGCATAATACTTTCTAGTTCCATCCATGTTTTTGCAAAGGGTAGGAGTTCTTTCTTTCTGCTGTGTAGTATTACATTGTGTAAATGTACCAAAGTTTTTTGATCCAATCATCCATTGACGGGCACTTAGGTTATTTCCAGCTCTTGGCTCTTGCAAATAGTGCTGTTATGAACATAGGGGTACATAGGTTCTTATGAATTGGTGTTTCAGGGTCCTTCAGGTATAGTCTTAGTAGTGGAATTGCTGGATCAAAAGGCAGTTTCATTTTTAGTTTTTTAAGGAAACTCCATACTGTTTTCCATAGTGGCTGCATTCCCACCAACAGTTCACCAGGGTTCTCTTTTCTCCACATCCTTGCCAGCATTTGTTATTTGTTGATTTGTTGATGATTGCCATTCTGACATGTGTGAGTTGGTATCTTATTGTGGTTTTAATTTGCATCTCTCTGATGGCTAGTGATGTTGAGCATTCTTTCATATGTCTTTGGGTCCTTTGTATATCTCCCTCAGAGAGTTGTCTGTTCAGGTCTTTTGTCCATTTTTTAATTGGGCTGTCTGTCTCTCTGGTGTTGAGTCTCATTAGTTCTTTATATATTTTGGAGATTAAAACTATAGGCCAATATCTCTGATGAACATAGATGCTAAGATTCTCAACCAAATATTGCCAACTGGATCCAGCAATACATTAAAAAGATTATACATCATGATCAAGTGGGTTTCATCCCAGGGATGCAAGGATGGTACAACATTCACAAATCAATAGATGTAATACATTGCATAAACAAAATGAAAGACAAAAACCATATGATCATATCAATAGATGTTGAAAAACCATTTGATAAAGTACAGCAACCATTTATGATAAAAACACTCAGCAAAATGGGAACAGAGGGAGCATACCTTAACATCATAAAGATCATATATGAGAAACCTGAAGCCAACATCATACTCAATGGGCAAAAACTAAAAGCTTTCCCCCTAAGATCAGGAACAAGACAAGATTGTCCACTTTCTCCACTTCTGTTCAACATCATTTTGGAATTTCTAGCCATAGCTATCAGAGAAAAAAAAGGAATCAAAAGTATCCAAATTGGAAAGGAGGAAGTCAATCTGTCATTATTTGCAGATGATATGATAGTGTACATACAGAACACAATAGACTCCACCAAAAACTTACTTGACCTAATAAGCAAATTTAGCAAAATAGCTGGGTATAAAGTCAATATCCAGAAATCAAAAGCATTTTTGAACACTAATAATGAAACATTAGAGGTAGAAGCTAGAAAACAAATCCCAGTTACCATAGCAACAAGAAAAGTAAAGTACTTAGGCATAAACTTAACCAAGGAAGTTAAAGATCTGTACTCAAAAAACTACAGAACATTGAAGAAAGAAATTGAGGAAGACACAAATAAATGGAAGCATATACCATGTTCATGGATGGGAAAAATTAACATCATTAAAATGTCTATACCCAAAGCAATGTATTGATTCAATGCAATCCCAATTAAAATATCAATGACATACTTCACAGAAATAGAAAAAATACTTCAAAAATTTATATGGAACCAAAAACACCCACAAGTACCCACAACAATCTTGAGGAAGAAGAACAAGGAGGAATCACAATACTGGACATGAAACTATACTACAAGGCTACTGTCATCAAAACTGTCTAGTACTGGCATAAGAATGGACATGTAGATCATTGAAACAGAATAGAGAGCCCAGAAATAAACCCAGGACTCTATGGTCAATTAATATTCAACAAAAGGGGAAGGAACGTAAAATGGAGTAAAAACAGTCTCTTCAACAAGTGGTATTGGGGGAACTGGAGAGCAACATGCAAAAAACTAAAACTAGACTACCAACTTACACCATACACCAGAATAAACTCAAGATGGATAAAGGACTTAAACATAAGTAGTACCACCATAAAGGTCCTGGAGAAAAATATAAGAGGTAAAATTTTATATATCCTACGCAGAAATATGTTTGCTGATACTTCTCCAAGGGCAAAAGAAATAAATGAACAAATAAACAAATGGGACTATATTAAATTGAAAAGTTTCTGTTCAGCTAAAGAAAACACCAGCAAAATTAAAAGGGAACCAACTGTATGGGAAAACGTATTTGCCAATGATACTTCATTTACCTTTCCAACAGTGATGAGTGCTAGTTTTTTTTTATTTGAATTTTATTGTCATATTCTTGCTTAAAATGCTCTGGTGGCTTCTCATTTCCAACAAACCCAAAGTCTTACATGATTTACTTCTGCCTACTTTTCCAACTTCAGTTCTAACCACATTGCTACTCACTGTTCTAGGCACTCTAGTCTTTCTGTCTCCTGAGCATTGCCAAGTTTGGGGGTCAACTCAGCACCTTTGATTTTGCTATTTCCTTTGCCTAAACTACTTTTTCTTCAGGCCTTCATATGACTTTGAGTTCTCTTTATTATTCAGATTTTAGCTCAAATGTCATCACTTCATAAAGGTCACTTTAAATAATGACCAAGCCAATTATTCTCTAGCACTCAATTCTGCTTTATTTTTCATAGTACTTGTCACCATCTGAAATTATATTTATCTGGTTTGTTTTTGCCTGCCTTTCCTCACCCAGAGTGTACTCTTTATAAGAGCAGCACCTTGTCTGTCTTGATTATTGTATTCCCAATACATCTAACAGTGCCTCACACACCAAATAGGTTCATTAAGAATTTGTTAAATCTATTGAAAGAACACCTTTGGACATTTCTCATTGTTACAGAGTTCACTTACATATCAAGCCAAATTTATCTCCATGTAGCTTTCACCTGTCACAGTTCTGCCATTCGGGGTGGCACAGAATAATCGAAATTTTCTCCCCGTGATAGTCTTTCAGATATTTGAAAACAGTTTTCATTTCTTCTGTGATTATTCTCTTCTACATAACAAGCAACTCCAGGGTTTTGTTTCTTTGTTTCTTCCTTTGTTTGTTTGTTTTTTTCATTTCTTTGTTTCTTCCTTTTTTTTACAAATAGCTTCATTCTTTTTTAATATTCATCATTAACATACAGTCATCATAAAAATAAGATATAACAGAAAAAAACTAACCTTTGTCCTATATCCAGGGCTAACCGACAAAAGCATTTTGATGTATTTCCTTCTAGATCTATGTATATATATATATATATATATATATCTATATAGTGCATGCGTGTGTGCCTGTCCTGAAAGTATCGAGCCAATGTCAATATAATTAAAACAGCTTGTGTGGCTAATACTTTCAGGACAGACCTTGTACATTAAGAAATTTGAGTTATGGTTTCTATGTAATTATGCCTGCTGTTTTTCATTTAACTTTATAACTATTTTTAAATGTTATTAGTTATTGTAATTTTTTTTATTGTGGTAACATATATATAACATAATTTGCCACTTTTGCCACTTGTAACTATACAGTTCAGGAGCATTAATTACATTCACAATGTTGTCCAACTATCACCATTATCTGTTTTTAAAGCATTAGCATCACCCCAAACAGAAGCTCTGTACCCATTAAAAATAACTCCCCATTGCCCTCCCTCTCAGCTTTTATTCTACTTTTTGTTGCTATGAATTTGCCTATCCAAGATATTTCAAATAAGTCAAATCATACAATAATTATCACTTTGTGTCTGGCTTAGTATAGTTAGCACAATGTTTTCAAGGTTCATCTATGATGCAGCCTGTATCAGAACTTTTTTCTTTTTTTATAGCCGAATAATATTCCATTATATATACATACCACATTTTGTTACCCACTTATCTATTGATGGACTTTGGTTGCTTCCATCTTTTGTATAATTGTGAATAATACTGTAATGAACGTTTGCATAAAATATCTCTTTGAGGTTCTGTTTTCAATTCTTTTTGGTATAGAAATAAAATTACTGTTTTTAGAGAACTGTTTTGTATAGTGACTACATCATTTTACATTCTCACTAATACTGTATTATGGTTCCAGTTTCTCCACAGCCTCATCAATACTTGTTACTCAACTTTAATAAAATTATTTTAGCTATTCTAATAGATGGAGCAGTAGCTTACAGTGATTTTGATTTTCATTTCTTCATTGGCTAATAACATTGACACATTGTCATGTGCTTATGGCTATTTGTATGTCTTTTTTTGAGAAATGCTCATTCAAGTCCTTCTCCCATTTTTTAAACTGGATTTTTATCTTTTGATTTCTGAGTCCTGGAGTTTTTCATATATTGTGGATATTAAAACCTTATCAGATATCTGATTGGAAACATTTTCTCCCATTCTATGTGTTGCATTTTCACTTTCTTGATAATGTCCTTTCTTGTATAAAAATGTTTAATTTTGATTAAGACCAATTTATCTTTTTATTTTTCCTGGTGTTGCTCATGCTTTAAGTGTCATATCTTAAAGTCCACTGCTAAATCCAAGATTTATACTATCTTTTCTTCTAAGAGTTTTATGATTTTTAGCTCTTGTATTTAGGTCATTGATGTATTTTCTATGTATGGTGTGGGTTAGGGGTCCAACTTCATTATTTCACATGTGGAAATTCTTTAACATAGTTTGCTAAAGAAACTGTTCTTTCCTCCACTTAATAGTCTTGACACTCATATCAGTTGGTTGTAGATGCATGGGCTTATTTTTGGATCATCAGTATGTCAACCTTTATGATAGTAACACACTGTTTTGATTATTGTTTTTATAGTAAGGTAGAAATCACAATGTGTAAGTCTTCTAATATTGTTCTCCCTTTTCAAGACGACTTTTCCACATGAATTTGAGGATCAGCTTTTCAATTCTGAAAAAAAAAATGCTATTTAAAGTTTGGCAGAGATTGCATTGAATCTCTAGATCACTTTAAATAGTATTGATACTGTAATAAAAATGACATTTCCAATTCATAAACATTGGGTCAATTTCAACTTATTTATACTTTCTTTAGTTTCAGTGCATTAGTCTTTTTGCTTTTTGTTTAGATTTATTTCCAAGTATGTATTATTTTGGATGATATTGAATTGGAATTGTATTCTTAATTTTCTTTTTAAATAGTTTGTATAAAAACACAACTAACTTTTATGTGTTGATCTTATACCCCACAACATAGCTGAATACATTTATTAACTCTAGTATGTTTCTTGTGGAGTTTTTTTTTTTTTTCCTTGCTATTTCTAGTACATAGAACAATGTCACTTGTGAATAGAGATAGCTTTACTTCTTCCTTACAATTTGCATGACTTTTATTTCTTTTCTAATTGCTCTGGCTAGACCTTCCAATACAATATGAAATAGCAGGGGTGAAAGTGGAGATCCTTTTCTTGTTCCTAATCTTAGAGCAAAAGCTTTCAGTCTTTCATCATTGAGTGTGATGTTAGCTTTAGGTTTTCATTGCAAAATATGAGGATTACATGTAACATCCTCAATTTGTAATAATCTAGTTTGGATTGATACCTTAATTTACATAGCATATCAAAACTTTGCTATTATATAGTTCCATTTCCCCATTTTATTTGTCACAAATTATGTTATCTTTACCAAGTGTGTGCCTGGTAACTTAGATAATTATTTTTATGTGTTTTTCCCTTAAATAATGTATGAATTAAAAGTAGAGTTAAAAAGCAAAAATACAATAATATATACTTTTATATTTGCCTAATAGTTACCTTTACTAGACAAAAAAAAAAAGATAGAAATTATAAAAAGGAGGCTTTAAAATTTTTCTTTCTATAATTTCTATCTCTTTATTAACATTCTCATTTTGTTTATACATTATTTTCCTGATTTCATTGAGTTCTATGAACATATTTAAGATATTTGTTTTAATGCCTTTGCTCAGTAAGTTCAATATCTGGGCTTCCTTAGAGATAATTTTTATAATGTCTTAACTCTAGAAATCAGATTCTCCCCTATCCCTCGGGCTTGATGTTTTCTTGTTTTGCTGTTTTTATGAAGACTTTAGTAGTCCATTTTTTTAGTGACTTTTCTAAACTAGTTTTATGAAGATTTTTATCAGTTGTCATGTGTGGTTGCTGAAATCTCTGTTCATTTAGATTTGGTTCAGATAGTGTTTTGACACTACCTTGAACTCTGTGAGTTTAAAAATATAGACAACAACAACAAAAAATACCTCTCCTAATCTTTGCAGATTGGTTCTGTGCTGGGCACTTCAACACTTAGCCAGGCTTCTGTTAAGTCTAGAGATCTCCCAGAGCTGGAAGCACAGGGTTTTTCTGGTCTTTTGTCAGCATGCATCTTGCCCCGGGCATATGTGTGTCTTTCTATATTCCCCAATATAGAAATCACAGGGGATTGTGAATACTGTAATTTCCCAGAGAAAGTACTTTAGCTTTAGGCATTTATCTTATGTGTCAACTGTACTCTTTTTGTCCCAGGTGACTGTGGGTAGTCTGTTAGCCTTACAAGGCTTTGGAGCAGTGCATGCTGTTTCCCCACCCTGAATAAGTTTTGCATTAGGTAAAACCAAGATGAATACCTTGCACCAGTACTTCAGAAAGCTCCAGACAAGTTAGAACAGATATGCAGAATAATTCACAGACCAAGTGTGTTCTTCCCCTTCTGTAAGGACAAGCCTCCCCTACCATATATGTGTGCTACTGTCTTCAAGATCATGATTGAGCTGGAAGTGGCGAGGGCAAGTAGAAATACACAAAGCTTTCCCACCATTTTTAACTTGCTTTTTTCTTGATTCAGCATTTGTTTGCATGCTATGAACCTCTTTTTCTGTATTTCTAACAATGTTGGTTCTTACAGTTTCTGCTTGTTTTTCAATGTTTCTGTGGAGGGAGCTGCTTACTCTGTTACTTTGCAGTGTCACTCATCATTTAATTCCTTAAATACTTGAAAGCATTACTTCTTAGTGACTGCATGTTCTTCCATTGCATAGATGTGCCATAATTTATTGTAGATGAGCTATGATGAACATCTTTCTACATCTCTATATTTTTTAGCATAGAATAAAATTCCAGAAGTGGAATAACTATGTGAAAAGTGACAATTTTTTTCAGTCTTCATATTCAAACTGACCTTCAGAAGGGTTTTTGTCAATTTACATTCCCACAAGCAGTGTAAGAAAAATATGTATTTTAATACTTCCTCACCTATAATTTAATAGTTTTTGCCTATGTTATAGGCACAAAAAAAGGCATCTTGTGATTGTTCTATGTCTGCTGTCTTAAGAATTTCTCATATGACTTCAGTTTGAATCCATTTGTTGTATTGTTCGCTCAGTTATTGATGTATATCAACTTGTCAATTTTCTCAGATGTGTGAGCCCAAGAAATTACACCATTCTTCTGAAAAAGAATATAACATTTTCCTGCTCTCATACATGTGCAATTTGAATTTCTTTTATAGTGAATTTGAATGGTGCCTACCCTAAGCTGGTGCCTTTCAGACCTGCAGGGCGGCTGATCTCTCCACCGGTGCTGCTCTCTGTGATTTTCAACACCCTCCTCAGCCTGGTCATGCAAAGCGTGGGCTTCATTCTGGTTCAGAGGCAGTCTTGGTATAACATGGGGATGCACAGGTATGATCACGGACTTGATTCCAGCTTTCGGCACTCTAATTCCTATCAACATTATCTGGCCCATATGATGAGAGGCAACTAACTGGGTCTTCATTTGCTCCACCTCCCCACCCCCCAAAGGCTTCCATAAGTCCCTTGGGTAATTTTCTAGTGAACTTTATTTCTCCATAGCACAATTTGATGATAACATTTATTGGCACTTTTCTTTGCCTGTCTCAGGTAATGATCTATGACCATCTTTTCTATGTAGGGTGACCATGCATTGAAGTTTTCCTGGACATCTCCAGCTTAAGCCAATGATGGCCAATGAAATTTTAATGTCTTTTCATGTACAGATCTGTTCCTGTTGAATGATAAATTATATGGTCACTCTACTTACAAATTTTTAGAGATTTTTAAGCCACTAGAGGGAAGAATTATTAGTCATCTCTCTCCCTCCCATATAGTCTTAATATACATGATTGGTGCTCAATTTTTAAAAATAAATAACTTGGTTCTATCTGACTATCTATCTATCTATCTATCTAGCTATCATTTATGCACCTATCTTAATCATAATCTATTTGTGCTGGTTTTTTTCTCCTTATTTTTCATTATATTCTTCCCCAAAGTATAGACATCTTATCTGTATGCTCCATAGGTATTTGTCATTTTACTTCATTAGCTGCTTTGGTTTCCTTTTTAGTAACTACACAGTGCAAAATGAAAGCATCTCAAAGTTAACCACTCCTCCAACTGCTCCATCACTTGGAAGTGATGGTTTCTTCACAAGTTTTGAGAACACTACTATATGGTTCTTGGGAACAATCAACTGTATTATCGTGGCTCTCATCTTCTCTAAAGGAAAACCATTTAGGCAGCCGATTTATAAAAACTGTGAGTAAAATTGTATGGAATCAGAGGTGAGAGGTCATCAGAAAGAAGGGCAGACATGCCTGGGTCATTCAGGGGGCAGCTATAGAGTTGGCCCTTATACAGGGTCTCCCGATTTCCACTCCAGGTCTCTCTAAAACATGTAGTGCAGCCTCCTTTTGTGGTCTTTTGCTCCCTTCCTCAAAGCTGCATGAAATACTAAGGCTTTTTTACCCACTTCTTGCCTTCACTTAGAAATGTGTCTCTAGGTGTCTTTTCATAGGATCACTCAAAATTGGGAAGACTCATTTATTTCTCCACTTGTCAGAATTCATCCTGGTGGAGGTGGGGAGAAGGAACACAGGGCTCACATGGAGCATATCTCCTGCCATGAAGACAATGGTCAGGCTGGCCTTGTGTGGTAGGCAGGCTGGAAGTGGGTGCAGCCTGGAGGGACCTGACTACAGGCAATGGTGGAGAATGCACCTCCTCCTTACATTCTGGGCTGAGGTTGGAGTGGGTGATGGAGAAGTAGGTGACCTGTTTTGCCTTTTGGACATTTAGTTAGATACCATCACTACCCTTCTAATTGGGAAAATTTAGAAGCACATGATGAGAAAAATCAACACCCTCATAAAAGTTTGTTCAGAGAAAATTATTTTGCCCCAGTCCTTCTTGGAATGACAGAGCAGTTGATTGCTGGCCTCCACATGATAGCAATTTAAACATTTATTTATAGCCACCCTTCTTTTCCAGAAAAGGATTTGAGGTGGATGATTTGCATGAAAAAGACTCAGATACTTTGGATGCCTTCAAGGCATTTATTTTGTAATAATAAAAATATTTTTTTTCTAAGGTTATGTGTATTTTGTTAGTATTATCTTATATCTATTTGCCACTTTTAAAAATTAAAACCTACAACATGGATATGACAAATTCCTCTTTCCTCAAGAACATACATAGGCATTTTAGAGGTGAGATCCATTGCATAGAAATGAGCCCTTTCCATCTATTATGCTGTGTTTGGATATGGAAATCAAGTAAATCTAATCAGCATTAATCTAGAATATGTCTTTCAATAGATGTAACACTCGACATTCTGATTTCTCTAAATGATAGTTTGTGTTCTTATTTCCTCAGATATATTTGTCCTTGTAGTGATCATACAGCTGGCTGTGTGTCTATTCATGCTATTTGCTGATGTTCCAGATTTATATAGGCGCCTGGATGTAAGTCTCACCTCAGGGATACAATGATGTTCTTACAGTTATTCAACATCTTGACTTAAAGGAACAGGTCACAACTATAACTGACATGGACACTTGACATCAGCTATTCTTTTGGGACAATTTTTTAGAATGTTGGCTTTATTCACATTTTAAAATTTAAGCTGGTAATAAAATTCTGTCTAGTCTTGATTGCAAGTATTTCAAAAGCATTGAACAGTTTTCTTTTAAAGGAGTCCCTTTAAAACTGGAAAATCTATTTATACATTTCTTTTTCAAAAGTGAGAGAATTCCTCCCTCCCAATGCTTCTGTTTTGAAACTGTTTAAAACAGTTTTGCCTCTAACACTTTTTCAGTTCATTCTTAAATCTGTATTGGCATCTTTTTTCCCCCACCTCTTTGGAAATGTGTTTTTTTTCTGATGTTCATACTTGATGTCAACAAAACTTACTTTTAAAGAACCACCCCTTGTCTCATGAACTCACTTAAATTTTATAACAACTTCTTAACATTATAAGAGACAGAAATTTTATATATTCAAGCAAGGGAAAATATATATTTTTTGACTTTGCTAACTTATCCTACTTTTCAGTTGAAAGTTACTCATTAGTGAATGTCCTTTAGAACAATAAATAGCCGAAGAGAAGATAAAAGAAATGGCGCTTTATTTTAACACAGTGCTTTGTAAACCTGCCTCCCTGCCTTTCCATCTCAAAAACAAGTTTTTTGAGGGCTGAGATCCTATCTTATTCATTCTCGTATAGACAGTGTCTTGCGTAGTAAATGGTACATAATGGCAACGAATAACTGATGGATGGTTGTACATCAGTTTCCCGACTGTAGACAAGCACTTGGAGTATACAGTGCATTCCAAGCCAACGATACCTTCACAAACCCAACATGACATAGAAACTAATATCTGCATTCAGTTTTCATTTTTATAATTGCAGTACTTTGGTTAACAGTGTAATTTCCATGGTTATTAAGTGTCTCCATGAATTACATTAGGGATTTAATGGAGATAAATAGTGTCTGCCTACTAGTCTTCTAAGTGAGTTAAAGCTTTGTAATCCTTCAGAAATGAAGATTAAGAAATGCAGTTGTAGTATTTATTTGTGAAGACTCTTAACAGATAGGCTCAGTTTTCCGGTTTACAAGAATAAGGAACGTATTTGGTTTGAAGGGAACGCGCGTGAAATCATGGCCAGCATGACTGCAAAGGGATCGTCAAAGAAATATTGCTTCCTTTAAAAATAATTACTTTTCTTATTAGTACATTAAATTGTGAGTACATTTTAGAAGTGTGAATATGCAGGCAGAGAAAATTATAACATTGTTCACTATATTCTTTCAGCTTTGAAAATGCATGTATTATAAAGGTGCACTGAGTGATTTATGAAGTTGATTTATTTTAAAGGGAATCATGTTTTGCAACCTAGTTATTGCTCATTAAAAAACTGCATGAATGTTTTAAACATAGAATAATACACTCACATGGCTTAAAAGTCAGTAGTTAGAAGTTATATAGTGAAAAATCTTCCTTCCATCTGTGTTCTTCGGTTAGCAGTTCTCCTCTCTGGAGGCAACTGACAATACCAGTTTGTTTTACATACTTTAAGACATATTTTTAAAATTATTTTTTAAATCCTCACCTGAGGACATGCTGATTGGTTTTAGAAAGAGGAGAATGGAAAGAGAGAAAGAGGGAGAGAAACATCGTTGTGAGAGAGAACCATTGGGTCCATTGCCTCTCATAGGTGCCCTGACCCAGGATGGAATTCACAACCAAAACCTAGGCATGTGCCATGACAGGGAATAGAACCCGTGACCTCTTGGTTTACTGGATGATGTGCCAACCAACTGAGCCACACTGGCCAGGGCCTTTCAGACATATTTTTAAAAACATGTGCACAGCTGTATATGTGTGTGTATGTACCATGTATATTCTGCCACATTGTTACACAAATATTAGCAAACTATTACATTTATCCAGGTCTTTTGAAATAGAGGTGTCAAGGTGAGAGGAGATGTTTACAAAGTCATTGGAGGAATTTCCTATGGGAGAATAAAAATCAGGAAGCTAGAGGAGGTGGGGAGGGTACCAAGCTATATGTTCTGACCCCTATGAAAGAGAGAGGAAAGGAAGGAGGGGTAGATGAATAGAGTTTCAGACTACAGCATGGTTCTAAGACATTCCAGCCAAAGTTGCCCACCAAAAGCATCTAGTGTTTCACAAGAACGAGTGTGATTGGAAGCCCCGTTGTCCTTGGTTATTGGCCATGAATAGCCCATAGGACATGTGGCCTTTGATGAATGTGGTGGCAGATTCTGAATCGAGGAGCTAGGCCTTCTGTCACTATCCACCCAGCAGCAGGAGAGCTGAGAAGAGCATTGTTGTGGCTGCCACAAGCACATAAACCACCCTGCACCTGTTCTTTTGTGTAACAATGTATTTTGGTAATGGATCCATACTAGCACACAAAACGTCCTCATTCTTTTTAGTACAGTATTTCATTTTATATAAAATAATTCATGTGTAAGTCCCCTGTGATAGACATTTAGATTGTTTTCATTTTTTTACTATTACAAATAAAGCTGCAATAAAATAACCTTATATCTTGTATAAGGACATCTCTGGGATAAATTCCTAGAAATGAATTTGAAGTTTTAATTATGATAGCATAGACCTCCATAGAGTCGGACCTTGCTCCCACCAGTGTAAGGTTAGAGGTAGTACCGGTCCCATGCACTTGCCTTTGTTTCCCTCATGCACACATTCATTTGTCCATGTGATATACCTAAATATATAACCTATGCACCAGGAGCCTGGGGAGGGGTGAGGGAAGACACAAAAGAATTGGAGTGAGAGGCAGGTAGCGACAGTTTGATTTCAGGCCCACAGTGGCTCCATTGGTGAGCACCTTGAGACAGCACGGCCTGTGACCCTGCACACAGTCCTGAGGGTGAAGCCCAGGGGCTACAGCAGGGCCCCTGGTGAGCAGGGAAGACGGCCATGCTGTCCTCGTGGAGGTTTGACACGTGGACCTGCAGAGCCTCCTGGGAGTAGAGCCACGTTCCTATATTCCCTCAAAAAACAAGAAAAGCAAACAAAAAGTGCTTTTCCTATTATCTTTTGTTGTAAGGTGACTAGATATATTCTAGGAAATTTAGAAATTACAGAGAAAAAAAATAAGAAAGAAAGGGAGATAAAAGAAAGTAGCTACCATAGTCTCCAAATCATCGTAATCATTGGGTATAATCCTTCCACATTGTTTTCTGTGCATGCATGCATAGAAATGCTTTCATACATAAATCATACATGTTCTACAAAATGTTAGACAGACTGACTTAGCCATGTGTGTGCATGTCCCTATTACATATGTGAATTATAACCTATGAAACACATGAACACCTTCTGGAATGTATTTGTCTTCAGAGACTAACTGCGCTTCTTCATTCCTTACCAGTTGCTCTGCACTCCTGTTCTGTGGAGGGTCTACATTGTCGTTATGCTCAGCTGCAATTTCATTGTGTCCCTTGTTGTGGAGGTAAGTGCCCTCAGGCTGCTGGTCACTGGGGTGGGGGTGACAGTTTGGGAGAGTCTGAGGAAAGAACAGTGTTAGCTGAAAGACTCGACAGCGCCAGGGGCATCTTTCCGTGGCAGCCTGAGCAATGGCGCTTTCCTCTGATGAGCTCAGAACCAGGTGTTCTTTTTCCCACTTGTAAAGTGGAGCTGGGGAAACTGAAATTATAATCTCTCACGTCCTATTTGTTTCTAAAATTGAAAAGTAAAGAGCCAACTGGATTCATTTCTTGAAGTTGAGATATGAGTTACATACTATAAAATTTACCTTCTAAAAGTGTACTATTTACTGATTTTTAGTATACTGATGTTTATTGAGTTGGGCAGCCACCACCACTATCTAATTATGGAACATTCTCATCACCCCAAAAGCAATCCTGTACCTATGAGCAGTCACTCCTCATTCCCTCTTCTTCTACCTCTATCCCCTGACAACCATTAATTTATTTTCTATCTCTATTTTTACCTATTCTGGAGATTTCACACAAATGAAATCATACAATATGTGGCCTTTTGTGCCTGGCTTCTTTCCCTTGAGAACTTCTATCATTTTTACGTTACAGATGAGAAATGGGATTCATGGTGAGCTTCTCTTGGCTTTATCCTTCCGCTCCCATTTCCTCATTAAAATAAGCTTGTGCGCCCCCTTTTCTTTGCTATGCAGTTCACCCTGTCCTTCAGTGCTGTTGGACACAATCTCTATTCTTCAAAGCTTACTGTTAGTAAGGGGATGCCCTCCAAAAGGCATCCATTTTGAAGAAGTGAGCTGCAGAATTTTATCTGTCCCCATTCCCACACTCATTACAAGCCCAGGTTTGGTCCAGTGATGGGGGATTCACAGAGGACTTAGAGCACCCAGAGCCTGACTTCCCACAGAATTTTGTAGGCAGGAACTCAACAAACCTCCTTACTGAGCAGGGTGAAGGTTACATAGGGGCTGGTGGCAGAAAGGGACAAGCATAGGGTACTGGAGTGCCTCTCTCTCTCTATGCAAAATCAGAGGTTCTCAAATTTGAGTGAACATTAGAATCACCTGTATGGCATGTTTCAACACAGGCTGTCCAGCCCTGACCCCAACATTTCAGATTCAATAGGTCTGGAGCAGGGCACAAGTTTTTGTGTCTAACAGGCCTCCCTGTTAATTCTGATGCTGCTAGTTCAGGGGCCACGCACTGAGAAGCACTACGTTAAAACCATGTGGTTTCCAAAGCCACCAAGTTAACAAAAGCACACCACCATGGCTTTTCTCATACTGAATTGCACAAAGATGGTCCTTGACTTTTGAAGGAAGATGTATCTTGTCTCTGTCTGCAGTCTCGTTATCTCTGCTGTCTAGGACGTCTTCCCCTCTTGTGCATATTGAAATGCTATTCTATCCTCTATGGCACAGTTGCAGTCCAGGCCTCTTCCCGAATCTTTCTTGACCCCTAGATGAGTTAGGCAAGTAGCAGCACTCAGCTAACAGTGGCTTAAACAATAAAGATATTTATTGACTCATTTAAGAAGATTGGAGGTAAGTGGCTTCAGGGCTGCTTTAGCGACTGGGTGTCAATGGGGGTCCTCATTCTTTTAACTTTCTGTTCCACTATTCATTGATGTTGACTTGTTGCATTGGTTATGGTGCCCAGATAGCTTCTGCACAGCTGGGCCTTGCATCTGCTTTCAGTGTAGGAAAAAAATGGAAGGGAAGGCACCAGCAAGCTTTGTTCCTTCAAGTAAGTACCCCTTACCAGTGAACAAAAGATGCCCACAGCTCACCTGCAGGCTTCATCTTATGCCCATTGGTTAGAACTGTGTCTCATAGACAACCTGGATAGAAAAAGATCCTGGGAAAGTGAATTTTTGCCAAAACAATGGACAGATGGACTTAGGCTGTTTATGTGTTTTCCCCTTTTAGGTGAGCAGGGAAGGCTTGGGGGGCATTAGGCTGTAGGGTCATCAAACAAAAGAGCCTGCCACCATCCCCACAGGAAGCCCTTCCACTGTTAAGAGCATAAACTAAGGGTAATTTACTTGGGTGTGAACCCTGACTTCACCCTTTCTTGCTGCCTGACTTTGGGTAGCACTTGATACTCCATTTCTCTGTGTCTCCATTTCCTCATCTGTAAAATAGTGATAATAGTGACACCTTACCTCAAGGGTTACTGTGAGCATGAACTGTGAACAGTGAAAAGTACATTGTAAGTAAGGTTAGTCAATACAAACTATGACTACATGTTATCTCTGTGGTACTTAACATTTCTTTGTATCTATCAATCATTCAGACATTCATTTATTCATCCACTCTTTCCACAAGCATTTACTGACCAGGTGCCATATCCTAGGGTGTGACACCAACTGACAGACAGGGCAATTTGATATTCATAGAAGATCAAGTTTCTTTGTTATATTTCCTGTTGAGTAAGAAATTGAGACACCTGTGGCTGTCTAGTGTGGGTTTCCAGTAGCTTCTCTGTTGGGAAATAACATTGCAGGGTGTGATGCCAAGGGATGGACAGAGCAATTTGATATTCACAGAAGATGAAGTTTCTTCGTTGTATTTCCTGTTGAGTAAAAAATTGAGACACCTGTGACTCTCTAGTGTGGGTTCCCAGCAGCTTCTCTGTTGAGAAATAACATTGCAGGATTCCAGCTCCCACCCATGTCTCCTCCATGAAGTTACCCCTGTCCCTGCTGTCGGTGTATACTCACGAACAAATGTGAGCCATCTGAATTTTTGATGGTGACAGGTTTGTATTGGACAATTACAAACACTAAGATATCCTGCTAACGAGGTGAGGCTAGCAGAGTAGTAAAGCCCCCAGACTACTGTGGATACAGTGAAGTGGTTTCCTCACATGGGTGTAGGCATGTCTTACACAAAGTACTAAGGGTTTCTGAGATGGGTTGCGTGAATTCCATATTACCTGGCCAGGTGGTGGCAGAGATGGTCCAGGGAGGTTTTGAGGGACAGGCTTTGGGGATGGCTGACTTCTGTTTGCAGAATCCTGAGTATTGTCCAGTATGCTGAGAGGTGTAACCCTAATCTAAATCTTAGAGTGATCCAGCAAGCAAACGGGTGTGAATGAGACCTTATCCTTACTTTGCTGATTTGCATGATCTAACCTGAAGCTGAAAAACACAGGAGCTAATTTTTATAGTTTTAATCCCCCTCCCCTTTTTATTATTTATGTGTTTGAGTATACATATGTATATACATGCATTGAATTCTTTGAGAAGTCAGCCAGGAGAGCTCATGTGGTAAAGTTTTACTTTATTTAATTTTTTTAGAAATGAGATCTTGTCAAGGCATTCTTTTGGTTTCTTGTTCTGAATTTAATTTGCAGTGTGGAGAAACAGGACAGATGATCTCTCAGGGCTTCAGTTTCCTTTTTCAGAGTAGCAAAGTGATATACGTGTCACCATGTTTCCAGGACTGTGACAAAACTGAACTGTGACAAAACTCAAGGCGAGGCATAGAGCACTCAAGTTTTTCTGGTGTGTGTGTGTGTGTGTGTGTGTGTGTGTGTGTGTGTGTGTGTTGATTGGTTTCATTGTTTTGTTTAAAGCCTGCTAAGATTTCCTGAAGGTAAGTTAAACCATTAATTGGATACCCTTGATCCCACCTGACCCCAGCTCCAAGGAGAACTGTTGCACTCTTGTTAAATCAAGGAGGACAAAAGCCTTGCTGTGGGAAAGCAGAATAACAGGTCTGGCGAGGTGGGCCCTGGGGCTTGTTAAGACATTGATGAGATGGCTGTGTGGGTCTTTAATGGCCTGCTAGGGAATGATCAGTTTTTATAGAAAAATTCAGACAGTTCTCTATTATTTCCATGGGAAATGGGACTCAACTGTCGAAGATGAAGGATTTTAGGAAAACTACTATCTCTGGCGAAGTTCCTTGAAAATGCCACAACTTTCTTTCTTTCAATTTAGCAAAGATACCATCGATAGATGCCAAAACTAGTTCTAATTTTGCAGGACAGCTTGGATCTTCATAGGTTTCCTTTGTTTCTTTGATAACTTCAAAGATGGTCAAACTTTGGGACTGTTAGAGAATAGAAAGAGTTTGTTCCTGGGGCACTTGCAGAGCCAAACACTAAAAACCAAAAATTGCAGTGGAGGAAGATTAGAAATTTCATTACAACTGGCACCATCCAGGAGGAAGGGAAGTTACTGCTCAGAAGCCTGAACTCCTCCATAGCACATAGGTCACAGGTTAGATCTGCAAAATCACGAGACATGGTGGATAAGGGTTTGAGGCCATGCTGGAAGCAGATTAGTCAGACTTGTGATAAAGGTAATAATCATTTCTTCAGCTCTTGAGGACAGCTCTGAGGCTTTTTCCAGCATTCCTGTTTTGGTCTCATGGGAAAGTAGCCAGGGGGTCTGTCCACTGGCTCCCATAGGGCTCAGGAATTAAAACCTAACTTGGATCAAGATGTTCCCCTTAGTCTGCCAGAGGTCTGTACCTTGTGACATTAGTCAGACCAATGTCTTCTGCTGCCTGGGGAGTTGCTGATTATTCCTGGGAAAGGCTATCCACCCCTCTGAATGGTATACACAAAGAGAGGTAGGTATATTATTTCTAGAGCTAGGGTTTAAAACTAAAGTTAATCAAAATCATAAGGACCCTTGCCTTCATGACTAAACAAATAAAATGAAAAATTAACATCATAACTTCTTATAGAATCTGTATTGTAACTTACAACTTGGGCTCTATTTGAGGCTAAGTCTAACTCATGAAATAAAATGGCAGTCCGAAATGTTCCAAAGAGACAATTCTTGTAATCTTAATAAAAAACGCATTGCAATAATTTGTAGGTGAGAGTTAGAGGTACAAGTGAGCAAGGCCACAGTTAAGTTCAGAAGGGTAGAAAAGGGAGGCAGCTAAGCCACGCCGTGCCCTACATTGTAAGGGGAATATATAATCCTTATGATGAACCTAAGAAGAAATAATTAGTATTTCTAATCACAGAATTTCAGATAGAATAATTAATTTGCCCAGAGTAGGTGTCAGAACTGGAATTCAAAACCAGCTCTGTTCAACTTCAAAACTACAGTCTATTGCAATTTCGCTGAACTCTGTGCATGACTATGCAGTGATGTGCAAGGAGGGTACCAAAGCCACATCATATGTGTGGCACATTTTCCTATAGGGTCAATTTCATTTGATGGTATATAATTTCAAATGTCACTTTATATTAAATATGGATGTGTTATGCAGTGGACTGCAAAATTTGAATGATTTTAAATTTAACTTATATATGACACTCAGAAGAAATTTCATCTTTGAGGCAGGCTACTTCAAGCTGTGTACTTCTTGAAAGTGTGTACTTCTCTCTTCTCTGTGAAGAGTTCCTTAAATAGAAAAGTTTGAGAGGCTGACACCTGTTGTGTGAAACCTCCTTGGATTTGTTTGTCCAGGGCTGAAGTTCTTTGTCAAGCTAAACCTAAGCAGTCAACGCAGTAGCGCCTTATTCGTTTATGGAGGGCCCTCACCTGGGAACACTTGACTTCTGGTTGTTAAGAGCAACTCTTTTTATTTTGCAGGAGGCCATTATTGAAAACCGAGCCCTGTGGATGATAATCAAAAAGTGTTTTGGCTATCAATCAAAAAGCCAGTATCGGATATGGCACAGGGCCTTGGCAAGTGACCCTAGTTGGCCCCCACTCAACCAAAAGTCCCACTCTGACCTGCTGGGGTGTGACAGGGGGGTGTCTTACAGCAATCCAGTGTTTGAGAGCAATGAGGAACATCTCTGAAGACCATGGGATATTCAAGTGGATAAAACATAGCAATAACGGTTTTCAGTTTGATTTTTTTTTTAAGCAATGAGAC
The DNA here is from genome assembly GCA_004026585.1 of Noctilio leporinus. Lineage (NCBI taxonomy): Eukaryota > Metazoa > Chordata > Mammalia > Chiroptera > Noctilionidae > Noctilio > Noctilio leporinus. Next base: position 107,377 of record PVIW01000392.1, on the reverse strand, counting down.
ACTAAGAATATCAGTGGGGATTTTTGGAATGAAAACCTATTCAATCATGGTGACAAAGTCAAGTCTGTTGGATAAAATACTTTCTGCAGAGCAGAACATTGCCCCTGGAGAGTGCTTTCCTCTTGGCTTCTGACGGTATTAGAAGTGTTCAGTGAATCACGACTGGCTCACAGATGGCAATGGGCCAAGAGACTGGAAGGCTAAAGGAGAAGATATACTCTTTCTTCTTGAACAATATATTTTTTAAATGAGTTGAGAGAAAGTAGAGCAATGTGTAGTTGTAAAATTGTAACACGTTAGAGATCATTTTGAACTTTTATTTCATTGACGGAAAAACAAGCACGTGGGAGCCATCACACCAACCTTTGCAGTTTCAAATATTTCCCTTGTAGTACTTTTCATACATTTCCTGCTACTTTGGACCTTCCCTACATATTAGTAAGGATACCCTGAGCCAATGCTGCAGTGACAAACAAGTCCCATATCTCAGTGGCTTAACACCTAAGAACTTCTCCTTGGGTCCAGGTGACTTCAGAATAACTCACCTCAGATTGGTGAAGGCTTCTGTCGGGTGGATCTACCCGCTCAACACCAGGACTCTGTGTTGATTTTGATGGGAAGGAAGAGACTGGAGATATCACAGGGATCTTCACTGCCTGGCCCCTGAATGGTACATAACCCTTCCACCATTCACATCTCATTAACCAGGGACTGAGGAGTATAGTCCCCTGTGTTTAGGGCTGGCTTCATGGGCATCTGATCTGTACTTTGAAGGACCCTGCTTAATGCTCTACTGTTGCCATCTTAATATTATTTGAATAAAGTTCTCCATATTTTTATTTTGCAATGGGTCCCACACATTCTGTAGCTGGTCCAGCTTGTATTCCTGGAAAAGACAGGAACATAGCACCTATCCAAGAGTCTCTACATCTATGACTTATGAGTTTTAAGCACCCTCATTTTAAATACCCAACTCCAGGAATTTTTACTCCTCTGCTTTATTATTTTTGATAAAAATTAGTCTTGTGCTATAAAATAATGTGTTACCATTCATGTAAGTCTTCATATAACCTATACATTTCTTAAGTTATGAACATCAAATCCTGGGTAAACGTGGTGGGCAGGATTGAGTGTTCTGGCCCAGGACAAGTGGCTGGCTTTCCTAGTATCAACAGCATCTGCAATCACTCCCTTCCATGGATGAACTTCTGAGCATCCTTAGTGGCTCTGTGACTACAGATAATTCTGGGAACAGGGTGTTTTCCCAGCCGTGAAGGTATCCTGTTGCTTTTGGTTTTAAAATAATGTATGAAGAATCATTAAAATAGGCTGCAGAGTTATTGTCTTCCTTGGTACAGAAAGAAAGGTTCCATTCACAAAGTCAGCCTCAGCAGTGCTATGACAACTCTGAAGGTCTTTTCCTAAAATGGATAGTTTTTATTTTAGGAAAAGTGGGAGACTATGGGTAGGGCAAACTGGACATGGTCTACAACCTGGTGATGAGCAAGAGCAGTGTGGCACATCAGTAAATCAACAAACAACCAGTGCTGGCAAGGATGTGAAGAAAAGGGAACCCTCATGCATGCTTGGTGAGAATGTAGACTGGTGCAGTCACTGTGGAAAGCAATGTGGAGAGACCTCAAAGAACTAAAAATGGAACTGCTTATGACCCAGAAATCCCATGTTTGGAAATATATCTGAAGAAACCCAAAACACTAATTCGAAACAATATATGCACCCCTATGTTTATTGCAGTATTATTTACAATAATGAAGGTTTCATAGCAGTAGATGAGTGGATCAAAAAGCTGTGGTACATTTACACAATGGAATACTACTCAGCTGTGAAAAAAAAGAAAGGAAATCTTATCTTTTGTGACAGCATGGATGGACCTGGAGAACATCATGCTAAGTGAAATATGATAAAGAAATACAAGTACCACATGATTTCACTTATATGTGGAATCTAATGAACAAAATAACCTAACAAAAATAGAAACAGACTCATGGATACTGAACACAGACTGACAGCTGTCAGAGGGGAGGAAGGTCAAGGGACTGGGTGAACAAGGCGAGGGGATTAAGCAAAGAAAGAAAATCTCATAGATCTAGATGACAAGGACCAGAGGAAAAGCAGGGCTGGGGGAAGGTAGAAGAGAGGAAGGGGGCGGGGGGGAATGATGATGAAAGAAGACTTGACTTGGGCTGGTGAACACAATACAATATATACATGTGATGTATTATAGAAGTGTATACTTGAAGCCTGTATAATATTATCAACCAATGTAACCACAATATAGTCAATAAAAATTTTAAAAATATAGAGCAGTGTGCACAGTGCACACTTAGAAGAGTCCCTTGCCAGGTGCTGCCACCTCCGCTAGCTAATTCGAATTGCACAGCTTTCCTGGACTCAGGCATAGAAGGGCCTACCATCCCCACCTATGCGTAAGAAACCAGACTCAACCAAGCTCAGGGGAGCAGGCCTGAGTCTCAGACACGAGGTTCTCGGCAAATCTTCTGTTACAAAGCTCCAGCTGGGCAGGGTGCTTGGTATAATCCCAAACAAAGCATGAGTTTCTGATTTGCCAGGTGGAAAAAGGCAACCCTGTGCTAATCCAGGGCCTTCTGTTCAGATAAATTCCAGGCATCCTGCCAGACTTGAGCTAGAGGTGTGCTCTAAATAACACAAAACCACAACCTTTGAGTGTCTGTCTTTCTGAGACTAAGTTGCTCTGGCCTTGGTCTTAAGTGATCCTATTCTCAGCAATTTGTGCATGGCTGGCAGGGAATAGGGGTGGAGGACTCCAGTCCCCACCCACCAAGCAGTCCTAAAACCTTTGCCAAAGGGAATCATTCTGAAGACTCCACTTGCAACTAATTATATCTTAGAGGCAATAAATGAAGGAGCAGGAAGTGCTTACTCTGGAAAAATGGGGAATCCAGGCGTGTGAGAATCATAGTTAAGTACTTGAAGGGTTACCTTGGGAAAGAAGGCTGTGACCTGTGCCTGGTGGCACGACCAGTGTGTAAAGAGCATGGTGGGAATGACTTTGGGGTGACACAAAAACTACTGCTCTCACAGCTTTGATGGAAGGGGGAGCTGGTGACCTACCGAGGTATGTGTTCTGTGGCTTGGGACGAGCAAGTGGATATTCAAAAGCAATTACAGAAAGAAGTCAAGCGTCAGATGCAACTCAATTACCTGCAAGATCCCTCTCTGACTGGATATGCCAGTGTCTCAGTCTTAGGTTGTGATGTAAACCATTTGCTACTTCTGCCCACACAGACTATCAGACTGACCCACTCGGGGAGATGGCCTAGGGAAAATGGCTCCCAGCCCTGTAAGGTCCCACAGCGTGGACAAATAGACTTGGCAACTCTGTGCCTTGGAAAGTGGTTTCTAATGTGGATAAAAAAGAGATGCAGAAGGAGGGGCCCTGCCTGCTAAATTAACAGCTGTGGGGTTCTTGTAATATGTGTATTTTCTTAGAAGTAGGTGTTTGAAAATTTTGAGCAAAAGAACATGGGAGAGTGCCCCAACCCAAAATCAGAGTTACCTGTGCCACAAATACTTTTCTGATCAGGAGTTGGAGGAGAAAAGGACATGGTCACCTGATCCAAATCAATTGAGAGGATCCCCTGTATGTCCACTCCAAGGTGAACAGCTCTGGTCCACAAAGAAAAAGCCTGACATCGGGTTTCCTCACAAAATACGCAGTGAAATGAGAATGGAAATTTGTGTCTGTGGCTTTGTGTGCTCACTAGTGTACACATGCCCACTCGCAGGTGTGATGACTATAAAAAGCAATCATTTATTCAGAGTCATGTATTTAGTTTATGCTATAATTATTCTGTATGAAAAAAAGAAAGTAAAATCATAATTCTGTTGTCTAAAATCAATCTCTCTTTTTTCTGGAGTCTTTCACTATGGCTAATAAAATCCTTAGTCTACTTCAGTGACATTGAATCAAAGCAATATCTTTACAAAGTTCTAGTCATTTCTTTCCTTTTTTAAAAAAATTAGCATGGGTTTTATTTTATTTTTTTAAATTTAATTTTATTGTTGTTGTATGACATCCATCCCCTCTTTCTAGTCATTTCTTAACACTGTAGATGCTACTACTCCTTGTTTTGTACACAAGGCACTAAGAGTATATAAAATATATTTTTTGATATTCATTCTCTCACTTAAGCCTCATAATGATCTTAGGGGAATAGCAGGGCAAGTATTCTCCCTATTTTGATGAGGTACCAAACTCTTCAAAAAGTTCAGTAACTAGTGTAAGGGCACAGAACAACTGAGTGGAGGAGCCAGAGCTGGATTCAGACGTAGGATCTCTGCCTGCAAGTTCCTTGCTGTGTCTCTCCCATGCTGTTTCCTCTGGAGGAAAGGTTTGTCACATTGAAAATCAGGAGGCAAGAAAGGCAACCATCTAATAGATGGCTATCATGAAGATGATTTCCTTTTAAAGAACTTTCAGTTTTCATATACGTATGTGCTCTTGAACCTGACCGTCAATCACAGAAGAGGTCAACTCCCACAGCTGAGAGAGTGAAATCATAAAACCAGAGAAACCAAATCTCTGCTTGAACTTTGCTCAGCCTCGGCTTTGTACAGCATTTTCAGGTCATGTTGAGTCTCTCTTGGTTTGAACTATGCTCACTTCTTCATGCATAAAAAACTTGAAAACTGCTGCCATACAATATTCTGCCTGCACTTTGGTTTCCATTCGATTTGTTCAAATGACCCTTTGAATTTTATTTTTTTAAAATGACTTTCCTCAAAATTTAACAGGCATACAAATAACAACAACAAAATACTCCTCTGTTGGACTCATTGAGAGAGCCTTGGACTTCAGCATACCATGCTCATTCTTTTCCCAGGAAGACCTCATCTGCCATCCTTTCTGCTTTGAATGCTACCTCTGCACCACCAATCCCCCATCCTCATGGCTCATTTCTTCTCCTTCAGGCTTCAGCTCACATGCTTCTTCAAAGAAGCCTTCCCTGACTACTTTATCTAGCCTATTTGTTTCATTTTATTAAAATATTTTATTTATTTTTAGAGAGAGGGGAAGGGAGGGACAAAGAGAAGGAGAGAAACATCAATGTGGAGTTGCCTCTCTCATGCACCCAAATGGGGGCCTGGCCCACAACCCAGATATGTACCCTCACTTGGAATCAAACCAGGAACCCTTTGGTTTGTAGCCCGGCAGTCAATCCACTGAACCACATGAACTAGGGCTAGCCTAATTGTTTTAAACATAGTACTTAGGGAAATCTTCAGGTGGTTAAGGTTAAAAGGGTTGTACTTGTTCAAGATCACACATGTAGGAAATGGGACACTCAAGTCTAAAATCAAAGTCCACTGATTTCCAAATCAAAGGCCTTTATGTTTTTCACAATGGGCTAGATGCTGCTAATCAAATTAGCTAATTCACTGAAAGAATGTAGGCTATTGTGGAGCAATGTCCATGGTTGATTGTAAAGCACTCAAAAGGTCACCCAGATTCCCAGTTCCCTCTCCTTGCTCTCTTGTCTCAACTCTCCTGAGTGTTTTCCAACTCCATGAAAAATCTGGCAAAGCACCGTTGATGAAAGTTGCACACAGATTGACTATGGAAACTGTTGAAGTTGTGGATGCTGCTGAAAGCTGCTGAAAGGTCTCATATATGTTGCATGTATTATGCACTGCACAACTCAAGGGGACACCATTTACATTATGTTGCAAACCGAAAATGATGGCTCTGTGTGATATCAAGAAGGCTCTATAGGTAAGTAAGGACTTTTGTAACCACAAACAGTTCTGCAATGAAGAGTCCCGTCTGTCCCCCCTCCAATCAGTTCTCAAGTCCTTGCACTCTCCCTTTGCAATGCCTCTCATGCAGACTCTGCCCCAGGACTGTTGGTCATCTCCTGCATGATTATGAGAGCCTCTTAACTGGTCTTCCCGACTGAGGTCTCCTATCTTTGCTTCTCAGGATCTCTATGAATTCTGTTGCTGAATTCTGATCATGTCACATGCATGGTCAGAAACCCTTCGTAATCTACGTAATCTACGTTATCTACCAAATAAAGTACAGATTGCTTACTAAGGATCTCAAGGCCTTTTGCACCAACCGCATCTGGCCTCATCTTAGACATTTCTCCTTGTAGTCAGTAATGCAATAAACTTATTCTCAGCCATTAATAACTCACTTGTTCCCATCATACAGTAATTTTCTCACATCAATGCCTTTGCTCATCCTGTTTTCTCTTTGGGGACATCAGTAGTTATTACTTTTATCTCCACATATCAAAATCCCGCCCATTTCTTAACATCTAATCAGTATGCCATGTTTTTGCCAAGCCAGAGGGGCATCCCGCCATTTGGGCACGCACCACAGTCTGCATATCCTTCCTTTGTGTGGTGAGCAGCTCTTTCTACCTTGCATTATGCTCCTATAATGTCAACCTCCTGCAACTACCATGCCACTTACTTTAACTGGAGACCACATTCTCTGAGGGTAAATCCCAAGCCTGATTCATTTTCTCTGCCCGCTTTGCACCTAGTACAGGGTCCTGGTTGGGGCTCAGCAAGCAGCTGTGACATGATTGAATAAAAAAGTATAATCACTGTTGATGTATTTCTTTCTCCTTTTCTGTGAACATCTGTTTCCCATTCAGTACAAAGAAGCTTAACTAAAACAATAGGACTATGAATAAAAACAACCAAAAGGACAAAGTATAGTGATTCCAGTGTTGTGCTTAATGAGTTTGACTGTCCATTTATATAGTGGGCGTGTGGGGGTGGGCTGTGAAATTAGAGGGGTTGGACATATGCTACAAACACTCTCTCTACAGCATATGTAGGGGGACTTAAAGGCTTATTTTCACACAGGCAAAGATTCTGCTAGGAAGATACTCAACCCAAGAGAAGAGATCATTGAGGCAAACAAACTTGTTTAAAAACCAAACATTAGATTTTATTTTAGGAAATAGGGGCAACATTTAAGTACAATTAGGTGTGTATTTTTTCAATCTGTTTTCTGCTTTTTTACTTTTAGGAAGTTTTGTAAGGGCCTACGTAAAAGAAATCAATGGTAAAGTGAGGTTGGGGGAGAGAGAAGTAAATAGAGGCCCACTTTGTGTCAGAGTGTAATAAAAGCTGGGTGGAAAGAATATCCCTGTGTCCCGTCACCTCACAGTGATGTGGCTGTGGGAGCACAGGCAGAAGATGCATGCTGCTGGTAGCTGATGGTACTCTACAGAAACAAAGGTGACATAAACAGTTTGAGGGTGTCTCAAAATGGCTAAAAAAGAGAAAATGGTCAAAAGAGATGGCAAGTGACCAGGGGTGACACAATGGCATATAATCATAGAGGTCTGGGGTACCCTGCATCCAATCTTAGGGTCAGACAAGGCCTACAGACGCCTCACGGAAGCCACAGAGATCATCTCAGGCTGGTGAACTGTGGCCCGTATAGCTAACATAGGTTGCAGGAGGGAAAGCATGCTGTAACCAGGAGTCCTGCATGCAACGTTGTGTAGACCTTCTTAATGAGTCAGAGGGACTACAGAGTAGCAGAGCTTCTGTGATCCTGCATTTTACTATTGTCCCAGGTTTATGTGGCCAGGTAAACATAGGTTATAAAGATAGTAAAGATGTCTCCCCATTAGGTGAATGCCTATTTGACAAAAGTCCATGCAGGAACACTTAAGGGACAATACTCTGAGGAAGTGGCATAGAGCCTCAAAGCCACTCTGTGTTTTTAGTCTACTTAGGAACTGAGCAGAGTACAATATAAGGTGACTCCACAACTGGGTGGATGCTCTTACCTGGAAGCTAAGCCGGTTCTCTCTCAGGACCTGACCGAAGGTTAGATCTGAGAGTTTGAAAAAGAAATAACCTCAAGAATTCAACCACGATCCGTGACTGACTAGAAACTGGTTTGATCTAGAGACAGTTTTGTAGGTTCGGGCTCTCCCTAAACAAATCTTGAATCTGATTTGGTCTGGCCTCCAACAATCATATTTGGGAAAGGTCTAATCTTTGTTTCTGCCCATACTTCACCCTAGCACAGCAGATAGGAAGCTTCACAGGCATCCCAGGGTGGAGTGGGTGGCTCAGGCCATCTGAAGTCTGAGACTACATATGGAGCCTGTATGAGGCGGGATACAAAGTGGCCTTTAGGAGTATAGGAGTAGCTATGCTGGCTGAAGTCACAAACCCTCAATGGGTATCTCATGTCTGACCAAATCATCAGGAGCCACACAGCACTTAAATAGATCAAGTCAGTCTAGGAGTCAGACATGTCTGAGCTCTAAACCTGACTTTTTTGATTTGTGATTTTGAGCAAATTAGTCACTATGTCTATATCTTAGTTTCCTTAGCTATTCTCACGAGAATATTATTTATTATTTCATGCACAACTGCAAAAATCAAAAGAGATTTAATTTGACACATAGTTTCTTTTTCTACATGTCTCAAGAATTCCTAAATCTTGGCCTTGCACACAGTGTACTTATTAAATGTGTTGTTCACATACACATAATAGTAGAGAAGTAAATAAAAGAACATATGTATAAGGGAGAATGAATGAACTCATGAACACACTACACACTTCTAGGAGTTGAATGAATATAATTCTATTTTAACTAAAATGTAATTATTGATGATTTACTGTTTAAAATTATTCTTTTTTAGTTAATCTGTTTATTTTTATTTATTAAAAATAAGATATATAGATTACCTCCAGCCTTTGTTTATAGAATCAATTACTCCCACTTCAAAAGAGTCAACTTTCTTTTTAGATTTCATTTTGCAGCCCTTCTTGTCTCATCACTTGCTTATCCTGAAAAATTGTTTTATAAATAGACCCTTCTTTGATGACTTCCAAGTCTTTAAAATCTCTCCTGAGAGGCAAAGACTTGTACAAAACAGTCCAGATTTAGGTATATTTGTAGGTGGTGTGTAGGTGGTCTTTTTGCCATCCCATCATGTTAGCCCATCTGTTGGGGAATAACCCACTTCATAGGCTTTGTTTTGGAACATGGTTCTGAAACTTGACCTATCGTGAAAATCCCCACACTGCTTATTAGAAATAAAATCCTTGGACATAATCAGAATATCTGAGAATGGGTCCTATACCTTTATCAAGCACTCCAGGTGATTTTGATGCTGAATCAAGCTTAGGAACTGTACTCTTAGAAGAATAACTTAAATTATTTCCTTAGATGTTCTATCTTGCCCTTATTTTTATAAAGACTCATCTGCAATTTTTCCTAACAACTTCCACAGTGTTGACAGAACATTTTGTGGTGTTTTTTCCTCCGGAAATGCTACATTTGTCCCTGCGAGTTCTCTACTCTGTATTATAAAAGCTGTCTGTGGTGGGAAGAAACCCTGCTGATAGACTTCTCTCCCCTGAGGTTTGCACAGTGATCCCTACTCTTTGTTACAGTTTTAAGTACTGTATTCTTGACAAAACAATCATTTGATGGCTAAGTTCAATGGGGAAAACATTGCCACCAGCAAAGCAAAAACATAGAATGGTGTTTAATATCTTGTCTTCTTGAAGCTACTTAAAAAATTATACAAAAAACTCTACTCCTTAGAATATTCAATCTAGTCTACCCTTAAGATAAAGGAAAGAAGAATAATCAATCGTGGACCATGGAAAGGTATGAATATCTCAAAGGAATCTCATCTTTCCAACCAGGTTAAATCATTGGAATTGATTAGTGAGAAATCAACCATTTTCAAACCATCCATTTAGAGATTTATATTCTTCTTAGGGTAGATCTTGGGGTCCCATTCACTCTGTAATACCTAAATTTAATCTGCATTTTTGTAACCATCCTACTTCATCCTAGTTTTTTTTTTGTTTGTTTTTTGTTTTTTTTCTCCCTGGGGAAGCATCTTGAGTTGACAGGTTTGAAAGCTTTCTTTGACCAGAGATAACACCAATTTCAGAAAAGCCTTTCCCCTTCTGTTTAGCATCCTTCATTTGGCTCAGTGGTCATCAGCATTTTTTGCAGCAGTGAGGAGGGCAGAGATGTGAGTCTAATGTTCACCAAGATACAGATCTGACAGCACTGAGGCATTTTTGGCCACTAGTCAAACTCCAGTCAGTAACTTACCTGACAAATATGGTTAACACATAAGTCACTCTTGCTCGCATTTAGTATGCCCAGTCAGCAAGCCGTACAACTGGCAGTCTGTGTAAACTTGTTCTTATGGTAAGTCATCTGAAAAGCCTTCCAAAATATTAAGTAGACATTCTGTTTCTATGCAGTTACTAAATACACAGAGTAATGTGGCAATGTGGCAGAAGCTTTGATAATAATCAACGTATTGTAGAAGCATGAAATGTGCTACTGAATTGTCCAGGAAAAATATTAATATCTTAGGCAGAAAGAATGGTTAGAACAAACTCAGGGTGGTTGCATGGGAAGCTTTAAATCAAGGAGGGAAGACACTGGAGGCTTTGAAGTGAGAGTAATGAGTAGTAGCCAGGAGAGCCAATGGAAAGATGAAATCTGTTTGCATATAGCAGGTGGTCTCCCCTTCACCAAAGAAAGAAATAGGTTCCTCCATAGATTTAGGAGGGTATACAAATATTAGGAACTCTTAGTTTTTCTTTCTTTCTTTTCTTTTTTTTTTTTCTGAAGTTGGGTTCCCTAGAAACAGATACTGAGAAATGGATTTATTTTATAAAGGAAATAGTCCTAGGAACAACTGATAAGGGAGTGGAAGAAGAGACAATAACAATGTGATTTTGGGAAATGTATTAGCCTCAACCCAATGCTGCCAGGGAGCTTTGGGATGTAAATGTCACCTCCATGTCCCAAGTCTGCAAGGGAGAAGCACTTCAGACTCTAGCCTTAGCCATTGGCTGGATGGGGGTGGGAGGAAACTCCAGGAACCTTTGGGTCTCTGCTGGGATGGGCAAAGGGGCTCAAGGGAAGGCCTCTGCAGGGTGGCAGGTGCAGATCATTAGAAGAAAACACACAACTGCCTGTGGAAGCATTGAAATCATCCAAAGGGATTTGAACCGACCACAGACATCATCTGCTATAGTCCTATTTTCCACTCTTCCACTGACCACCCTAAAGGAAAAACTTGTGAACATTCACCTGACCTTAAAAATGGAATACTGTAAAGCAGGTAGAAAAAGTGACTCATTCATTTACACAATATTTATTGAGCACCTGCCTTATCCACCACTCCTGAGCTATATGCTTGGATTTGATGATGAATGGTTCTTTCCCTTGAATGTGATAAGGCCATTTTTCAATCATGCATAAAAAGCTATCAGAAAAAGCCCCAAAGCAAAGTTTGTGGACCTAAAGGGCAGAGAGGACCACCAAGCCTTAGACACATAAAGCAGTAGGAAATAGAATTGGCTCCATAATGGAGTAAAACAATTAATACTTATTTGATGACTGAAGAGAATGTGTTTTTAAAATTCTGAGTAGAAGCAGTTAAATGAAAAAGAACAATTGCTTCAATGGTTCATACCAAATTACATTATCTGCAATGCATAAAGTTAATTTTATAATAAAGACCAAGTAGAGCCTAGGGTTTATCCAAGTTTTGGTACTTAACTCCCATGAGAGCCATGGAAGAGCTAGCTCAGCTACTTAGCTTGTGTCTCTGCCCCTTTGGAGGGCAGCTGGAGGAGCAGCCATGCCTAGAATAGAAGCAGAAATGAGAGCCCCAAGAAAGAGTCATTAATAGAAGAGGGAAGCCTTTTCCTCACTGATCAGGAGTTAGTTGTAAGTGAGTGAGGTGGAATACTTCTTTCCCTTTTGTTTCACACGATCTAATCAGAAGTCCCTAGGCTGCCTTGTTTCTATCACCAGTTCACATATTCTAACAATCAATCACTTTCAAGCATTATAACTTCTGCCAACAGATTCTGAGCTATCCAGTTTCTATAGGAGGGAAACAAACCCCTCAGAGGATCCAGCTAAGCCCATGACTGGTTTACGCATCTGTGACCAGCCAACCTTGAACCTGTCAGTGAGAGAAGAGCTTGCCAAAGCCCTTTCATAATATGGGTGACAAGAGTAGCTGGAGAAAAAGTAGAGCCCAGGATCATGGCTCCAGGAGACTGAGCTTAAGGGCAGGGTTCAAGTCTCAGTTGCCTCCGGGTTCTCCTTTTAAGGCCTAGAACAGTTCACACATGGGGGCAGAGTTGAGCTGAAGAGAGCTGAAGAGTTTGGTGAGCTACTCTGACATCTCCCAGCAATGTTTTCTGCAAACTCTACAAAATCTAATTCCTTAGCTAGACCATTCAGATTTCCATTCCCTGGCTCCAATTTAATTGTCTAGTTATTTTCCCCACAAGGCTCTGCCCCCAAAAGAATAAAATAACACACATTGCAAGTTGAAATATTTTTGTATGGTAAGTATAAATTTTAGTTCATACTTTAAGTAAATTCCTGATCTTAAAGATTAAAGTGTATTGTTCCTTTCGAATTTCAATTCTTTTAAAACTAAAGAGGGGTCAAGAAAAGAAAATGTTATATTAGGAAAACAATTTGATAATTGCCTGAATTTTACATTTTGCAGATATTTAGATTTCATTAAAATTCATGTATGAGTCACTGCCATGTTAGTATTAATTACAATATATGCACCTTTTCTCCTTTTGTAAACACGCATTCATATGATTAAGAGGTAGTCTTTACTTCTTCCTTTATGTATGGTAACATTTATCTACCTATTTATTTATTTTAGTTCTTTTTATTGGTGTAGTTACACATACAGCATTCAATTAAAAAAATGAGTTTAGTGTCTATGTATGTTTATTTTCAAGCCGTTCTTGTCATTCATTTCATTCTATAAACTAAATGACATTCATCATATAAAGGAGGAGGTGTATAGAACAAACTGCTCTGGGTAGAACTCGACCTGATAAGGGATAAGCAAATCTGATGTAAGTAAAATTTTATACACATTTGCATGGGTGTGTATTCTTGGGAAGAGAAAAATCTACCAAGTTCACCAGGTTTTCGAAGTTCTCCGGGACCCATGACGGTGAATAAGTTCTGGAACAGACACCTTTGTAAGTCCTTTGAGCGCCTCGATTCTGAGCCTGTCTCTTCTAGCCCTTTCTCCATCTGTCCTCTCTGGTTCATTCTATATATCTTCCCCCCAGCGAGTCATATTTTTGTTTTTTTGTTTTTTCCTTACTAGCTTGGGAACTCAAGGCAGGATTAGTGTCTGCTTCATGCCTCTCACCCCTTAGATCTTCACCTGAGTGTGGGGGCCCAGAGGCTGTGTGCCGAATGAATTAACAGGACAGGGAAGAGCTGAGGAATAAAGAGATCTCTTTTCACAGTCTGGACTCCATTTTTTTCCCAGTTAAGATAGATTTTACTTCTACTCATCCAAATTTTGACATATTAACCAAATTCTCAATTTGATGAGCTTTTAAGTAGAACTTTACGGCAGGGAGTGGGAAAGGCCAAACCACCTTCACCTAGACTGGCCATGCTTGTGCTTGCTACAGGGAGACCCCTCTGCTCTGCTTTGAACTGTAGAGAACCTGTGGGTTGTTTTGGTGTGGGGGTGATTAGGGTTGGAAGGGGTAAGGCTTTTATAAATGGATTAAGTATAATTGAAGAATAGAAATTTGCTCACATCTTTGAATCCGTATTTCAGGTAAAGAATCAGTCATGTATTGAAAGTCAAGTAATTTCCTAACCTGTGGTTGTTGCAAAGAGCTCACAAGGTTACTCAATCAGATGCCATAGTCCACTTTCCACCCTGCAACATGATATTAGAGCCTCTAAGGTAGAGGCTTTTTCTTTTTCATCTCATAGGACAGTCACTTCTGCATGGTTTTGGCTTTTCCACCAGACTCTGAGTTGCTTAAGGAATAGGATCCAAATGGATCCATTCCTTTACCCCTCATGGAGATCATTATAGGGTCTGTATGGGAGAGGCTGTTAGACGACCACCAAATTTATTTTCTCTTCTTCCTGACACACAGGTGAACCACATATCCTATCAACCATGCAGCTAGATGTGGTCTTCTAACTGAGTACTAGCCAATATTCTAGCATGAGTACACAGTAACTCTTCTGGGACTGGCCCATAGACATTTTCATTGATTCTCACGTAATGCCATTTTTATAAAATCACAGCAACACAGAAGCCACATGTTAAAGATGGTGGAGACACAAGATGAAAGAACCCTGGGCCTCTGAATCGCTGCTTGGAAGAGATACCCACCCACCTTTGTCAAAAATATTCAAAAAGAAGGAATTTTGGCTGGAAATTTTGGACAAAGATGTACTTAAGGGTTTTAGGGTTTGCAGACTGGAAACACAACTAGGCAATACCCAGTGTCCTGAAGGAGAAATGAGAGCTTTATTGTAAAAAGTACATTCTTTCAAAGAATCAGTTCTGCTTTGTTAGCTCCTAGATTGGTTCGAGATGGAATTCATCAGATGTCCAGTCTAGTCAGTGGAACACTTATTTATTTATTTTTTGAGGTCATTCAGATGATTAACTGGCTCTTTGGTGTATGTTCAGGAATTAACACATAACACACCAATGTGCATCCAATTATTGATGTAGGACTAGAAAGTTAAAAAGTTTTGAGTTCCCAGAATATTAAAACAAAAATAATCATTTCCCTATGTCTCAGCCCACTTCACTTGAAGTTGATAAATGAGCAGCTTGACCACAGTGCCTTCATTGTATTTTTCACTCTATTCTTCATACTCCTCTGCTGCCCCACCAATGCCCTCCCAGCACCACAAACTTAGACCCACACTTCTACACTACACCACCGAAAATTATTATTTGTTGTTGCACTAGAAGTCTGCCTACCTTAACTGAACAGCCTTGCCCATGTAGACATTCAACAATATTTGTGAAGTGGAAATCTCCACAAGGCTCTGATAGTCAGGTAGAGATAACAGCAAGAGAGCTTTGAAATTTAGTTAAGACTCCAAGTTGGGAGCAGTTTCTCCTTTATGTCATGGGGAAGGGCGGATAGGGAATCATGTACTTGCCAAGTAGGAGGGTGAGCTGTGGTTCTAACACACTCCACCATGTCCCTTGCCACTTCATTTATGTCCTATGAACTAGGGGTAGAGATGCCCCACCTCTCCTAATCCATATTATCCCCCATTCCTTTACCTCTCCAGAATCAGAGCAGAGTTCTAGAGAAAATATCAGGAGAAAAAGTAGTATTTCCTGGTGGAAATAAACTGGACTGGAGATAAGAGACCTGGCTCTGAGTCCTGGATCTGCCATTATTTTGTTGGGTAGCGTTGAACAAACTTTTTTTTTCATCTCTGTGTTCCTTTTTTGTTTTTTGGAAATTATGTTTTGAATTAGATTGTGAAGGGAGATGTGATACTCTAATCACTTCCTTTGGTTTCACTCTCTATGGGAGGTTCTTTAAAGTTCTAAGACTGGGCTTCTGGAGGGATCATCAGTTCTTTAGGTCCCTGGTGAGGAAATCAGAGCTGGGACTAAAGTGGAACATAAATCAGACATTAATCCTGCCCTTAGTGAGTTCACAGACACTCCTACTAACTCTGAGGCTACTTCTCCTGCAAGAAACTTTTATCCCACTCCTTACCTCCCAACTGAATACGTAAACACAATAGGTGCCTTTTTTATCCATCAAGGGGCTGGATAATACAGAGAGGTGTGATTATACAATTGTGGAAATTTAGATAACATCCCAAAGAACCATCTTAGCTCCTGCTCCCTTTATGTATCGAAAACTTTTGTAAATTAAAAAGGGAAAGTGGAAGAAATCAAATCATTATTATTATAGTTTACTATTTAAAATCTTATCTCGTCTTGATTAGTGTTATGATTATGGTGATGATGATGATTATCTCTTACTGAGTGAAGGGAGCTATAGTTGGCTTTTTATAAATATCATCTTAAATCCTCATATCAACTCTATAATTATTATTGACATTTTACAAAGAAACCTAAAATTTAAATTTTAAGTTATTTGTCCAGGTTCATCAGTAAAGCCGGGATTGGAATGCAGGGTTTTCTGATTCCAAAATAATTCCTGCATTCTAATCCTGAGCCAAACTCTCTTCCTTCTATTCTCATTGTCACCCCCAACCCCCCCATTCCTCTTTCAAAGTCCCTGGTGTTTTTACTCATTTGTCACTGGTTAGTCCTGTTGTCTCAGGTTTTGAGCATAGTGGTCATTCCTGTTCAGCAGCTTAAGTCTGGAGGCACTCACATTTAGCTCAGAAAATAAGTACAAGGAAGGAGAAAACCCTACAATAAGCTAACAGGTGAACAGGCTAATGCTGTGATTGAGGAGAGTATTTCTTCTCTTTCCTTTGTTAGTGTAATAGATGAGGTAGTGCTGAGAGATTTTAAGCACCTGAGCACAGCAGTAACAATTACTGCCCGTTTACATAAGCCTCGGTGGGTTTGCCATTTCCCCCAGGAATTAGCCAGGTGGTCTTGTTTAGATGGAGGGGAAAAGTAAGAAGGACCATCGGGCTTTGCTTAACCAAGGAGAGGAGAATGAACTGGTGAGTCCTCCCTTCTTTTCGTTACCGTCTTCTCCAAGTATGGGTAGGGGCTATTGAGGTGATGTTGGCTTTAGGGCCTGGAGGGGTTTCAGGCTGGTAAGTCTCTTTGAGATCCCAAGACACAGTTTTATCGTGGGGAGACCTGAGGGGCTGGAAACATGTGTATTCTAGGTGATGGCGCTCTTGCCATCCTTATATATACCGGACTGCGCGAAGCCTGCTCCTCAGACACTTTCCAGGGTAATCTGGTGTGCTCTTACATGGTGCCCAGTGAGGCGTCCTTCGGGGACACAACTTTAATTAGTCTATGTTTTTGGTATGCATGTACGGGGTCTGTCTAGAAAGTATTGAGCCAATGTCAATGTAATTAAAACAGTTTGCCCTGGCGATTCTTTCAGGACAGACCTACATATCGTATATGTTAGGCTCAGGGTGCTTTGGGTGGAAGTCATGAGAGATGCATAGATTTTAAGCACCAAGTACTGAAGAAGGAATAGAATGCGGTCTGGGATTTGGCGCATGTTTACAAAAGAGTTCTTACTTCTGCAATTCTTTTACCCCCATTGCTTCTTTCACCAAACGTATATAAATCTTGAAAAGTAACCACCAAAAGCTTGTAAACTCCTTTAGTGTCTATGTGGTGCTGACAAGTTGACCTTTATTATTTGCTCTGCAGAACTCAAAAGAAATTAATCCTATTTCAGAGAAAAGAAATCTGAGACCAGGAAGGTCGACTAACTTGCAAGGTCATCAGCCTGCCAAGGGTGGGCTGGATGTCAGCCCACTTCTTCCAAGTGTTCCTGCGGCAGCAGTGTTTCTACTTAGGTAGTGAGGGAGGGAGACAAAAGAGGGTATGGGACACAGGCCCTACCTAGCTCTGCCCTGGGGACAGAAAGGAACCCAGAAGAGGGTTCATACATCAGAAGGGTGTCAGTTTCCTGCCTGGCCTCTTCTTCCCTATGAATTTTGTGCAAGATTGACTCATCTACCCTTGTTTGTTAACCTGAGGACAGTAATTAATCACTTGCAGTATCCAATACAACAACTCCGGCCACATGTGGGCTTGAACATTAGAAAAGTAGTTAGATCAAAATGAAAGGGGCTGTGGTGTAAAACACACACTGTCTTTTGAAAACTTAGTTTATAAAGTGTAAAATACCTCATTTGACATTGGTTACACATTGAAATGACCTTTTGGATTTCTTGGGTCAAATGAAATACGTTATGACAATTAATTTCACCTGCTTCTTTAATGTGGCTTCTAGAGAATTTAAATAACAAATGTCTCTCACATCAGTTTGTCATTGATTTTGACAATGGTAAGGTACTTTAAAACTTCAGACTGAAGGGATTCACAGAATGTGTTTACTGCAAAATAACTGCTGATACTGATGTTTTTTCAATATGTAAATGAGTGTTCATAAAAATCTTTGGTTGCTCTTTATTTTTCTCTAACTAGGTGTTCTATCTGTAGTTTGTAGCCTGGTATTTTTCACTCCTTTCCATCACAGAGGAGCCAGGGATACCAAAGCATTAAATAACAGGCCCAGTGCCACAGTTTTACTTTTTTGTTGGTGATCAAACGCTTCTAGAGACACACACCAAAAAGCGTTATTAGGAATCCCACTACGCTAATGTCATATTGTCAGGGCATGCTGGGGTGGGGAGGAAGTAGATTTCTCCTTCATAAATACTACCTGTTACCTTGGGCACAGATGCAAACCCCATCCAGGTGTATCAGAACCCTGGGGAGTTAGGCAGGCCTGGTGGGAACAGAGGGTAGGAGCTAAGAGGAAGCAGCTACCTAGCTTCAGGCAACTGCTGTCCTGCAGGTCACTTGGCCCAGTGCTGTCAGCCCTTTATAGAGTTTGAAGGAGAAGCCAGAAATCAGGATGATTATGCAAAAGAGCCTTAGTATACATTTTGGAAACAAGTTGTTTTTCTTTTCTTTTCTTTTTAAATTTAATTTTATTGTTGATGTATTACATCCATCCCCTTTTTCTTCCCCTCTCTCCCCTTCCCTATCCACCCATTCCCCCACAAAGTCAATCCCATTTGTTGTCCATGTCCTTGGTTCTTCCATACTAGTTCCTTGACTAAACTGCTCCCCTTCTTTGCCTCTTCCTCCCCCCTTCCCACCTATCTCTTCCCCTCTCCTCACTAAAGGTCTATTCATTACATTCATGTATCTGGTTCTGTTTTGCTTGTTGTTAGTTTTGTTCATTATTGTCCTGTAATGGATGAGATCATATGGTATTTGTCTTTCACTGACTGGCTTATTTCACTAAGCATAATACTTTCTAATTCCATCCATGTTGTTGCAAATGTTAGGAGTTCCTTCTTTCCTTCTTTACATTTCCACTGTGTAAATGTACCAAAGATTTTTGATCCAATCATCCACTGATGGGCACTTAGGCTGTTTTCAGCACTTGGCTATTGTAAATAGTGCTGCTATGAACATAAGGGTACATAGATTCTTATGAATCGATGTTTCGGGGTTCTTTATGTATAGTCCTTGTAGGAGAATTGCTGGATCAAAAGGCTGTTTCATTTTTAGGTTTTTAAGAAAACTCCGTACTGTTTTTCATAGTGGCTGCACCAGCCTACATTCCCACCAACAGTGCACCAGGGTTCCCTTTGCCCCACATCCTCACCAACACTTGTTGTTTGCCGATTTGTTGATATGATTACCATTCTGACAGGTGTGGGGTGGTATATTATTGTGGTTTTAACTTTCATCTCTCTGATGGCTAGTGATGTTGAGCATTCTTTTATATGCCTTTGGGTCCTTCGTATGTCTCCCTCAGAGAGTTGTCTGTTCAAGTCCTTCACCCATTTTAAAATTGGGCTGTCTGTCTCTCTGGTGTTGAGTCACATTAGGTCTTGGCAAAAAATATAGACAGTAAAATTTTAGATATCTTTCGTGGAAATATGTTTACCGATACTTCACCAAGGGCAAAGGAAATAAAAGAACAAATAAACAAATGGAACTATATCAAATTGGAAAGTTTCTGTAAAGCTAAAGAAAACACCAGCAAAATTAAAAGGGAACCAACTGTATGGGAAAACATATTTGCCAATGATACCTCAGACAAGGGTTTGATCCCGAAAATATATAAAGAACTAATGAGACTTTTTCTTTTTTTAAATGATAATCAGTAGGCCAAATTAAACCTGGGTGTGATCTAGTCCCAGTTTTTTGAGCTGTCAGTCCAGACTTTCACAGCCTCTCTCCACCTGTTCCCACTTTCCCAAAGGTTCCCCACCATAGTTTCTGACTCCTAGTTACATTTATCATTTCAAGTGATTGCGTGAGAGGATTTAGGGTGCAAACAACATACTGTTCGGGCAGATAATAAATTCCTTCAACCAAACACCCACAAAGAACCTAAGCAAGTGGGGAGGGTCTGTGAGATCATTCAGGTCTGGCTGGAGTCACTTTGCTGAGCTCAGCAGGGACATAAAGCATTGCACTAGCCTCCTGAGTGGAACCTTGTTGTTATTCCTGTCTGCTGTTCTCTGGTCCTAACTCCTTCAGGAGAGGGAGCAGCAAATACTGCACAGGGCATGGTGCTGGGCACTTGACAAACAGCATTTCATGTCACTCTTACAACAGCCCAGGTGATAGCTACCCTTTATTGTTTTTCCCAAATCCCTTCCTCCCACTCCTCATCCTCCCCACTACTAACAAGCTCCAATGGTCTCCTTTTTCTTTACCAGTCTTTTTACTAAACATTTGCCCTGCTAGATGTTTCATCAGCCCCTCCAATCACAGCCAACTTTTCTTGTCTTGATTGAGGTCTTCTCAGATCCACAGCTTTACTAATAGCCCACAGGATCCTTCACAACTCCAGACTCCAAATGACCCTGGAAACTTCTGGCTGCGTTGCCCAATGCCTAGAGGAACGGTTTTGGTCTCAGGCAGATGTGGGTTTGAATTCCCATCTTCTAGGCAAGTTATTTAACCTCTTTGAGTCACTTGTAAAGTGTGGATCATAATATCTGCCATTTAGAATCACAGTGAGCATTAAATGAGGTAATACAGCCTTCCCCAAATATCTTCTGTAGGACTATGTTGCTAATGGGTATCATATAAAAAGTCTCCTTTTTCTCCCTATAATTAGGTTTGAGAGATACTTGGTCAAACAGGTGGGCAGATAATAGCAGGGCCTCTCAGAATCTTTAACACAATATCATGGCTCTTTGTGAATTTCTGAGAAGTGCAGTACAGCGTGTCCCGTTTGCCACACTTATGCATGCTGGGAATCTTTCCTCTGTGGGTATGTGTGCAACTTTTTTTTTTTTTTTTTTAATAACTGGTGTTCCTTGGAACCACCACAGGAAAGGGTGGGATGTTTTCAATGAATTAAAAGCTGTTGTTTTTTAAATCGTTATTCCCCTCCTAGGAGAAAAAGGTCATTTATATCTCTTTAGCCAGGTCCTATGAAGGCACATTATGTGCATGCATATAGGCCTCTTTTTCAGGGTCCTTTTTGGCCACACCTATTACATTTATTTTCTGGAGAGAGAGCCTCAAACTTGTTCAGCAGGGACATAAAGCAGAAGTCCTTCTTTCCTGTATTAGATGCGAGGCCCACGCATTCCATCAGTGCCCCCCTCCTGCACAGATGCTCGCCCATTGAATGTCAAAATTGCAAGTGGGGGCAGCCCCGGGGGCAAAATGGAGGAGAGCCCTTCTCATCACGGTAACTGTTTCCTGGGAAAAGGTGGAGGAACCCTCCAATCCAAGACAGCAGATCTGGGTTTTGCTGCTGCTCTCTGTGGACACCTTGGTGGACCTTGCTAGTTGACTAGTCCATCAGGTTTGTGAGGATGACAAAGAAGACAGAGGAAGTGCTATGAAAGTACAAAGCATTTATTTACATGCAGGGAGTCATGAGTTAGGATGTGTAATTTGAAAAATGCAGGGATACATATATTAAGTGAAATTGATGTTGATAATTTTCCCCTCTCCCTGATGAGACTTGGGGGATGATACATGTTTGAGGTCTACCACTATAAAAACAACTACTATGTGAAGAGTTGGTAAGAAAAGTCTGAAACTTTCAACATCTGAATTATTTTAAACAATGTCATATACTCCTCATCTTTCATTAACAGCCAAAAAACAAAACAAAACAAAAAAACAAGAAAGCCCCCAAAACCCAAAATACTCAAAAGATTAAAAATGAAAAAGTAAGCCCTATTGGCTTTCTCCTATCTTCAGTCAAATTTATATTAATAGCTTAGATGAAGGCAAATTTATTTTATCTTCAAATGACACCTCACTATGAAGAAGTGACAACAATATAGGTAGGTGGCCGAATCAAGATTCAAAATATTCTCTAGGCTGGATTGTAAGAGAGAAACTGGCAAAATGCAGTGTATTAGACCTTAGTACATTAGCACCTAATCTGCATATTAATCCTTGAGTTTTAAAATTATTATCAAAATACAAGGTGAACATATTAATGACTTGAGCTTAGTAGATATTCATGAAAAAGCATTTGAAGCATTTTATTTGGTTATAGCTGCATTTTAGTTGTCAATATGGTATAGCTCTAAAAATCAGTCCTTGGATGTCTTCACAGAAGTCTGTTGTAAAGAACAAAAGAAACAATAGTTCTGCTATAGTCTGTACTATGTAGGAAACCTCTAGGAAGTTATATTTAATTCTAAGACTCAGACAAGAAGTGTAGTATGTTTTGAGGGCTATCTGGTTGTCACAATTAAGAACTGTTAAAAAGATGCTGGGAACAGATTTTCAAAGAAGAGTCAGGGTTGTTGCCTTCTAATAGCTGAGTGGCTGATGTGGAGCACAGAGTAGATAGAGGTTGGCAGCCTGATTTATTTTCCTTATGAAAGGGCTTCCAAACCATCTGTCATGGTAGAATCCTAACATGACACCCTTGCAGTGACCTTTGCCTTGTATGACCTTCTCCAACTGAGCTATAATTCCTGTGATTGCTATATGACAAAAAGGGATTTTACAGATCTAATCAACATGGACTCAGATGACTTAAACAAAAAGGAGATTGTTTGGGTGAAACTCACCTAACCAGGTGATTCTGGAAAATCCACTGGGCCCCTCCTGAAGTCAGAGATTTAAAGTATGAGAGAGATTTGATGCAAGGGAGGCTTTCCACCACATCTTTGACGATGGAAGATTTAACGTTCAGGAACTCTGTGTGGTCTCTGAGCACTGAGAACTGAGAGTAGCTTCTGGCTGACACCCAGAAGAAGAATGGGGCCTCCTAAACCTATGGCAACTAATCCTGCCCAAAACCATGTGACCTTGAAAGAAGTCCTTGACCTCCAGAAGGAATACAGGCCAGACAACATCCTGATTTCCATTATGTGAGATGCTGAGTAGAGGAGCCAGCTAACCAGACACTAAACTGATGGATACTGTGAAATAGTTAATATGTGTTGTTTTAAGCCACTAAGTTTGTTATACAGCAATAGTAAACTCAGACACTGTCACAGCTGTCCCATAAGAGAGGGTGCAACCCTGTAAGCAGCCTGTCATAAGCAGAGAGCAGATGTTTATCTGTGACGGACTGTGACAACTGTTTTTTTCCAGAGACTATTTTGAACCAAACAATCTCTGAGACACCCCTGTGTAGTGACACTCATATTCCATGAATGAACTTTAAAAGAGTGTGCATGTTGTCCCATGTCCTTAGTCCAGGGCAAATTCTGGTTCCAGAAACTGTCCCTGCTGATCAGCCCATACATCTCATTTCCTTTTCATCCACACCCACAGCTCTCCCCTGACTAGCCTCATCAAACAAGCATCCTTAGTTGCACTTTTACTTCTAGGAAACCATATGTTAGCATGTTTGTTATAACAGTACCACTTGACTTTATGGAAATGCCTGGAGCTGAAAGTGATAATACATTCATCTCTTTGGTACTGGGTTTTGATTCACACTGCTAAAGAGTAAAGGGTCCTTTTGACTCCAGAAAGAAAGCATATGGAAACCACTTCAATAATTATGTTGAATATCTTTAAAACTAAGTTTCTTTGACCTACAAATAAATTATACATATTATTGATAATGTTTATTCTAATAAATAATACTGTCTATTTTATAGGGTTGTTGTGAGGACTAAATGACTGCTAAATAAGTGTTCAAGAAAATTTTCTTTTTAAAATTGAGATTTAGTTGACATATAATATTATTAAGTTGGCAAAAAATATCCGTTTTGATTTTTTTTTCCCCATAAAAAAACAGTTTAGTCAAGGAACTAGCATGGAAGAACCATGGACATGGACAACAAGTGGGAGATTGACTTTGGGGGACAGTGGATGGGTGGGGAAGTGGACAGAGGGGAGGAAAAAGAGGATGGATGTAATACAACAACAATAAAATTTAAAAAATAAAAGACACATTTTTCATTTTTACCAATAACTTTATTGATTTGGATATTTTGAGTGTGTCAGCTACCTCCCATGTGGTACAGCATTGATTATTCTCATTAATGTCTGAATTTGGTTGCTGTCAACTTCAACTAGTCTATCTGACCTTTGAGCATTGTCCAACAAGAAATTTCTCACTCAAGTTTGCAAACCACTTTTGACACATCTGGTCAGTCACAGCACCTTCTCCACACATTGCACAAATCTTTTTTCCTATATTTAGTTGCATTTTTACCTTTTTTGAAATAGTAAAGCATAATATGCCAAAAATGTTGTGTATTTTCTTCCATCGTCAATATAAAATTGGCTACCCCAAAATTCTCCATTTTTCTAAATTTTTGTAAAATGTATGCTGATATGACAGCTGTCACAATACAATCTAACAAAATTGGTTTGAATGAAGTTAAAGACAATGAAGCACTACTAGAGCCATCTTATGGAAAAGAAACCCAACAAACTTTTTGACCAACCCAATGTATTGGCATCAAGTGTACAACATATTGATTCAATATTTATATGCACTGTGAAATAATCTCCACAATGAGTTTCGTTAACATCCATCACTATACATAGTTACAATTATTTTGTTATTGAGATGCAAACTTTAAATATTTGCTTTCAGCAACTTTCAGCTAAATAATACAGTATTATTAACTCTAGTTACTGTAATATTGTGATTTATTTTAAAAAGATTATATGCATCCCTGTGTTCATTGCAGCATTATTTACAATAGCCAAGTGATCCATTGTGTAAATGTACCACAACATTTTTATCCACCAGCAGATGAGTGGATAAAAAGTTGTGGTATATTTACACAATGGAACACAACTGAGCTATAAAAAGAAGAAACTTTTAGCCTTTGCAACATCATGGATTGGCCTGGAGAGCATTATGCTAAGTGAAATAAGCCAGTGAAAGAAGAACAAGTACTATATGATTTCACTCGTATGTGGAATTTAATGAACAAACTAAACTAACAGACAAAATAGAAACAGACTTGTAGGTACAAAGAGACTGACAATTGTCAGAGGGGAGAAACTTTATGGATCTGGGTTAAAAAGGTGAAGGGATTAAGCAACAAAGAAACAAACAAACTCATAGATACAGACAACAGTATGATTACCAGAGGGAAAGGGATGTGGGGTGAGGTACAAGAGGGAATACGGGTGATAAATGGTGATGGAAGGAGACATAATTTAGGGTGGTGAACACACAGTACAATACACAGATGATATCTTATAGAACTACATCTGAAATCTGTATAATTTTATTAACCAATGTCACCCCAATAAATTTAATGAAAAGAAAAGGTATACGTTGGGTCTTGGTCCCCATTTCTGGCACAGAACTCCTAAAAACCTTGGAATTTCCTAATGAGAGCAACAAAGGTGTTTTTGTTATGGTAATGAGGTGACTTTCAGACTTCACTAAATGATGGAGGCTGGTTGTCAGAAGTAAGCCTGTGATTGCAGGGTTGGAACTTTCAGTCCTACCTCCCTGGACTTCAGGGAGGGGAGAGGAACAGGAAGTTGAATCAGTTGCCAGTGGCCAATGATTTATCAACCATGCCTAGGAAATGAAGCCCCCACAAAACCTAAAAGGCCTGGGTTTGGAGGGTGTTATGCTTGGTGAATATGTGGAAATGGTGGGAGAGTGGCCATCTGGAGAGCATGTGGAGGCTCAGTGCCCTTTCCCATACCTTGCCCTATGCATCTTTTCCATCCGGCTGTTCCTGAGTTATATCCTTCTCTAGTAAAGCGACATTCTAGTAAATAAAATGTTTCTCTGTGTTCAAGGAGTTGCTCTAGCAAGTTAATGGAATTCAAGAACGGGGTTCTGGGAACCTCCAATTTGTAGCCGGTTAGTTAGAGGTATCGGTTGTTACCTGGATTTGCGACAGGTGCCTGGAGTTGGGGGGAAGGCAGTGTTACAGAGCTGATCCCTTAACCTGTGGGATCAGATGCTATCTTTGGTTAGATATTGTCGGAGTTGAGTTGCATTGTAGGTCATCCAGCTGTTGTTGAAGAATTGTTTCCTGTTGTGTGGGAAGCCCCTCAACACACCGCACCCACACATCCACACACACACACACACACACACACACTGAGAATTGGGTCCAGGAACCCACAAGAGTAACCATGCTAGAAAAGTCATTTCTTATGGTCAAATACAGACAAAAGTGAAAGCAATTCAAAATATTTTAATCCACTCAAAGGTTATGCCCTGGCATTCACTCAGGGCAAAATATAGAAAACTGTAATTAACAATGCTTATTTATTTGTGATATTCAAAACAAATTATTCCATGGAGCCAAGCCCAAGCCCTAACAGAGGGTAAGGAATAATGACCACATTAGCATAGTCCATCAATAAAGACAATATTATCTTTGCATTAAAGCAAAGAACCTTGAAATGCAGCACAGTTAGAGATAAGAGAGCCAAGTTTTAAGAATGCCCTCCTATCTAACCCATAAAAGAACATAATTTGGCATGTCCAGATAAAGATAACAATGGGTAGATTGTGAATAATGAATAGAGACTTGGTGCTGTGATGCTTGTTTTTAAAAAGAAAGAATAAAGAAGATAAAGCCTGATGAATTCTAGTCTCATGAAAAAACACAGAAATATTATTTCCTTGGCTCTGATTCGAGGGACTGAAACTTGTGTCTACACAGAAAAAGTTAACTTACTACATAGAAAAAGTTACTGGAAGTTCTCATTTATGGAAAGGCCTCACATACAGCAAAAAACAAAAAACAAAAAACAAAAAACAAAAAACAAACCAAAAAAAACTGGTGCCATCCAAAGAAGGTAATTGTAACACTGAGAGTTATATATGTCTTGGGTAAGTAAATACTTTTATAACTCCATGCTGCTGTGAGAATCTTTGAGTAAGTAGAAGTGTTATGAATAATCACCCAAAATGCCCATTCCAAGGATCTGAAGTACATACTACTGTGAATGGATGGGTATTTTTGATGGATAAACACACAAACAGGGATCATAAGAATAAAAGGATTTACAAAAACTACAAAAGGACCTGTTCACACAAGGCTAGTGCTCCAGCTGCAGCGAAAATTCATGAACAAGGACAAGGAGACCACAGGGGATGGTTCCATATGATTAGGAGGATATTTAGGTGAAACAGCACCCCATAATTCTTCTTTCCTGGGGGAACTTAGCCAGTTGATTTTGTCTGTGATGGTAACTATAAGAGGTACCTATAAAGAAAAGAGAAAATAATGATTTAAAAAGTGTCTTTTATGTGCAAAAGTTTCATATATATTCTCACTTAGTCTTTATGAATTAGACTCTCAAATATCCATTTTATAACAGGAAATTGAGGCTCAGTTAAGTAACATATACAAGATCACACTACATAACACCAGAGGATGCTCTATTACACTGCTTTCCCCCTGTACCAGTGCAGAATGATTGTGCTGATTTGTGTGTAAGAATGTTTGTGTGAGTGCATGTGTGTGTATGTGTGTGAGCACGCACATTCATATGCATAGTTATGACATCTAATTTATCTTTGAATCAAGGGTGTTTAACTTAAAGTCCTTTACCCAGTGTCACTCATTATAAAGATGAGCCATCTTTTTTTGGCCTTTATTTGACGTCAATTTTGACAATTTATGCTCTGTGGAAAAAGCAAAAATTCCATTTAAGCCATTGGGTCCATCGCTTTTAGAAATACAGCTTATGCATTTGGCAAATAACATTTAGTTCTGAATATTGCCTGTGGCCAAAGCATTTCAAAATGGTTTGAAATTTTGTTGAATTCTATATTAACCAAGGTAATATTAACTCAACACATATTGCATGCTCAAAATATTTCAGGAACTGAGCTAAGTGCTTTGCATATATTATTTCATTAGGTGCTCACAGCCACCCTAGAAGATAGTTATTGCTGTTACTCTCATTTATGAAGGAGAAAATGGAATTATCAGAAGAAATAAAGTGGATTGTGCAAGGTCATTTTTGTGGTTACATGGTAGAAGATTTGAACTTGGTTTTTTCATGCCATATCCTCACCTTTTACCTGCTACACAAAACTACTTCTGTTGCATTTTACAACCAGTTACATTTCTCACATGAGGAATCTAGAGTTTAGGGAACTGAAGTCATTGACTGAGATCACATGAACTGGTAAGTGATGGAGCAAGAAACAGAAGTGAGAACTTCTAGAAGGCAATGGGTGGGGAGGGGGCTGAAGAACACAGGGTCTGCTGCTAGGTCTCCAGTGGAGTCTAAACTGACTTAGGCAACAACCTCTGAGTTTTGATACTTTTGGAACAGACCCTTATGTCATTTTTTACTTCACTATTATTCCCTGAGGGTCTGCTTCCAAGTGCAGAATTACTGATTCAAGAAATAAAAACATTTTTATAATTCTTGATGCAATTTGTCACCTTGCTTTCCCTAAAGAATTATTCCAATTTATAAGCTTATTAGCAGTATGTAGCTGTAGTGATTTTATTGCAACCTTGCTAGCACTCACTACAAGTTCCTTTTTTAATAAAAATTGCTGTATAAAAAGGAATGAAAAGGAATCAGAGTTATGATTACCAATGTGATTGCTGTGGGCAAGTAAACAGAAGGAAAGTCATTTACGGATGTCATTTCTGCTATAAACTGGACTAAACTTCCTAACTCTTCTGCATCTATTTTGCACACACTTGGGCTTTGGCAATAAACCCCCATAAATCACTTAGTAATATTTATGACATAACATGTAAACTAGCATATACGTTTTATTTGAGCCTAACAAAACTATAAGTAAATTCACAAATAAAACAAAACAGGTTTATAGAATCAGAGAGAAAATTGGAAAGATAGAAAACCAACCAAAAATATGCGTAAAAGCAGAGTGAGCACATGCTTCTAAGTAACATTTAAACCTTAGCACAAATAAGACCCTGGCTGGTGGCACAGTGGATAAGGCCTAAGAACCCAAAGCTCACTGGTTACATCTCCAGCAAGGTCCATAGCTGGAGGCAGGCGAAAGGCAACCATACATTGATGTCCCTCTCTCCCCCTCTACCTCTCTCCCTACCCCTATCTCCCTACCCCTGTCTGTAAAAATAATAAAATCTTAAAAAACAAACAAATAAACAAACAAAAAAACCCTTAGCATGAATCATCTCAAAATATGGGGCTGCATCACTAAACTTAATGTTTTTCCTCAGTTGGGTGATAGTGTTGAGGAGCCGTGGAGAGGCACTCTTAAAATTGCAATGACTTTGCAGAGCACTTAAGGAGACATTATATCATTTGAGCATAAGTATGCTGTAAGGCACATGTTTCTAATTTCTCTGTAGAGGAGTAAATTGGAACTTCCTAGAGATGAATGCTGGTTGCATACCAGTGACTCAATTTACTTCTTTGTTTCTTAAACTAGTGACCTCTCTCACCACTATGTTTAGGGATTATTTTCCTCAGCTGTTTTTAAAATCTCGTTCTCCCACAGAGTGCTTTATTAGAAAAATATAATGAAAACAACCATAGCGAAGATGAAAACTTTTCCAAAGAATAAAGCCAAGAGATTTATTTTAACACCTAAATTGGCATAAAATTCAGAAGATTATATTATTTCAAAGTGCTATAAAAAGTCAGTAAAAACCTATTTCTTTGACATTAAAGCTCTGTGATCTAGACATGGGAAATCAGAGTCATAGGAAAATAATACACAAAAATAATAACAGAACCTAAAATTATAGTATAGTAACAATATCATTCATAATCAGCATATCCTCTGGGTCTTCCAAATAACATTAAGAATCTAGGTTTTTAAATTGAAAAAAATTTGGCAAGTAACATGGTATAAATTTAAGGTGTAACATGTTACTTTGATATATTAATATAATGTAATATGGTTGTTGCTGTAATGGTATTTATCATATTACATACTTATACAAAATCATTGTCTATGTTCATTAAATCTCTATGGCTATTTTAGTAGTCATTGCAAATTTGTAGCTTTAGATATCATCGGTTTTATTCCCCACACCCAATTTCCTGGTTAATACCATTTTGTTGTCTGAAAAATCCAGTTTTTGAAATATAAAAAAGTGCTGCAAATCTTATTATAGAAGATGGAACATATAAATTGGCTTTAAATATATATATATATATTTATATATATATTGCTATATGTTTTCCCCTAAAACCACATCTTAAGTCTTTATTCAATTTATGATAAATGTTAACTAACCTACTACTAAAAGTAGTAGCATATTACTCTCCAGGTAAATACTTTCTACTGTCTTCTGAAAGTCTTTCATGTTCACATGTTCACAGATAATCTTTTAATTTATATCATCTTACTGGTTCAGAAAGCAGTATAGTTGTTAATATTTTCAATTCTTCTCAATCGTGTTATTATTAAACAGAGCTGAATTTGAATAATGCTGGATATTAAATGTAGGTTATATTCCATCATGTTTTTATCATCTTCCTCCAGTAAATTCATATTAACAATTTTTAAAAGCTTATGTCTGAAGAAAGTAGAACTAGTCCAAAGCATGAAGTACTTGATAAAATTATGAAGTGACTCTTAAAAGTATTTATAAGCAAATAATTCTGACCATTGCTTGCTTCTCACATCTTAGTTCCAATGTCAGGGTAGCAAGATGAGTCCATTTTTTATTCTATCGGCTGACAGCTGTAAGCAATCCATCTGATTCAAACAGCCAAAGCCAAATTTCTCTCCCAATTACCACCCCTGCATCTAAAGTCTGTAACAAAATGATATGCTTATGTGAAAAAGAACGATAACGTGATCTTTTATTGTCTCTCCAGGAGGTGCTCGGTTTCCAGACCCAGAATCTGCGCAGGGCGTTCTGCCTTGTGGCGTGTGTGCTGACCTGTGGCGCCCTGCTGCTGGTCTTCTACTGGAGGCCCCACTGGAGGGTGTGGGCCAACTGCATCCCATGCCCCTTGCAGGAAGCAGATACTGTTTTGCTAAGGACAACGGTGCGTGGGTGTCCTCGTGTGTTGCATTTGTGGCATAACTAGCTGTCCAGAGGGGAGAGCTTCTTTTATTTAAAGAATTTTCCTCTCCCAGAATAGGAGCTGGAAAAACTATCTTTGCAGTCTATTTGCTGTCTCTTATTTTAACCCAGGAATGAAGGATGTTCCTTTTATATCAGACTGAGGAAATGTCTACTACATCAGGCTAATTGGCATGCTCTTAGCTGTTACATGAACAGTGTCTGTTAATGTTATGCCTCTCGAAAATACAACATGGGAATGCTCATTCAATTTTTCAAAAAATATGTATTTTGAGGGAACTTAGACATTTTAAACACCTAGCTGTGATTTTAAGAAGGCCAGGAACTATTTTATAAATATAAAGTTTTCCTGAAAAGTGCGTTTTTCTCTTTATTCTCTAGCACAGTAGTTCTCAAATCTTAGTGCAAATCAGAATCACCTGGAGGGCTCTTTATAACACAAACTGTTGGCCTTAACCCCAGAATGTCCTGTGGTAGGGCTGACAATGAACATTTCTAGCAAGTTCCAGGACAATGCTAATATTCTTGTCTGCAGTCCCAACTTTGGGAACCACTGGTTTGCACTTGGCTGGTTTTTGGTTGATCAAGTGTCTTATTGAATAACATTTGAGAATTTCATTATCTTTTCTAGGATGAATTTCAAACCTATATGAGGAAGAAGGTGATCTGCCTCTACTTATCTGCACTGAAGTTTCCTATAAGCAGGAACCCAGAACATCCCATTGTAGCTGACCACCACTCTGTCATAAACCAAGCCGTATTGAAACCAGAATTAAAAGTAAGTCACCTTTGAGAGTGCCTTGTTGCTGTATGTTTTTGCAAGAAAAAATTAGTGTGAATGTTTATTAGATGCAAGTTTGAATATCACACTGCTGGATTGGGGATCAGAGCTATGTATGAAGGAAAGCTAGACCTGCGTGAGGACCTGAATTAAACAGCCTTCCCCTTCCCTGATGAGCTTCGCTTCGTGAGTGACTTATGTCTTATCACATCTGTCATTGCAGCTGCGATGTATCCAAGTGCAGAAAATCAAGTATGTTTGGGACAATGCGGCAAAGAGGTTTCAGAAAGTTGGGTAAGTCTGACTTTTTCTCAGTTCTATATCAGGATATCAGGGGAGAACACTGATTTGTTGCATGCCATGAACTGAAGTGTGTGATTCCTGTCCTGGCCGCATCCTAGGTTGCTAGAAGACAGCCACTCCTGCTACGACATCCATCATATGTTTGGGCTGGGTCTGACCAGTGAAGAGCAGGAAATCAGGTAGGTTTGCAGTAGTCCTGGAGTGAACTTTGCCAGTACAAACTGAAACATCAAATTGCTAGTGATCAGAGAATTGTTGGCATAATGCTTCATCAACTCCGTATAATTGCAGCCCATTTACTGGCATCAGAAAAGATATTCTAAATTGTGTACATCATAGGCAAACTTATTTTTTAAGAAAAGACTATAAGAACAATGTAATCAAATAACATTTGATCTTTTCCTTCAGGATTGTATAACCGCTTTCTCTGTGTTGTCTTTTTAATGTTTTGCTAAAAAAAAAAATCTTGAGTCATTTTGTAAACATCAGATTCTTAATCCTCCAAATCCTCAAAGAGACAAAGACAGTATTATGTTTGCATTTTACTTAAAAGAATAGCCCTTGGAAATGAGGATTTTGTTTGTTCAGTTACTTGTGTCATTTGCCACAGAACTTGCAGCACTGGTTCATGATAGGAACTCAAAAGAAATTTGTGAAATAGAGGAATGTATGATGCCCTCATGGATCTATTAACAAAATGCCTCGAATAAGCCAGGCACTTGGCGAGATACGAGGGAATGTTAGAATAAAGAAGACATTTACTGACTAGTGGGGAAGAGAGATAAAGAATAATTGTACAGTTGTGAGACTGATGTGTGTAGGGGCTCACAGGTTAAGAAATAATAGTAGTAGCAAAGAAAGCACTTATGCTACTCATTAACTCACAGTGATCTAGAGTCCCCACCTTTTTCACCTATAATTTGAAGTGTATCCTGATGAATCCAAAAGAAAACCATTGCAAGCCTTCCCCTGAATTTAATAATCAGCTTCAGTTCTTGACCAATTTTAAGGATATTATCTACTTGACCTTCTTTACGGTTAGGCAGAGACACTTATTCACAAGCTAAGAAGCGGTCCAGTACTTAAAATACAGATTCTTGGCCTCTATCCCTACAATTCTGATTTAGTAGGTGGAAGCTAGGGATCGTGGTGAGAGAAGAAAATACATAGTTAGCAGGTACCCCCATCATTTGCAGGTACCCTAAGTCTGGGAATTACTGCTCTGTAATCATTTTTAAGTTTTGTCTTTGCCTGAACACTGAAAAACTGAAGCAAGCATCCAGACTGTGATAATATTGCTAAATGCTATAGAAATGGTAACCTTATATAAGATTTCAGATGCAATACTTAATATATTGAAATACAGAAGTTTTCAGTCATTAAAACATATTGGGTTACTAGCACTAAGCACAAGACTTTAGCAGATTGATCTAGGGCATTTAGGAAATCTAGTTGATAAATGTAGATATGCTGTCTAGAAAAGCATTTCTGCAGGAAAGATTTCCATCAATGTAGCCATTTCATGTTGGTCCCTATTTATCAAGTCCTAGATTTTAATAAACATCATACATAATTAAATTTAAATCTGGTCTACACAATAAAGAACTTGACAATCTAATAAGCAAGACAGAGAGTATACTTTTTCAAATATGAAGAATAGAGAAGATAATATAAACATATAGGCATATTTTATTTTACAGGCTTATCTATTTGGAGGTTAAAGACAGTAAATAGAATATGCATATTTTCCCCAATTTTTCCTTATTTTTCAGTGAGTCTAACCCTTTAAAAATAATAAATATGATTGATTGAATGAAGTTAATTTCCTTGAACTTGCTTGGGTGAAAAAATAAGTGTGTAAGATAAGAAATAATGAAAAGAAAATACGTAAAAATCTCTGATGATGAAAAGCCACAGAGTCTAACTACAACCTACTCTTTAGGCTTCCTAATATCCAGGGAAAGAGGAAAAATTACAGATTTATATAGTTTCCCTTTTTAGTAGCAAAAAGCAAGTCAGGGCATCAGGAGAGATACCTTATTCTGAACAGAAATTGTGAGAGAGCATAAGAAAGAAAGCAAGATTATTCCAGGATGTTTTCTATTTCTAGCTACTCTTTCATGAATTCAGCTCCCTCTTAGAACCTTTCCTAGACAGGTCCATGGACATCTAAGGCAATTCTTATCTCATGGAAATAGGGTCCTATGGAAAAACAAACCCATCTCATTCCCCATCCATCCAATGGTCTTCCTATCAGTAGTTTTTAAAATTGAGTATCTCTTTATCTTCTTTTTATTCAGTCCACCCTCCTCTTGCCTTTTTTGTTTAATCTGAAAAGAGAAGGGGAAGTTCTGGCAGCAGGGATAGCAGGCACCTCCTAATGGCATTAGCTACAGACAAAATGCCTTGTTGATAATCCAGCTCTCTGGAAGGGAAAAAAAAAAAGCTTTGATAGGTTAGGTTTGCCACTTTCTATAATGGGACTCCTCCAATCATGGCTGATTTCAAGCCACTGGTGTGACATCACTGTACATAGAGCTGGAAGGAGATGCTCACCATAGGCTCAGTGATTCAATGGGGCCAACCTTAATTGTCACACCAAACATTAGTTTGTCACACCATTGAGCAAAATAGCAAGCCTGTTAACCAGAGGAGGAAAATTCCATGGATGCTCAGCTCCAAGCTGATGGAAGCTTTTCAGGAGTAGAGAGCCACCGAAATAGAGAGAAAGAAGAAGCAAGAGGAAGGTTGGAGAGAGAAAGAGACTAGGGTTCTTCTGAGACCCTCCTTTCTTACCCCTCAGGTCTTCTGGGGAGCAAAATCAGAAAGTAAATTGTGCCTATATACCACAACCTTTATCCCCTTATGAAAGAAAGCTCCATCCCTAGAAAACACCCCAGTTGTAGATACCCTCCTATACAATCAGTTCTTAGGAAGAGTAAGGAAGGGATGTTTGGAGTGGAGGAGAGAGGCAATGTTTAGCATTCAGTTAGAAGGTAATAAATAACTCAAATATGACAGTTTGCATGGAGCATTTATTTATTTATTTAAAAGATTTTATTCATCATTTTTAGAGGGAGGGGAAGGGAGGGAGAAAAAATATCAACATATGGTTGCCTTTCACCTGCCTTCAGCTGGCGACCTGGCTAGAGACCTGGCTTGCAACCCATGTATGTGCCCTGACTGTGGCCCTTGGGTTCGCAGGTCGGTACTCAATCCAGAGCCACACCAGCCAGGTGCATGGAGCATTTAATACAAGTTAAATGAACCACTGAGATCAACAATATTTTTCAGTAAATTGTATTTGTCATACCCTTGGTTTTATGGATTGGGGCCCATTCAACATGAAATCACTTAACTTCAATGCCTTGTCTAGAGCAAAGGCTCATGGTGACCCCATAGTCACCAGGGAGACTACCTGCGTCTCATTGGGGAGACCCTGCCTGGTTTTCTCCACTCCCACCTGCACCCCATGGCTTCCTGATCCTCTGCTTTCCTGGGAATTCTTAAAATTCTGTAAACCTGTTTCCTAAAAATTTCAGAATTCATTCCAGAACCTCCTGGCCCAGCATTAACAGTTTGGAAAACCACAAATCTCCCTTCCACTCTATGGTGGAGCTTATCAGTACAGAAGCAGTGCAGTCATGTGTAGCATGAAAAGCCCATCAGTGACTCTGACACAGTCCTCCCTGGAGGACCACTCTAGTCTTCACCATCTGGAGCTTAAAGTGTTTAGCACACAACATATTCTGAATAATTATTTGGTTAATAATTTGATAAATGAATGAATATATGAATGAATGATCAAATTTTAAAAAGTCATAGGCCATCTCGAAAAGAAAACATTCTCATTTACGTTTGGTTTTTCAGAAATAAATATATTCCAGCAGGTTTATTATCTCATGGTTGCAGGAAACTTCAGCAATCCTTCAAGTCTAGCTCATAGTTAGTGCAGAAATTCTCTCCACAACTTCCCTGTGAAAAATTCTTCAATCTCTTTTTGAAGAGGGACCTTCTCCTTCCAAAGCAACTATTCCCATAATGTATAGTGCTGAATACTAGGCAAGTCTACTTAGTTTTATACAGCCTGTTTAGTACTGTAAGGCGACCTGAAGTAATTCTTTGGGTCTCTTTTCCCTGCCAGCTCATCAGATTTTTAAAGTCAGGGCATGTAATCCACTTTTTCCTTGCAACTTTCCTTGGGCAACCCAGCTTCAAGCCTCATGTTCCTTCTGGTTGCTCAGCCACTGGTCAAGATTCTTAAAAGTTCTATTTGGCTTGTGCTGAGACTGACATGAGTTCACACTCTCCAAACACACAATATTTTTGGCAAGAGATATTAGAAAAGATGAAGCATCAAGGGTCATGCCTGATGGTATTCAAACATGGCCCAGAAAAGCCCTGACAAGGATAATCTGCAGGCAAGCATTAACGCTCTGGATCTCCATCCTCATGGGGGATTTCTCTCCCTCACTTGTACCATTGGACACTATCTTACCACACAGGGAAAGAGGAAGTGCATCAGGCCTTTGGCTTGTTCCTTTCTAAACTGACTTTCCTCTGCCTGTGTGTTGCTGTAGTTCTATAAACTGGGTTTTCAGCCCTGTTAGGGGAGAGGCTTAGAAGTCAGAAGAACTTGGGTTTATCCCTCTGATACCTTAGAGCAAAGATCCACCCTACAGATTTTGACCTCCTGTACTTCCCCGTGACAAAGTGGGGAATGGAGGTACAGAGACCATTCTGTGAAGTGTGCTTCTTTCTAGCTCTGAGATTCTGGAAAAATAACTTAGTTTTTCTGAACTTCAGTTGTTTTTAAATAAAGGTGATACTATGGAATCCCATGGGATAAAGTGATAACTAAAGGAGATAATGTATAAAAGGCCTAAGTTTCTGCTTGAAAGTCACATTGTCATGATTAATCTTAGATTTATGCACCCTTGGCAAAACAAGCAAGCTGAATGGTTTTTCCCTTTGGCAAAATGGGGACATTAGCACCCCTCTCCATTTTGGGGGGACTATTGTGAGCATCAAATGAGAGAATCTTTTGTAAGAGCTTTGTAGATTGTAAAATGCTATACAAACATGAGGGCTTCTTTTTTGTTATGTAGATACGTGTGGATTTACAAGGCATAAGTTACAAAGATCACATGTGATCTTCCAGTTTGATAGCTCATTCATTCATGTATTTGTGGAGTTCATATATTCAGGGTCTGTCCCTAGGTGCTGGAGATACCAAGGTAAGATAGACATGAACTCTAACATCCACAGCAATCTAGAATGCCTTAATATTCTAGGGACATCTTCATAATCAGTTTTTTTTAGCTGCTCTTAGAGTATAGTCAAATTATTTTTAAAATAATGCAAAATACCATTCTAACTTCATTTTGGCTTTTGAGTTGCACGGTATCTAAGATATTTTTTAACCAGGAAAACAACTTAGCTCCTCATACACTGACTTTCATTTAAAATATATAGTAATATTTTAGGATTACCACATTAATTGTTAATTGAAAGCACAAAATCCCTAAAAAGTAGGGATTAGAAGCCCTGGCTGGTAGCACAGTGGATAAGGTGCCGGCCTGCAAACCCAAAGGTCTGCGAACCCAAAGGTTGCAGATTTGATTCCCCAGCCAGGACACATAACGAGGTTGCAAACCAGGTCTCCAGTCAGGTCTGTGGCTGGAGGCAGGTGAAAAGCAACCATACATTGATGTCTCTCTCCCTCTCTGCCTCTCTCCCTTCCCTTCCTTCTAAAAATAATGAAATAAAATCATTAAAAAAAAAAAAAAAAAGTAGGGATTAGTTTGCTTAGTTTGGCCTATATTCATGTGTTTATGAGTTTGTCGATGTGACACTAATAGATTGATCAACCTCTTACAGAAGACTAGTGTGTGGGCCCAATGCCATTGAGGTTGAAATCCAACCCATATGGAAGCTGCTTATTAAACAGGTAACTGACTGCTTTTCTTTTTGGAAAAAAAAAAGCTTCTACATTTCATTTATTTATTTTTTGGTAGATATAGATGTGCATTTACTTTAAGGAATTGGTTTACAATTTAGGGGCTTGCAGACCTGAAATCTAGGGCAGGTGACAGTCAAAAGCTGCGGCAAGAATTGATGCTGCAGTATTCTGGGTGAAATGTGCAGGGCACCTGGTAGGCTGTAAACTCATGAAGTATTTTTATGTTACTGTCTCTAGGTAGAATTCCTTCTCTTCTGGGAAATCTCAGTTTTTACTCCTAAGGCCTTCAACTAATTTGATGGGGCCCATGTACATTATGGAGGACAATCTCTTTTACTTAAAGTTAACCGATTGAAAGGTTAATCACATCTATAAAATACCTTCACAGCAACATCTAATTTAGTGTTTGACCAAACTGAGAACAATAGCCTAGCCAAGCATCACACGAAATGAACCATCACAATAGTCTTTTTATTTTTTATTTTGTTAAGTAGCTTACTTTGGTGGTCTTTCCAAACATTCAGTTCTATCTCTTTTCATGCCATGCTTCGCTTTTTATTTTCTACTGCTCAAGGGAATGAATCCTAAGCAACACATGGGTTTTTTGATGTAAACAGAATCTGTATTTTATGCAAATTCTTTTGGTTATTACAAGATTGCCTTTAGTCTATGCTTTTATCTATTGAGATTTCATATATATATATATGTATATATATGTGTGTGTGTATACATGTACATACATACATATACATACACACACACACATATACACATATAATATACATATATTTGTCCCAGGGTTTCCTTTCCAATAACCACTTGTTTTAAATTCAAATCTACTTTAAAAAATCACAATCTCCTATTTGTTTTCTTAAATATTTGATGGTGGTTATGGTAGGGGGGCAATGCTATGATTTCTATGATGTTTTTGAGGATTTTAGAGGCTTTATTTTGGTCTTTTAAAAATAGTTCTTAAGCCCTGGCTGGTAGCACAGTGGTTAAGGCGCCGGCCTGCGAACCCAAAGGTCGCAGGTTCGATTCCCTAGCCAGGGCACATAACCAGGTTGCAAACCAGGTCTCCAGTTAGGTCTGTGGCTGGAGGCAGGTGAAATGCAACCGTACACTGATGTCTATCTCCCTCTCTCCCATTCCCTCTTTCTAAAAATAATGAAATAAAAAAAAAAAATAGTTCTTTGTTATTTCCATTTCCTGAAAATGACTTCTTCCTTTATTATTAGGGTTTTAAAATTAATTAATATTTGTGTTTTTTAGTATTTTCTTTGTGTGCTTTGAAGTTACTTTATTCATCATTTTGGTAAACGCACCTTAAGTAGGATTTTCTCCCTTCATTTTTATCTTTCTCATCTTGCCCTCCCTCTTTGATGGGTCTGCATTTGCTGTTTGCTGGTGGTTCTCTCAGGTCCTCAGTTCAGAACTGGGGACAGATTTGGGCTCTGTCCCTTGGGCATCTTATCTGTTAGATGCCTGCCCTGAGCCAGGTTGGGTCTTGGGCAAGTTCACAGTTGCACCACAAACTCTCTTCTCTCCTGCTTCTCTCCTGCTTCTCTCCCCACTGGTGAACTACCTCTTGTTGTGACTCCTCAGCCTCTGCTCTTGGGCAGGGGAACCTCACTGCTACCCCTATTTTCTTCTGCAAGCTTGGGTTTTGTCCCTTGGCACTTATGGGGCACTTTCTGAACTACTTCCCTTAGAACTAAGCTCCTAGCTCTCTCTCTTTTGTCTTTGTCTGAAACCCAGTAGGCTGATCACATTAATCTTCACTCAATTGTGTATTTCCAGTCTATGTCTAATCCACAAAGATGTCATTTTATTTTTGAGTATGGTCACACCTTTTATAAAATAAAATTTTATCAGACTTTTTCTCTTAGATTCACATCTAAATTGAGTGGAAGGTACAGAGATTTCCTATATAACCCATGTCCCCCCATCTGTACAGTCTTTGTCACTTTGGAAAAGCAGGCTCCTTTTTAAATTTCTTACTCAGGTACATTTTCATATTGCCAGAGACTCTCCTAGGTGTCAGTTGGTATGTTTTGAAAGGAGTGCTAGTATTTCCTGGTACAACTTACTGGGCCTTTAGCCGAAAAATGAGTAAAACTGTTTTTTTCACATTTGATTAAAAAGAATATTGAATAAGGGAACTACATTAATTACAATGGTGCTGTTTCTTTTACAAGAAGTATTTAACCAATTTACTTCTGAGTTTGTATAAAGCCGAAAATTGTATTATCATTAGTGCATAATCTACAATTAAAGCATTTTATGCCAAGCAAACAGAAAAGCTGTAATTTGTAAGAAAAGCCTGGTGCAATGGAAATAATAAGAACCTAATATGGAAAAAAATCTCTTTTAATGTATAAAATATATCTGAGGGTCTAAGAAACTCTTTAAGATATAAGCTATTACCTTATTAACTAGATATCGGTTCATTTTTAGGACTAAAGTAGGATTTTATTTAATAATTAGAGAATTATAGAAAGTAGAGATAAGGAAGAACAGCACTGGTTTTAGGTGTATGATTGAATTTATAATCATCATAAAGAGCACTTCACAAAGAAAAGAGTCCTCACTTTCCTCAGATGAGCTCTGATTCTCACTACCTGTATTCTTCATGTCATTGTCTCTTGTTCTGCTCCATTGGGTTGCCCCTCCCTGCTGCCATTCTTAAAGGAATAGTCAATAGGACCAACATGGAGGAAATGAAGGAATGAAAAGATTTGAGGGTATTAACAAAACATGCCTGCATAGATGACCAATTTTGAGGCTGGCAATACATTCTGCCTGAGATTTTAACTGCAGTCTTGGATAAGACTTTTGTTCGTTTGTTTTCACTATTCTTCCTGTTCATGGGAAAGCCTATGCTGACTTAACTGACTCTCAAAGGATCTTGCTAAGACCCAT
The DNA here is from genome assembly GCA_004026585.1 of Noctilio leporinus. Classification (NCBI taxonomy): domain Eukaryota; kingdom Metazoa; phylum Chordata; class Mammalia; order Chiroptera; family Noctilionidae; genus Noctilio; species Noctilio leporinus. Next base: position 66,447 of record PVIW01000392.1, on the reverse strand, counting down.
GACATAAGAGTAATTCAAGAACCTAATGAATAAATGAAACAAACAAGCAAAATAGGACCAGAGGCATGGAAATAGGGAACAGGCTGACAGTGACCAGAGAGGAGGGAGGAGGAAAGGAAAGGAAAAAAGGGAAAGAATTAGTCAAGGAACTAGTAAAAATGACCCATGGATCTGGACAACATGGTGGGAATTGACTGTGGACCAGGAGGTGGGATGGGTGGGGCAGGGGACAATAGGGGAAAATGGGGCGACTGTAATAAAATAATAAAAAATAAAGATTATATTAATTTAAAATGCTCTGGATAAAAGTACAGTCTTTAATTTTGATTGTATAACTTGACTAAATCTATAACATTTAATGATGTGAACAAGAAAAAGACCCTGCAATAAAAATATTCAAAATTGAAGTTGGTTTTAAAAGAAATTAAATTATGTTTCCTCACCATTTATGGTAAATCTGTTTAAAAAGGTAAGTTGTTGGATTTTGTTATTGGCAACATATTTTTGAAAATTCAAAATAGTAAGAATGATCAATCTGTGGCCATGGTATTGAGTGCTCAAAATAATTTTGTTTCTACCATATTATATTCTATGTTGACACTCTCTCCACCAAAATTAATGTAGTTCTGAGAGCATTCTTAAATATCAGAGGTTGTTGTATGTTATAAAAAAAAGGAAGTACCATTCTATAAAGAAATGACATCATCTTGATGGCTACTAAGGTCCATGCGAGTGACCTAAATGTTATTTTTGTACCTACAGGTTTTAAATCCATTTTATGTGTTCCAAGCCTTTACCTTAACTTTGTGGCTGTCTCAAAGTTACATAGAATACTCTGTGGCCATCATCATCTTGTCTGTTCTCTCCATTGTCTTAAGTGTGTATGATTTGAGACAGGTAAGAGTTGAAATTACCATTGGGTTCTATTTAGTTTCTGTTTCCATAAGAAGCAAAATCTATGAAACGTCCACTTACAGCAAGGAGTTGCTTTGCTAAACATATGGCATAATAAAGGAAAAAGCAAGGACTTGCTAAATGTGAGTGCTCAGGAAAATGTCTCAAGAATAGACATTTTCTATTCTTGATAGATTTAATTGTGTTTGCAAACTCTTATTATCAATTGAGGGCTGCGTTGAATACTATATTAAGAAGGACTCTCAGGCTGGGCCTGAATATTAAAGGAAAGAATGTTGTATGGATTAATGATGCCAGCCATAATTTAGAGGGAATGATTGACTGTATCCTAAACATGTTTTTTAGTCAAGACTATTTCAAGTTTGTACTGATAGAAACCCACCTTGAACTAAATTAACAACCTCACATAAGCCATTTTAGTGTTGTTTTCATTTGGACATGGATAGATGCAGGTATAGTACTCAAACAATGATTAGAAATCTTTTTCTCCTTTATCTCTTCACCCTGCTTTTACCAGAGTGCTGCTCAAAGTATGGTCTGTGGACTGGAGCTAGTCTGCAAACTCTTCATTATCTGTCTGTGATTCAATAGTAGTACTGAACTTGACAGTAGGCATTTATGAATTTTTATAGTAATTTGATATTGTCCCAACATTTTTCTATAAATTATGGTTTGAGAGTTAATGTTTTACTATACTTGGTCTTTACACCCAGATAGAGACTCTTCACACAGAGAGAGTCATAGCAGTCTCAGGTATAAAGTATACATATTTTCTTCAGGGCTCATAATCTCAGATGAAGAGAGATCTTACTAATATCCATGTCAATACCCCTAAAGACCCTGGCTGGAACAGCTAGAAGCAAAAGATGGCAGTGCCACATTCTTTCATCTGCTTCCAGACCCTCTTTCTTTTAACTCTTTTAATTCAGTATTTCAACCTATGTTCCTTCACATTGTAAGATAATGCTATTTTTCTTTTTGGCTAAATGTTCTCTCATTGTGGATTCCAATTTAGTTTTCATGAGGTGCTTTATACTTTCCATGGAAGCACATTCTTAATCCAACCCATCAACAGGAGTGATGCCAATGTATCTTTTTGTCTGAGATCTTAAAATGAGGGCCTAAAGCTGCTCATACTCTGTTAGGGCCATGACCTGAGAAATGATGTATAGCCAGGGAGAGTGGCCATGCTTGCTCCCTGTGTATGAATAGGCAGAGAAAATACCAGCATCAAAAGAGTAGAAGAATGAACCAAATGCACAGTGAGGCACAGAGATGAGCAATTCACAGCCCAGCAAAGACAGAAGAGTGACCTTGTCCTCATGTCATTGCCTGTCTTACCCAGAGCCCTTGGAAGACTGGTCTGCACTTTCCACTTTAGGTTCATTAAGGCATCCTTGCATCCTCATAAATTCTCATCTTCTGCCTAAACCAGGTTAACAAGTTTCTGATGCTTCAATGAATCCCAAGTAAATCATCTGTTATGTCCTGTAGAATGTTTCCATGTATTTCCCCTGAATTAAATATTGTCTTTGTCCTACCCATTTCCCATTGCTGTGTTAATGACAAATATCAGTGTCTCTTTTCAAAGCCTTTTACATTGTCCATTTCTTCATTTGGAGCTCAGTTCTACCTTTCTTTGAGGAAACCAAAAAGAAATTTAGAAATTTATGTGTAAGAGTTGGGGAAGGGTTGTAGGAAAAAAAAAGAAGTGTGATTCTGAACTGTAGAAGACCATGTTTCAGTGGGAGAATTACTTGAGGTTTCCTGAATTCTTAACCTATTGAATCAAAATATCCAGGGTAATAACAGGAATCTTCACTTTTAAACTGTTTCTATAACAGGTTATTGTTCTGTATTCTAAAGGTTTAAGAGCTATTTTTTAGGTATCCCCACCAAAGGACAAATTCAAGCACTCAGATCTCAAATATATCTACTTATTTATTTGTTATCATCAGCTGAACATATTTATTCATTGTTTTTACTCTATAAAATACACAGGAATATTATTTTTTATGGAGATTAATTCATGTATTTATTAATTTGTGCTCTAAAGGAGGATTGTACTATGGACAATAATTTGGAACTTGCATTTTTTACTTTATAATATATAAAATGGTCATCCCTCAAGTAAGCAAATGCTTCTAGATCATGTTTAAAAATAATGATGTGCCCTGGCTGGTGGCACAGTGGATAAGGTGCTAGCCTGAGAACCCAAAGGTCACTGTTTCAACTCCTAGCCAGGGCACATAGCCAGGTTGCAAGCCAGGTCCGTAGCTGGAGGCAAGTGAAAGGCAACCATACATTGAAATCTCTCTCCCTCACTGCCTCTCTTCCTTCTGCTCTTTCTAAAAATAACAAAATATTTTAAAAAATAATGATGTGATATTCCATGGTACTGTAATTTAGTCAATCATTCTCTTATTTATAAAAAATAATGAGTTTCCTCTTTAATTTTTTCCACCACAACTATGTTAATTAAACATAACTATTATATAGGTATGTCCCTACTTATTAATGTTTATATTTTTAGCCCAGTTGCTAAATCCAAAACATGTATATTTTGTATTCTAATAGATACTGGTATTATTTTCCCAAAATTAAATAATTTATTTTTCTATCAGCAACACATGAGATATTAACTTCCCCAGATCTTTACCAACATTTGATGTTATATGTTGACATTTAAATTTTTTAAATCAAATATGTTTTTAAAAAGTTGTATCTCTCTGATGTTTTAATTTACATTTTCCTGATTACTAGGAAAAATGATACATTTTTCTTTGTTTAATAAAGATTTGTATTTTTTTCTATTTACTGCCTCTTTATAGCCATCATGTATGTAGAAAATTTATTTTTTAGTCTTTTTTTTCTTTTCTTGACTTTGATTTTTGTCAGATATTAAAAATGTGTCTAATCAAATATACTTGTCTTTTCTTTATGTTTTCTGGTTCACCTGTTTTGTTTCTAAATGTGTCTTTTTCCAATGTTTTTCCTATTTGTAATTTTAAAAATATTTATTTAAAAATCCATAGTGGATTTTAAACATTTACGTTTTACATTTTAACAGAATTCCTAAGTGCCAGTGGTCAAAACCTGATTAACATGGGAACTTCAGATTTGATGGCAGTATCGCAAAAGATTTTTTTTTTCCAGAAGACACTAATCCTATTGGCAGTTAGTATTTATTCACAGAAGCTTATCCAACCTAACCTGTAAAGTATCTTGTGATGTTATATAAAATGGGCCAGCTTCCTGAAACTATATCTTTGCAATTTAAATAACAAAACCTCAGTAGTCAATATTTGCTTAGTATTTCATAGTTTGCATAGGCTCCTATGTCCATAATATTTTTGCTGTGTGAGGCATGGCAAACATAAAATTGATGCACATACAATTGTTACATATACAATTGTTATTTCTCCTACCATGTGAAAGGAACAGACAGGGGATTCAGAGCGGCGAAGTGACTTGCTCAAGCCGTGACCTTAGCCCCAAGTTTCCTGACTCCAAGTTAAGAACAACGTACTCTCCTGTAACTGAATGCAGGTCCAGCTGCCTGCTGCTATGAAAGTCAATACTCAACAGGCAGGTGCTGATAGTGGTTTATTTTTAGGTTCTGGTCACCTGGAAGATGAGGGACTGTTGTCTTAAAGCTCATGTCTACCTCTCAGTGGAGGCAGAGGTTTTTATAAGGAGGGAGAGGGGAACAGCACAAGGGGAGCAAGAGAGGTGGTTGAAAGTTCTCTATGTGCGGATACAGTCTGTTCTGATAAGGCCAGTGATGGTCCGGTGTGCATCCTCCTGGTTTAGTCTTCTTGGCTTCATATCATCCTGACTCCATGGATGAAGGTCCCTAAATTTCCCCAAGCTGAGATGCCCATAGGTCAGAGTCTATATCTTTTGAATTTAGTTCCTAGGATTCTTACACAAACATGCTGTTTGTCTACAAGCTACATATTAGAATTGGCGCTTACAGAAACAATGTCAAACAAATGGTGGGGTGGTTACAATTTCCCATTGTTACAGTTTTCTATTGTTACATTCCCATTGAGAATGTAGAAATTCTCAGAGAATGTAGAAATTTCAGAGACCCATGAGCTTCCTTGGGGTCATAAATGATTGATGATTTTATAACAGAGAGCAGCTTTGGGGAAGGAAGTTGGTAGGAATGAAAGGTGGAGCATGTGCTGCCATCCCCTACCTAATATAAAAATGATAAACAAATACAAACTTTTAAACTTACAAGAAGGGAGCTGTTGACAAGAGTGGAATAAAATATCTTCCTGCATCTACTGTAGCCCCAAATCACACTGCACAGAGAGATCTCATCTTGCCTAAGCCAAGAAACACCCTGTACAGTCCCTTTCTAACAAGTTTGGTACAGGTTTGAGGATAGATCTTGGCACTGAACTGTATTTCCGTTGAACTGTATTGTACACTCCACGGCCGGCTCCACAGATGGCTGCTAGAAATGGCTCTGAGAGGATCCAGCCCATACTGCTTCATTCATGACTGAGCCATGCTCAGGAGACACCTGAATTCATGCCCTTGTTACGCATCTCCGGACAAAATCCAGCCATAGCAAATACAAGGACGCATAGCAACAAGTGCTGAATTAAAACATGAAGCAAATTAGTCTTGGAAACTTATTTTAGTCCCACTCAACAGGGACTAGAGAACCAAATGGGGGTCTAATGAAAATCAGGCAGCGAGCTTCACTATCGTAGCAAGCATCACAGCACTTGCTTTCTCCTTGCTGGTTGGTTGTCATAGAAACCTGTGTTTGTAGAGCTCCTGAGTACATTAGCTCAAAGATGATGCTTACATTATCCTGTTCCAGTATTGCTGGGGAAGTAGAATAATTCAGTTCTATTAGATAAATATTTTCTGAGTGCCTACGATAGGATAAACTTCAGGGGACACGTAGGTGAACACACGGTCCTTTCTTTGAAATGCCTGACTTGCAGGGGTGACCTGACAAGAAAACAGATAGCTCTCATGGAATTTGATTAGTACCCTAATGCAGGTGGGAGTGCAGAACAATTACTTTTTCTTGGGGATGTTAGGGACTCATGGAGTGAAGGTTACATTTGAGCAGGGCTTTATGTGAAGGATTAGAAAGAGTTTGCTGGTGGAAGCTATGGTGAACATTTGAGGGAATAGCTTGAGCCAGGTCATGGAAGCAAGGCAGGTTGTAAAGAATGCCAAGTCTGATAAACAAGTCCAGCTTTATGCCATAATGAGTGTTGAAAGTTACAGTCAAGCATTCTTAACTCATACTTCATCACTTTCAAATGTGTTCATTAATATCCTCTTAAGCTTGGTTGAAGTTATCATAGCATTGACTGAAGGAGTTTGATGAGCAAGAAAATAAAGAAGTTTCTCATGAAGGATGTTTATCTTCTTAAAGGAAGAAGAGCTGTTTTCAAGCACTTTAGGAAAACATATTCATCAACAGAAAAGGCTTTAGAGTCAGATGAACTGGGTTTGATTGTCATTCTTAATACTTAGTAAGTAAATGATTGTGGGCAAGTTATTTGAACATCTTCAAACCCCTGTTTTGTTTTTGTTTTGTTATATGTACAGTGGAGATAACATTTTCATTATAGGTTACTTTGGAAATTTAAAAAATCAATCAGTAGTATATTCCAAGTGCTTATAACAGTGCTTGGCACAAAGTAGTTATGTAACAGGTTTTAAACTGTTTTAAAAAGAATGATAATTTGAGCCATTTATATACTCTGAATATTTCTTCTATGAAGTCTTGGAGGTTTTTAACAAATCTTTGATATACAAAATAAATCAATATAATGCCATTTGAGAGCTGGAAGGGAACTGGAAAGTGATCCAATTTCATTTGCTTACAGAAGAAACAATTAACTTACAAGATGAAATTTCTGATATATGGCACATAGCTGGTTAGGGAGTAAGCCTGACCCACAACTCAGGAATTGTGATGGAATCCAGTATTTTAGCTGTAGAACCACTGCTGAGTTTCTCACTGTTACCCATCTTTAAAATGAATGCCCCAAAAGGCATGCCTCCAGAAGTCACATTAGGGTAATGAATATATGCCTAACGATATCGCTTCTTCCACTCAATTGGTCCAAATGATTGAAGTGGAGCTTTTCATGCAAAACTGAAATAAACAATAAATTGTTCCATATCAATATTAACACAGAATTCATTATGTTTTCTCAAGAGGAAAGTTGCATAATTACGTATGATGCTTGTCTCAGTCTGGTGACATTTGTAATGTTAAAAGTCATCCACAAAACAGATAAAAATAATTTAACATCTAAAAGGAAAAAAGTTTATATTTTAATTAGCTTAAGCTGATTTAAGTCCTGTTGACGGATAGTATTCAGACCTCTTGTACTCAGAGGTATCCAAGTAACTGATACCTATCAGGAGATGGGCCATGCCTTCCAGGGTTGCCCTAGCTGGGGCAGCATCCCACTCTCTCCAGCTGATGGTGCCCCCTGCAGTCAGCGCGGGGAACTGTATGAACCACAGAGTCCTCTCACTTCTGCCTTCCTATCTGTCTCTTGAGTTATCCTGGAAGAAGCTGCCCCGCTTCTCCAGGGTGCTTCCATTTCCTCTTCTTTGCACGGGGTCATACCTCAGTGAATTCCACCTCAAGCAAATTTTTCCAGCTGAGGTACTCAGACAACTATTTTTCCAGCAACATATAAATCATTAACCCTCTTTGAGCTCTTACTATACTAGTCAGTACTATCCAAAGGGATAATTAAGATAAGAATGAACTAAAACAACCCTATAAAATATATGATTATCTCCACTGTCAGATGCAGAAAAAGGACTTAGGCAAGCTAAAAAGCTCATAAGTGGAAGCATCAGGATACGAACAGAGCAGTGGGACTCCACTCTGCAGATGTACCAATGTGAAAACCTACCAGTTCATTAAGGAGGGGATGTCTGTTCCACATACAATCAAAACTCAACCTAAATCTTCACAACTCTCAAACTGGAAAGTCGCAAGTCACGTTCAGCTTTGTTGTTTTACAGGCAGGGAAACAGAGGCACAGAGCAGGAAGTAACCTGTTTGTGATCTCATTCTTCCCCAGTCTAATACATCCTCCAGAATCAAAGCTTCTCTGTCTTAGCTCAGGTCCTTGGAGGGCAGTGGCTGTGCATTATTTTTCCTTGGGTGGAAATAGCATTAAACAAATGAGCATATTTGCCTCTGCAAATGGGGGACTCAGTAAAGCAGGGGTTGGTGCAGGGAAGCAGGAGTATCAAAAGTTGTACTTGAGTCTTTGCTCAGAATCAGTTTGGTATGTATTGTATTGAGATCATGTGCTTTTCAGGTTATGGCCTATCTAATATTTAAGTGTTGGCTTTCAATTGATAGCAATCAGTTAAGCTGCACAATCTTGTGGAGGATCACAACAGAGTCCAGGTTGTGTCCATCATAAAAGGCAAAGGTAAGTAATACATGTGCTGCCATCTTTAGCATCCTAATATTTCAGGGTGGATTCCATATCATTTATTATTATTAGTCAATGAGAAAAAGATTTTTCTGATTGAACCCAGAGCTGGGGCCGAGGTGAAAAGGCAAACAAGGCATCTGAGGTGCAAAATTTAAGAAGGCAAGGTCAGACAAATGCTGACCTGTACCTGCAGGAATCCTGAGAGTGAGCACTTCATTGAATTTTGTACCTAGGTAGCTCGCATGACTCCTCCTCCTCTCAGCCTTGGTTAAACCATTCTTACCCAGTTCATGGGTTACTTCAAATTTCCTCTGCCCTCCACCTTTCACTCACTTGAATGTCACCAAGGTAAGCCTTCTTGTGGCTTTTTGATTTCCCTAACTAACCATCCCAAACATACCCTTCATCATATATTTTGATCTGTTATCCAAAACACAGGCCTGAATGAGGCTTGCAGATGCCTAGTTGGACACTGGCATTTGCTCTTTTTTTTTTTTTAAGATTTTATTCATTATTTTCAGAGAGAAGGGCAGGGAGGGAGGAAGAAAGGGGGAGAAGCATCACTGTATGGTTGCCTTTTACCTGCCTCTACCTGGGGACCTGGCTGGAGACCTGGCTTGCAACCTGGTTATGTGCCCTGGCTGGGAATTGAACTAGCAACCCTTGGGTTCATAGGCTGGAGAACTGAGCCACACCAGCCAGGGTTGGCATTTACTCTTGACTTAGCCTGGGGGTGGGAGTGGCCCTGGCTCTCTGCGAAGAATGAGGAGTTACACCCCAGGTCAGCAGAAGCTCTCTGGAAGTTTTACATTAGGTCTCATTCAAAGGACAGAGTGTGCCACATGGGGTCAGGAACTCAGCCACAGAGAGTCAGCAGCAGCAAAGGGCCTGGCCATCTTCTGTTGACCAAGGTCCTGATGTGTCTTCTATGGGCAGAGCACTGTCCCAGGTACTGAGGCCAAAATGGGGTCCTGTTGCTGAGCTTATCCTTTGCTATGGCCCAGGGATCAATTCCCCAACCCTGGTTCCTGGGAAGTTGTAACTGAGCATGCTGGGTAGTTATTGCCAACAGCTTGACAAGGGTATTCAGTCATTTTCATTTTTAAGTAAAACCAAGGAAAGCTCAGATGGTCATGAAATCTGTGCTGTTGTGTAGGTTTGCAGGAGCTGGAATCCCGTCTCCTGGTCCCTGGAGATGTCCTTGTTCTTCCAGGAAAGCTTTCACTGCCATGTGATGCCGTTCTGATTGATGGGAGCTGTGTGGTGAATGAAGGCATGCTCACAGGTAGGCAGTTGTCATGGAGCTTCTTTTTTCCTGTCCAGCATCTAGGCCAAGTGTTAGCAAAGCAGATCAAGGCCTACTTACCTGCTTAATACCAGGCGGAGGCTAAAGTATTGAGAGATGGGTGAGGGAGGCGCAATATATGCAAATAGGAAACATTTAACAATAAAAGAATCAATTCTGATGGGTTGGATGAATAGGGTGCTTTGGGTTTTGAGAAGAGTGGGTCCACTATACTACTTAATACACAATCTGTTCATAAATATGAGAATGGTTTTCATTTTTATCCAAACAAAACACAGCCTAGACCTACCAAGTCTCACAGCCATCAGGGCACAGAAATCATATCCAGCCCTGCTCTCTGTAGATGGAAACCTGAGTCCCAGGTGTTAGTGGGAAGGAGATTGGGTTGAACCTTCCAGAAAAGGCAATACAACAATTCTATTCCTTAGAATCATATTCCTAGATGACCTCACCAAGCAGAAAGCCACTTTTCTGGTTATGCTTTACACTGTCCTGTTCTCATTTCTACTTTGTAACATCCAGTTGAATTTGTATAATTTAGCAAGGCACTATTTGCAAAATATTCTTTAGGCAAAGCAACAACAACAACATAGCACATCCTAATGAGAGAAGAGGAGGCTATACAGCAACACAAAAATAGAAACTATTGGTCTTTTGTGTTTACAAATTGTTTATGTTTCTGTTGCTAAATAGCTAAAGATAGGAACACACACGCACACGCACGCACCCTTTTTAACATCACCTAAATGTAAAAGCAGTCATTATCTATCCCTAAACTGTTCAACACAAGCAGATTCCAAATTAAAAGCGGGCCTGCTTAATTTAAAATTGAGGCAAGAAACTGTGGTGAACATAAATATGTTCAGTATAATTGTAAAATTGCCCTTTAATGTGCTGAAATTGAACTTTCTTATAGTGGCAGTGATGAGGATTTGCATACTAATCCCATCCCTCATGCAGAATGTTGCCGGAGTATCCAGTGTGCAAACCTCCAGCCCAAGAAGGACTGGCCTCCTCTCGTGTAGGCAGCACCTGTCTCCCATTTCCCAGCAGCCTGACAGTGGAGAAGGGTTTCTCTTACTCAGGACACAGAGCGTGGTTTGAGAAAACAGGGAGGGCGGAAAGCAGTATTTACGCACCTGGGTCTCACTCAGGTGTGCGGTTCTTGCCTTGATTCTGAGGAAGACTTGGAGCATTCCAGAGGAGCAGAAATGGCAAATAAAACTTTCTTTCAACACATGGGCAAAGTTGACCTAAAATCACCTTAAATGGTAAGTAGTTTTTTCTAGGGTCTGTTTCTAGAAAAATAAAGTCACCGGAATGAGTATCTATGTCACCTGAATACTGATAAAAGCTGATTTCAGAGCAGACATATAAAACAGAATTATTTCTTTCTCATTCATGTCTTCAGGAAGATCTAAGTACCACCATGCTCTGAATGCTCGATTACATGGCCTACCTAGATCCTGCCACTCATGTACTGTACATATTTGTGAAAAGGATCCTGATTGTAAAAACAGATGAGGGTTAAATTCCTAAAGCTGAAAATGTATTCCTAGAGCATTTGCCCACAAATGGGACTGAGGTATCCCTCCCCCCATATATAGAATAGACCTTTACATATAAAGAAGTCTTTACTTATGTGAGAACAAGAACAGAAAATATTGTATTTTTCACTCCATAAGATGCACCTTTTCCCCCCAAAGTGGGGGAAACAATGCTTGCGTCTTATGGAGCAAATATTGCATCACAGACCATGATGTGTATTACCTGACCTGTCAGTAGTGGTGACAGCTGTTAGAAGAGGAAGTGGCAGGCCCACAAGAAGCCCCTGGGGACACTTAAATGTCCTACTTTAGTGCTGAATCTCAGGGAGTCTGGTCAGTTGTGGTCCACCTCTGCCCATCACACGGGACCTGGGAGAGTGCAGGGAGCCGCCTGACACCCCAGCTACAACCTCTGACCTGTCGAATCAGCTGAGGAGAATAACGGGTATGAGGCTTATTAGTGCTTGACCAGTTTAGAGCCCATATTAGCAAACTGCAAAAAAGAGCTTTAAAGAAGTGAAGACTCATCCAGCTGTAATTCCTGGGGGTCTTACCAGCCAGTTGCAACCTTGGGACGTTTCCATCAACAAACCGTTTAAAGTCTTTATGTTGGAAGAGTGGAGCAAATGGATGGCTGCTGGTAACCATGATCTGACACCTACTGGAAGAATGAAGAGGCCCACCATCACTCAAGTGTGTGAATGGGTGAAAACATCATGGCACTCAGTGACGGATGAAACCATTGTCTGGTCATTCACAAAATGTGACATTAGCAATGCCTTAGATGGAACTGAAGATAGTATCATATATGAAGATAGCAAAGAAAGTGGTATCAGTGATTGTGAACAATGAGCTTCATAAATTCTGACACTAGCAATGCATGAGTTCTTGGGGTTCCCAAAAAACTAGAAGAGGACTTGAACCTTAAAGTCTCTCCTCATTTGTTAATGACAGTGATGTTCTTAATACCACTGTTGATGGCTGTTCACTTTACATGGTTGAAATACTATTGTGTTATATTTTATTAAATATTTTAGTAACGCCATTTGGTTCAGAATATTTTTTATTCTTGTTTTCCTCCTCTAAACCTAGGTGCGTCTTATGGTCAGGTGCGTCTTATGGTCAGGTGCATCTTATAGTGCAAAAAATGGGGTACTTCTAGCATCTGTATATCAGTTTACATGTCATAAACAACTATCATATCTCACTTCATTGTAGCATAAGACAAATTAAAGTAGGAGCTATTATAACACCCAATTTACAGATGAGGAAATTGAAGCGAAAAGAAACCAGGGCTGCTCAATTAGCAAGGGAGAGAATTAGAACAGGAGGTGGCCTTTTCTCACAGTCACAAGGGACCATAGGAGTGAGGAGGGTGAGTCTAAGGTGAGTGAAACTGTGCCATCATTTCTTGTGCCTCATCTCCTTTTTCCCACAACTGGTATTCCCATCCATAGCATGTGCCTTCTGCAAGATCTTCCTCCTCATCCTCTCCTTAGCCTCATGCCATTGCATTAAGCGCAATGATGCAAGAAGCTTCACTTTATTTTATAACTACATTTAATTTTTATTTTGGCCCCAAATATTGCTGTCCTTGGAAATGTGCAGTGTGAAGTATCTGGTAGGAGTCAGACAGTTGACCTTGACCCCATCAACTTGCAGGTCCTCCAGACACGAGTCTGGTTTCCTAATTGTGTGCAAGGCATCTGGAAGGGAATCTAAAGACAGGCAGCCTTTCTTTCCTGTGCTCCCAAGGGACCCAGGGCTTGGAAATGAAGCAAGCCCATCTACACGAAAAAGGAGACACACCCAGGTGCCTTCTTCGGCTCTAAGTTTCCACGAACTTTTAGAATGCTTCCATTTACTACTTCAGCGCAGGCCCCATCTCTCAGAGACACAAAATATCTGAGTTTCCTTTGGATTTCCTTCCTACTGCCAGCCCCAGGGATTTCTAGTTAGCTAGAAAGGTTGTAGAAGAAAGGCATGGTGAACAGGAGAGCTTTGTTCTTACACCCAACTAGTCTCCAAAATTCATGATCAAACTTACCACTGACTTGTGAAACCCAAAAGCTAGTTATCAACTCCTTGGTCCTTTTTTTCTTCCTCCTGAGGCAACGATATCTTTCAAGATCCAGCTTCTCATGAAGCCCTCAGGCGGCAAAAAGGAATACCATGGGGGAAATTCTATTAATAGTTGGACGTTTTCTCTTGGCACAATAGCTAATTATGCTTAGTTCTTATATGTATTAGGCACTGTGTCAACATTTTATGTATATCATTTCATTCAATCCATATATATTGAGGTGGAAGAATATAAAGCCCAGAGAGGGTGAGTAATTTATCTAAGGTTACAAAGCTTAAAAGTGGTCAAGCTGTGCCCTGGCAGGTAGCACAGTGGATAAGGCGCCAGGCCTGCGAACCCAAAGGTCGCAGGTTCGACTCCCCAGCCAGGGCACATAACCAGGTTGCAAACCAGGTCTCCAGCCAGGTCTGTGGCTGGAGGCAGGTGAAACGCAACCATACATTGATGTCTCTCTCCCTCTCTGCTCTCTCCCTTTCCCTCTTTCTAAATAATAATAATAATAATAATGAAATAAAATCTTAAAAAAAAGAAATCAACAACTAAAAAAAAATGGTCAAGCTGGGATTGAATCCATTTGTTCATTCATTCATTCATTCATTCGCTGCATGCCTGTTTGGTTAGTCCTTACTTTAGAGCAGATACTCTGTTAGATGTTAAGGATACAGCCTTGAAGAAGGCAATAAGATTTTTGTCCTCGTGGAGTTGGCATTATAGTGGGGAGACAGAAAACATGAAAATAAGTAAATGACATCAGCTCCCAACAGTTTTAAGTTCTATGAAAAAATAAAATAAAATACTTAAACCAAGGCATTTCAACCCAGAAACTATGCTTATAACTAACTACTGCCTCCTCACTCTCTTAGGGATAATTGTGGGTAAGAGGGATAGTAGTCACTTCAAAACAATTCCCTTCTTTCTCCCTCTACTTCTTAGAATTACTGATTTATTTGAAATGTACTAATGTACTTGTGGGAAGTATGCAGTGATTCAAATGGGAACTTAAATCTCCCTAAGTTGTTAGTTCATATTTATTACCTGCCAGATAACCTTTTAATCAGTTAATAGGTCAGGTCATCTCTTCTTCCTTTTCTCCTTTAAAAAATTTTTAGTAGTTTTTAAAGATTGTATTCATCATCTTCATAGAGAAGGACAGGGAGAGAGGAAGAAAGGGAAAACATCAATGTATGGTTGCCTTTCACTTGCTGCCAGCTAAGGACCTGGCTAAAGACCTGGCTTCCAACCTGGTTATGTGCCCTGGCTGGAAATTGAACCAGCAACCTTTGGGTTTGCAGGCTGGTGCCAATCCACTAAGCCACACCAGCCAGGGCTTAATAGTTTATTTTTTCACTATAGCTTTCTTCCATTACAGTTGACCTCCCTTATATCCTTTTCTATCTCCACCCCTCCTCCCTTCCCCCTGCAATCACCACACTGTTGTCCATGTCTGTGAGTTATTTTTCTTCCTTTCTTTCACTTGCTCTTTTGCTTATCCATTAACTAACATCCATCAAGGTTCAGCAATGCCTACTATCTGTCAGGTGCACTGTGTTGTGTGCTGATGTCACCGAGACAAATGAGGAATAGTCCCTGCCCTCAAGCAGTTTATTATCGAATGCTCCCAGAAATATAAATAAACAAGGACATGGTGTTTCAAACACTGTCATCATGTGGAGGCATCTGGCTCACTGGGAACAAGGGAGAGAATCTCTCTTTAATAACAGCCAGGACCTCCAGGTCCTGGAAGACAGCTGGTGAGTATAACTCCCTTTTGAAATCCTCCATGGCCTACTTAGACCTCCAGACTTTTGTAGAAGAGTTCATTCTTTCTTGGGATCCTAAGAAAGTCCAAATGTGAGACTCCTTATTAACATGTGAATGGGGTAAAAGAGACTTAAAATCTGATATGAACCTTATCTCTGGAATACTATCTCTAATGACTTCCATCTCTGGGGATCAGATAGCTGCCTGTTTCTAATACTATTGGTTTTGTGTGTAGAAACTATTCATTAATATTAGTCTAATTATAAATTTTGGATTAATATTCTCTGACCCACAGGCAGAAGAACAGCTTGTAATTATCTATAAGCACCTGCCTTTACAAAGGTTGATTTTAAAATAATTTGGTATAGCAATTTGGAGATTTGTCAAGATGCTATTCCTTTGACAAAGCCATTTAGAATGCAATCGATGAATCCACACAATGGATGGATATTACAATTGTTCTAAAAAAAGTGATAATGATAGTGCTTAGATGAAGGAATTTCCTAAAGAATATTCAAGATCAATATTAAAAAATTTATAGCTTCTTGTACCTTAGGATGTAAAAACTGTACCTTGGTAGAAAGCTAGCTTTGAAAAACCAATCATAAAAAAACCTGGGTAATTGCTTTTACCAATCCAGACATTCAGCAAAAATAGGTATTTTGAACCAATTATACACCAGTAGAAAAAATGAATTTAAAAAATTATGCATGTTAAAGTTCCTGCCCTCAGTTATTACCTAAAGGGAATGATAGAACCTTAATGTGTATAACTATAATCAATATAATAGTATTTTCAAATTAGAAATAGGACATGCTTTCTTGCTAATTAAACATTTAGCACAAGACTGATGGAAGTTAAATTAATTCTAGTGCTTTTTAAATCTGGGAGCCAGGAGGAAGTATTATTAACATTTTAATTTTGTCTTAGAAATGTATCTTTTTGAACTCTGGGCTAATTTTCCCTGAAGATTAAATAATATCCCATCTTGCAGCCATCAGAGAAAAGAGAGGAACGGCACCAGCAAAGAACAGGAGTCAGTAATACCAGGATGTTGGAAGCCGCCTAGGCTGGCTGGAGTTTGGGTAGGAAATAACAGCTGGTGATGCTCAATTGTGGCTTTGACAATCTCGCCAGAGTCTGAAGCTTATCAGTCACGGCAAGGGGAAAGCCTAAGGAGATGCGAGGGGAAAATGAAACAATAAAAAGGTTTCTTGATAGATTTCATCTGAAAGTAGTATGGGATGTCAAAAGGGACAAGGGCCAGAGTGGAGAGACCAATTAAGAGGTATGAGATAATAGGAAAAATCATTCTTTTATATATAGGTATAAATCTCTCTCTTTCTCACACACACACACACACACAATTTATATAAAACATATACTACATAATTTATATGCACATATCTATATATGTATAACCCTGGCACAAAACTCCTGAAACCCTTATGGATAATTTCCCAAGCGTTAAGAACACTAGGAGCACCTTTTGTTCTAATAAGGTGACCCTGGATGGGCTCCTGAAAGGCTCTTGGGTGGGAGCTGGTTACCAAAAAGACCAAGCCATGATTAGAAGCTTGGGATGTTCAGCTACCTGCTCCCATCCTCCAGAGAAGGGAGAGGGGCTGCAAACAGAGTTGATCATTGACCATGCCTATATGAGGAAACCTCCATAAAGTCCCAATGGTACAGGGTGCAGAGAGCTTCCAGGTGGGTGGATACATCCATTTGTAGGAGGGTGATGCCCTCCAACTCCTGCATGAGGGGCCCTCCCAGACCTTGCCCTATGTATCTCTTCATCTGGCTATTCATTTGTATCCTTTATCATATTTTTTAATAAGGTGATAAATGTTAAGTAAGTGTTTGCCTAAGTTCTGTGAGCCACTTAGCAAAATCAACTCCAGAAGGCAGGTAGTGGGAACCTCAGATTGATTGGTCAGAAACACAGGTGACAGCATGGATTTGCAGTTAGCATCTGAAGTGAGGTGGGAGCAGTCTTGTGGGACTGAGCTCTTACAGTGGGACCTGATGCTATCTTGAGGTAGGTAGTGTTAGAATGGAACTGAATTGAGTTAAATTACCCAGCAACTGCTGGTGCCAACGAATTGTTTGTTGTGAAGTCAGAAGCGTTGTGAGTATGGTAGTAGTGTGAGAGTAAAGGAGAAACAGAGGAGAAAGGACTAGAGGCTTTCTTTTTTTTAATTCAGGAAGTCAAGGTAGGTTGTTTGAGAACTTATTAATAAAGAAAATCATTAAGTTCCACTATAGTCTCAAATCACCCAGAAAATGTGTTTGCATTTCAAAGAGCAAATCCCAGCTGACCTGTCATTAATGCAACTACCAGGAGTCAGGCAGCAATTACCAAGAAGTCATTGGGACTTAATGTGAGAGTTCAAGAGTGACTGGGTGAGCACATTCACAAGGAAAAAGCACAGGACTTGCAGAATGATTTCTTGAGAGAGGAGAGCAGAGTATGGGAAGAGGAAGAGTTAAAGATAATGTGGGATCGGAAAACTATAACTTAGGAAAAAAGTGGTAGCATAAAGAAGTAGGGAAGTCAAGAGGAAGTTTACCAATGTATCTACGTATTTAAGTGCTAATTCATGAGTTTAGAACTGAGAAAGCATTCAGAAAGAGAGAAGAGGACTTCCTATCTTGTCACATCGTTTTCTATCTTTCACTTCCAGCTCCAAAAAGAGCATGAAGAATATTTTATAGGTTTTGTGAAGGCATCATTCCTTATTCATCTCTCTCTGTACTTCTAGAACTGCTTACTTCTACCCTCACAATTAATGTGTCAAACAACTTCAACTTTCAAGTACCCATGTTCTTTCTCTCACTTCCTCCAAGAAGTCTTTTTTTTTTTTTTTTTTTTTTTTCCCTTGATCTGGCTGGCCTTACTTTCCTTTGAAATTGTCATTTCTTAATCATCTAGGAAATCTCTCACCTGAGTTTAGATGAGATTTTTGAATCACCTGGTACTACTATCAAAATATTCACCTTATTGTGTTCTAATATTTACTGCTACTTACTTGCTTGGCTCCCTGAATTTTACAAGGACAGGATTTCTATCTGTCTTGTTCATTATTATGTTCCTAGCACTTACAGCAGTGAGAACTTAAAAAATAGCTGTTGAGTGAATGAATGAATGGGTGGATAAATAGGTGAATGAAAGGCAAATAATCATACACATGCTTCATTGCTCCTTCATTGCCTAGAACAGCTTTGGGCTTAAAAAACACTTGGGGGCATCCCTGGTAGCACAGTGGACAAGGCACCGGCCTGCGAACCCAAAGGTTGCAGGTTCAATTCCCAGCCAGGGCACATAACAAGGTTGCAAACCAGGTCTCTAGTCAGGTCTGTGGCTGAAGGCAGGTGAAAAGCAACCATACGTTGAAAAAAAAAAAAAAAAACACTTGGGGGAATGGTTGAGACAACTCTTTTCACTAAAATGGGCTATTTAAAAAAATTATAACAACAAACCATGTAGACCAGGTATGGAAAAGATAGGCAGCTCTTAAATAAATATTTGAAATATAATCAAGTGTACTGCACTTTGCATCACCATCATCCCTAAGAACAGTCTCTGACTCAAGCAAGGGATGGTCTTTCAACAGGATTAGCTGTGGTCTGTGTACTTTCATGAAACTAGCAAGTATCCACTCTAGATAATCAGAGTTTACACAAAATCAGAAAACACAATCTTTTTTAGGAGAAAGTATACCTGTTACAAAGACGTCATTGCCCTCTATGGAGAGTACCATGCCCTGGAAGTCCCACAGCTCGGAGGACCATCGGAAGCATGTGCTTTTCTGTGGAACAGAAGTGGTCCAGGTCAAGCCCTCGGCACAGGGGCCCGTAAGAGCAGTTGTTTTGCGAACAGGTTAGTCAACTCTACGTTTATAAATTTAACCTGTGATTAAAGGTGGAGGAGTTGCATTTGGAGAAATGTTGTTTAGGATGATGGAGTTTGCCATATTCTGGTAATAACAGCCACTCTCATTTCCAATCAGGTTCTTATTATTCTAAGTTGCCACAATTTTGTCACCATTTTCAACTGAATGATTCTTTGTTAAAAACCCTTATAGAGAATGAAGCAAATACAGGAACATGGTATATTTCCTCAAGGGCAAAACATTGTTTGTGTGTGTATGTGTGTGTGTGTGTGTGTGTGTGTCCTTGTGCTTCTTTTCTTTTCTACACTCACTCTAAGTGATTACCAAGAAAACAGTTTCAACTTGAGGACATTTTCCTTTCAAAGAGTTGCTTGCTGGGCTGTTCTGCCAAGGTCCCTGCTAGACCTCCACATGAGGTCCCACAAACACTTCAGAGTCAAGGCAGGAACACATCCTCCTCTATTGTTTCCTTCTGTTAACAACATCACCATCTGTATAGTGTCATATCATCTTAGTGCCCTACTTTCTTCCCACCAAATAGGATAGCGCATCCTGTTCCCTCTACAAATACTGCCTGAGTCCTGTCTCCCTCTCCTTCTCCTTCACTCCCATTTGGCCCAATCCTTTATCATACTCTGTTTAAGTTATTACAACAGAAATATTCTTTTGACTGTGCATTTTCAATTTTAACCTCAAATACATTTTCTTGTATATTGTTCAACCTTTCTCTAACTTACTCCTCAATCTATCACCAAGTTACTACAAGTTATTTGAAGCAGTCAATGAATGTCATGCTCAAAAACTTTTCAAAAATGATTAGACTCAACCCGCATCTTCACATGACATCACACAGCCAACACCTTGTGTGTTCTGTCCCAGATCTGGTATTCACCCCTGACCTGTGTTTCTGCCACCCAACATATTCACAGATCTAAAACACACCTTGTATTTGGATCTCTCTCTGCTTTAGTTTTGGCTATGATTCAATTGTTCAACCTAATTTTTTTAAAACAAAAAGTTAAGTTTTGTTTAAAGCAGCGGGCAAGACAATATCTCTTAGCCTGCTGATAAGCAGAAGCAAATGGCAGAGGTAATGGAAACCACAGGATCTGAGCTTGTATAATGCTTAGGTAACAGATTAGAGAAAACTCAGCTTCTTTTCTCCAAAGCCTACAAAGCTCTGTTTCAGGAGACAAAGTGTCCCTAAGTAGTGGAACTAAGGCATGTTTTATGTTTATAATACTGACTCATATCTAAAATACATAGTAGTCATCTTTAAATTCTAATGAGTATCTACTAAGTGCTACACACTGAGGACTAAAGGAAAAAAAAGAAAAAAAAATCATGAGGCACTCCTTGACCTTAAAGGAGATTTCTGGTGTGGTGTTGGGGATAGATGGATTCATAGCTAATTAAAACACAGAGCAGTGAAAGGTGTTGTATCACCAAGTGTTGCAGGGACTCCAAAAAGTGGAGAGGTTATTTTGATATAAAGTATAAAGATAGAACTCTGAAAACATTATTCAATAAAGTGGCATTTTGAGCCAAGCTTAATAAGATAGGAGTAGTTTAGCCAATCATATCAGAGAGCTGGAGAGATATGACATGTCCCAGAAGCACAGGGGTCTTCTGGGACCAGTGAGCAGGGAAGAGATAAGTCTAGCAAGGAAAGGGTGAACCAGATTCAAGGGGACCTCAAATGTCATGCCTGGAAATGTGAACTTTATTCTAAAAAAAATGGGGGGTTCTGGAAGGTTTTTGAGCATAAAAGTAACATGATTGGAAGCATATATTTAAGAAATTACTTGCCTTGTGCTTCACTTTTCTCTTAATTTTGTATTATTTTCAACACATATTTGCACTTAAAAGTCTTCTCTTGGCAGCTCATCTACTCTGGCCACTGCCAGCTCCTTCTTCTTCTTTTCCCCAAGCCCATTGGGTAGGTGTTGCAGGGTGAGCCATGGAAGCACTGATTCCCAGAGCAAGAGAAGCTGTGCAGGGAAGGAAACGCTATCTATTGTTCTTAGTGAATTGTGAGAAGAATAATGTCAATGCACTGTTAGGTGATAGCTGTGCTGTTTTCACTTCATATTCAAATGACCCTCTTAACCAATCCTTAATTCAATGCACACTAATTTTGATTTAGAAGAAACTGTATAAAAGGATCTCACTCTGCCTGTGATTATCTTCATGTAGGTTACAATACCGCCAAAGGGGACTTGGTGAGATCCATCCTTTACCCTCGCCCTCTGAACTTCAAACTCTACAGTGATGCCTTCAAGTTCATAGTAGTCCTGGCCTGCCTTGGAGTTGTGGGTTTTTTCTATGCGCTTGGTGTGTATATGTACCACGGAGTAAGTACTGGGGGTAATGCTCTTTAATATCATAGTTTTGTCAAGAAGTTTGAACTAAACAAGGTTAGGTAGATAAGGCTATGCCTGAGCCCCATTATTCTGTGAATTAAAGCTGTCCAGTTGAGCTTGCTTAGGTGATGGAAATACTCTATGCAGGATAAACACTGCCCAGCTCGGAAGCCCTTAACCATGTGTGCTTACTGAGCATCTAAAGTGTGACCAGTGTAACTGAGAAAGTAAATTTCAATTTAATTTCATTTTCATTAATTATTTTAACTAATCAATCAAATGAATTCAATTTTTAATTTGCATTTAAAGAGCCATATGTAGTTAATAACAATTATATTGGGTGATGCAGCTATAAAAAATCACCAAGTTCATAGCTCTTTTCACCACTTGGATGGGAATGAGAGGTTATTGCATGTATGACAACATGATACTGGAGCCCAACGAGCCCTAGAAGAAATGTATATTTCCTAAGCCTGATACAATGGGGAGGATTTAGATAATCAGATCAAAGAGCAGGAAGGGCACCCTAATTTGAGTGAGCAAACACAATGGAAGAAATGCTCATGGTCTACTGGAACCAGCAAGCAATTTAGAGGTTAAGCCTTGCGAGATAGAAATAGATTTGATTGAAGGAGGTCTTGAATGTCATGCCTAGAAATTTGAACTATTTGCAAGTGATGACGTTTTTGAGAGTGTACGTTGTCCAGGGCCTACCCAACATACTCTATAGTCAATAAGTTGCCCACTGTTTTTCTTAGGTTCTGAAATGAAATTTATGTCTACTTTTATAGAGATGTATGCTGTGTGGATTCTAATTTACTTTAAGCTTTGGGGTATATATTTCATTTAGATGCCTCTCTCTCTTGATAGTTGTGATGGTTGGAGAGGAAAGGTTTGTCACAAATGCTCTATGAGGTCCTTTCTGGTCCTGAGAGTCTGATTCTCTTGAGCTGTGCAGTCTCTTCAGTGAGACATGCTTGGGTCTTAGCATTGCAGACTCATTGGGAAGAAAGAAAAATGTGACTAAGAAGATTCAAACATAGGCATGAAACTAGGTGTGGGTGACCTAATTACTGTACTTGGACATATCGAGTACAGTCTGCCAGTGTGTTGGAGGGGAGAAGGGTGAATATTGGTGGGAAAAAACAGTCACAAGAATTTCTAGGCAATGTCCATGCTCTCACTTGAGCTCTGAGTGGTCATTCAACCTGAAGTATGCCCCCAGGGAGCATGTCTAGTGGAGACCAGCACATACTGGCACCCATAGAATGGACTCTGAAAGAGCAAGGCAGACTGTTGAATTCAGTGGGTACACTCTAAGGCAGTGTACTGGTTCCTCTGGAGAGAAGGAGCATTGAGCAGAAAAACAAGCAACTAGCCTTGCCCTGCGGAGCAGGGTGGGCTGGCAGTGACCGGAAAGGAAGGTTTCCTGGGCAGGATTCAGCATCCAATACGCACCAAAGCACCAAAGCTAATCACAAGCTCCATCTTCTTGTGGGTCAACACCTGAGAAGCTGTCAGCTGTTTCCATCTGCACAGGCTCAGGTTGAGACAGGGCTGAGTCCTCAGGGTCAAAAGTCACCTGTGGCTGTGGGTGGGAAAAGCAGAGAATGATGGATTTTGCAATAAACTGAGATTGGACCAAAGATGTATCTAGCCATCATTGTTACTGAACTTGCATCTGTGATTCCAGTGCTCAAAAGAGGACTTTATAGCCAAAATTATGGTTAATTTCATAAAGAACTAGGCAAGATTGGAGAGGACAGAGCCATTAATATCTAGAGATAGGAAAAATAAAGCAAGCCACCCTGTGATTTGACCTTGGCCCTGCCCTTATCAG
This sequence comes from Noctilio leporinus, assembly GCA_004026585.1. Classification (NCBI taxonomy): domain Eukaryota; kingdom Metazoa; phylum Chordata; class Mammalia; order Chiroptera; family Noctilionidae; genus Noctilio; species Noctilio leporinus. Next base: position 43,279 of record PVIW01000392.1, on the reverse strand, counting down.
TCCTATGAATTTCAGACTTACCTGAAATCTTGACTCCATGAGAATTGGCTTGATAATGTAACCCTCTGGTTATGTATTTGTGCCCTGGAGTCAGACAGGCTAAGGTTGAGATGCCCACCTTTGCACTAGCATGTAGCTTTGGGGAAGTTTTAAATAATTTAAGCCTAGATTTCCTCACTTGTTAAGTGCTTAAGAAAAATAATGGTATTTCCATCAAAAGGTTGTGGAGTAACTAAGTAATGTATGTAACCTAACACAGTGCCTGTCTCAGCGTATGTGTCCAGTGAGCGCAAGCTATTTTTATTATTGGCTCCCCTAAATCAGACAATATTTGCTGAACTCTTGGCAGAATCTTGGTCACTGTTCATATGAAGTTGCTGTTCATTCAACGTGCGTGCCGAGGACTTCCCATGAGTCAGAACCTGTGCTAAGCTCTCTAGAGTTAGATAAGATAAATTCAAAGATGAATAAACTATAGCTGCTGTGCCCAAGGCATTTGTAGGCCAGAGGGAGAAAGAGATTTATAATCCAACGGCCAAGCCACTGTATGAACTGTTACCACTCAAGACTAGCCCCAGTGCCCTGGGAATCCGGAGGGTGTGAGGATGGGCCGGCAGAGAAGGGATAGGCACTCTGAGTGGGAGGAATGCTAAGTTGAGGAAAAACTGAGTCAGCAAAGGTCATGAAGGCTATGGAGTGAGGATTGGAGTCTCCTTTTGTCTGCAGTGGGAGAAAAGTTGCTCACTTATTAGGCACAGCCAAGAGAGCACTCAATCCCACCAAGAGAGCCAATTCACTAGGACCTCAGTTTCCAGAGCTCCTACACTGTGGCAGGAGAGGGTGCCAGAAAGGGAGCCAGGGTTCTCTGCTAGGCTAACCTCATTATTACCTCCCTTCCTCAGGTCTCTCCAAGAGATACGGCAACCATGGCCTTGCTCCTCCTCACCGTGACTGTCCCTCCGGTGCTCCCAGCTGCCCTGACCACAGGCACCGTGTATGCACAAAAGAGGCTGATGAGAAAGAACATCTTCTGTATCTCCCCGCAGAGAATCAATATGTGTGGGCAGATAAACCTCGTGTGCTTTGACAAAGTATGACCTCAATTTTCCAGGTTGGAGGTTAATGAGTTTCAGGCACAGCAAGCTGGGAGAAGCCTCAGAGCATGTCTTGTTGGCACCCTCGATTTACAGATGAGTATTTTGAGGCGAGAGAAGGCCACGTAGTGAGCCTGTGTGAGATCATGTTCTAGAAGCCTGGTCTACTGAGTCCTGAGGAAGTGGAGTCAGCCATCCCACCATGAATTTCTTTACTGAGAAAATTAGTATTTTTTGTTATTGTTTGTGTTTCAAAATAATCTCTTACTGTAATAACTTAAAGGATTCTAGCTTTTTCAGCCGTGCGCGCGCACACACACACACACACACACACACACGGAACATTTTGGTTCCCCGAAGTGCTTTTTCCTGAGCTTAAGTGAACATATTGACCTCTTCTCCTTTGCTTTTTCTAAGGGGAGGGAGTGGATACAACCCATGGTTATACGCTCCCACCCATCTCTTCCCCTTTTTTCCCCAGGTGAGCAGGACTCAGGATTAGGAAAGTTGTTTCTGTGCTGAGGGCCTTGGAAAGGTGGCAGAGAAGGAGTAGGTTCAGGTGGCACATACTCCTCCTGGACATGTCCTGAGACCACTTTTTTCTCCTATAGGGGAGCTGATATAACTTTGGTATCAGCACCCTGCTTGCTGTTCAGTTCTGCTGTTCAGTTCTGCCTTCAGCTCAGAAAGGCCAGTTTCACTGCTATAATGCAGTGGGCCTGGCTTCTTCCCTTCCTGCCTTCAGTTCATTTGCATTTGAATAATCAACAAAGGCTTTGCCACTGTTTAATGAACCCATATTGGCAGAGAGCACCATTCATGAGATGTTCCTAGCTCTTGAGAAGTGTATGGTCTAGCTGAGAAGGCAGGTAAGTGGAAGTGCAGATAAGGATAATGCAGAGAGATGTATGTTGTATGCAGGTATGAGGTGCAGTTACCTGCTGCCGGTGGGAGGTCACCTCTGAGCTTGGCTTTGCTCAGAGCTAGCTGAGCAGCTCAGAGGCCTAGATAGGGGAAGGACTGCTTGGGTAGCCTGGGGTGAGGGGGTGATGTGGGTTGTCTGTAAGAAATGTAGCTGGAGTGGGGGAGCCCAGCTGCTCAGGGCCTGATGTGCCAAGCTAAGGAGGGGGAGACCAGTGACACTTTAATAGATGTGTTTTAGTTATTCCAACTGGGGGAATTGGTAAGAAGGAATAGAAGGGAGGTAGGATTGAGGCAGGAGCAGGAGGCTATCTGGGGACAACTGAAGAGCTCCCTCATCATCTGAGGCAATGGGGGCAAGAATGGAGAGTAGAGGACAAACTGCAGAGACACCATGAGCAGACTTAGCACATCTTCATCCCTAGCTGGAATTGGCAGAGCGCTCAGGTTATTTTATTTCTATTCTCTTTGAATTTTCCTTGGCAAAGAAAGTCCTCTGTTGCCACCAATGAGGAACCAGCAGAGTTAACTTTACTGAAACTTCCTTTTAGATTCTGGGCCAGATAACAGCCCTTTGGGGATTCAGATAGGGATTCTCATTCCTTGCCCAGCAGCCTCACTAGTGCCTAGAATATAAGAGGGGTTTTATAAGATATGTTCATTCCATATTGGGCTATTTCCACAAGGTGTTTGCATTACTTCCCATGTAAAGCTTCTCCCCATCTGCACGTGCTCCTTTGCTAGCCTATTAGGGACCAATTGTCCTCAGTACGCTTAGCCAAACACCAGTGGCAGGATGGCGTCCTTTGGTGCAAAGAACTCTTGGTTGGGAATTAATTGGCAAACTGAGAAACATAATCCTGAATTTGAAACTAAGTTTCTGCATAACTTTTTTTTTTTTTTTTTTTTAAGATATTTTTATTCATTATTTTCAGAGAGAAGGGCAGGGAGGGAGAAAGAAATGGAGAGAAGCCTCAATGTGTGGTTGCCTTTCACCTGCCTCCAGCTACAGACCTGGCTGGAAACTTGGCTTGCAACCTGGTTATGTGCCCTGACGGGGATTTGAACCAATGACCTTTGGGTTCTCAGGCTGGAGCCAATCCATTGAGCCACACCAGCCAGGGCTTGCATGACTTTTAAGATAAGAAGATTGAACTACATTATCTCTAAGTTTCTTTCTAGCTTTCAAGCTTTTAAGCTCCATTGGAGTGATGTTGGAATAAAGCACACTATAAATAATTGAATTTTCAGCTAGTGCTATTTCCCTTATTCACCACCAGGCTTCTGAGTACATTTGTTCCCATGGGTATTTCTAGTTGGCATTGGTTTGTTGTAAGTTTTCTAAAACAAGTTCTCTCTTTTCTATTCAGTTCAGCCAAGCCTGGGCTAGTATTTATGCTAAGAAGTTTTCTTTATTTTATTTTCTTCAGAACCTCAACTATAACTTAGTTTTCTTTCTATTTTATGGTCAGTTTTATTGGATAATGGTAATTTTCATGCAGATAAATAACATGGTCCCATTTCTGTTTACTGTCGTATCATCTCTGTTTTCATGTTCAAAATATTAATGTTTGAAAACACAATCTAATCACCAGGAAAACATCTCAACTTGAATTAAGTTGCTAAGTTTTTTTTTGGAATGGAGCAACCCAAGGGGATTTGGAAACATACAGGGTGGGGCCCTTCTAAAATGCAGGAGGGAAATGAAGCAAATAGCTTTTCTTGTTGCTCTTCAAGGAACAACACACAAATATGTTAGCTTTCTATGAAGTCCAGACAAATTAATAAAACAAAGCCTCCTTAATTCTTTAACCTGGAAATCAGTCTGGGTTTTTTCCTTCCTCCTGCCTTGCCAAATTCATCCAACATTTGTCATCAGTGGAAAACTATAAACAGCTGGATTCTGGTTCTTTCTCTCCAACAAATGGGCCGTTGTGCTCTAGGCTGTTCCGTTCACCTGTAACCTTGAGACTGTCTCTACCCGATTTGCTCCGCTGTAAGAATTGAAAGCACTGTGAGCACTTCACTGCAAAGCACTGTGCTAATATGATGAGATGTGATGTGCTCGTGATAGAAGATGTCAGTTAATAAAAAACTAGAAAATCCGGTGTCCTATACCGAGATGACCTTTCAAAAGTACTGTTGTGGAGCTGGGTGTCAGTGTTGAAACGGGTATTATCCTCTGACATCTGGTAGTGCTCTGCTCTTCTTGATAGTGTTGAAACAGCAGTAGCCATCTCCTTACTCTAACCCAATATTAAGTTGGCCTAAAAAACTGTTGGCATTCCTAGTAAAGGCATTGGGCTCTGTAATGAATGACCAACTATGAAGCAATAAGCCAATTAAAAGTGATATGGTGTATTCAGTCCTATTTTGAATTCTCTGTTACATTTTCTGATACGCTTTCATAATACAGCAAATCGACTCTCCCCACTATTTTCCTCTTGAGCTAACTCATTCATGGATATTAATCACTATTTATTTAGCACTTTGTTGCATTTTTTTAGTCTCAAAGCCCTTTAGCAATGTTTAATTATCAATCTGGAAAGCCACCGTGTCACCCACATTTAGGAAAATTGTGTGAACCAGATGGAAGACTGAACTAAATATTAAAAAGAAAAAAATTCTGATTTCTGCTTCAGAAAGACAGCATGTACAAACTGGAAGTCAAAGCTGGTTCCTGTTAGATATGCATTTACTGAACCTCTGTCATTTAACAGCAAGCCAAAATGTTAACACACACACACACACACACACACACATACATACACACACTTCCATTTTGTTGCAATGGTTAGTAATTAGAATCTAATTATCAACATGGTCTTTTGGGAATCATTTGTCACCTACTGAACCTTTTTTTTCCAGGTGCCCTTCTCTCATTTAATATTTGATGCTTTTAAAGAGAAGGGCTTTGGACAACTAGATCTACTTTAGTCTCTTGGGAGCTTGGTTTTTATTATAATGAAAAGCTCTAAATCTTATACTAATACCAATTCTATTTCTTCCCCCAGACTGGCACTCTTACTGAAGATGGGCTGGACCTCTGGGGGGCTGTCCCAACTGCTGACAACTGGTAGGCACCTTGGTGAAGAAGGAGTGTGTGGTTGGTGAGGGTGCGCTGGTGCTATTCAAACTCTTCCAGTGTTGAGGGATAAATGCCACATAAAATATGCATGATAATTGGCTGGAACCAGCTCCCAATAATTTTAATTTTTTAAAAAATGAAATGAGTTTCTAATTTTAGAGTCAGTCAGGGAAAGTAAGCCTTCAAACTCCACTTGAAAAAATGGAATAGAATAAGGTGGATAATTGAGTTGCTGAATGAATAAAACAGAGGAGCAAAGAATGGAAAGCATGACTGTGTTTAATTAAAAACCACAAAGACTTCCTGGGCAGCTGGTGTGGTGGGGAATCCAGAAAAGAAGACTTCTATCTCTTCCTTTAGAGTTCATGCTCACATGGGACAAAAGGGACAAATGCACCCATCCACCTTTAAAATACAACGCAGGCTGTGAAAAGTATTCCCATTAAGGCATAGAAATCAGAACAGAGAAGAAGCAATACTAATTGCTTTATAAAATACACAGTCCTGGTTTTTATAATAACACAGTGGATGAAAGGTAGAAATTAATTTGGAAAATGAGTAGATTAAGAAAAACCACCCGAAGGAGACAGCATTTAAGACAGGTTTTAAAGGGTTGTATGGCTAGAATCTTTTCAGGCATGGGCTAAAAGCTTGCACTAGGGGGGCAAGAGGGCAATCACAGAGATGCTACTCCAGAACAGAGCTAGAGAGGAAGGAGTGTCCCTCCCCAGGAAGTGCCCCAGAGTTTTTCAATCCCCTCTTACAAGGCTGAGACCTGCCTTCTTAATCTGAGTGAGAGGCCTCTGCTCCTACCAGTGGCTGAGGCTGCTGTCATAGAATGCGTCATGGTGGGACCCCTCAAGATGGTGACAGGGCCAGATGCAACACTGGCACATAGTAGCAATAGGCAGGCAGTGCAATATTGCAGAAGATCCTTGGTCTGGGCCTCAGCATATTACCTGGACTCTAGCCTCCTGTCTCTTTGCTGTTGGCTGATTAGATGCTTGGGCCATCCTTTGTCCAGACAGGCAGGGCCTGTATTGGTCAGAGTCATAAAAGGGAAAAGGATGTTTGCAGTTTCCACCCAGCCTCTCTCTCTGTTGGCCCTAGTACTCTGAAAATTTTGGAAGAATGGAAGCAACCAGATACCATGACTATTTAGCTCTAAGATTGGAGGCAGAAGGTAAGGAAGCCAGTTGACGATCAAAGAGGAAAATGAACTTTAGAGGCTGGACGTCCTTGCCAGGAGTTTCAGGAAATAGGGGCAAAACCAAGGAGCAGAGAGAAATATTTGAGCCCATGCATGCTTTCACTGAAGGGAAAAGAACCCACTGGGCAAGCTTCCTTTTTATTCCCACTACCTCCTTGGCCTATAGACATCTTGCCTGGGTTGTGGCCAGCTCTGGGGACTTTGCAGGAATCTGCTCTGAACCTTACCAAAATGTGCTTTCCTGCCACACTGCCACATGAGGGCAGGTTAAGTAATCTGACAAAAGTCCCTGTGATTCTATATACTGCAATTATAGTGTCGATTGGCCAGTGGCACACTGTTGGAAAGGAAATTCACAACCATCTCAAAGGAGAGTTTCATGAAGAAAAGTCTGCAGGCAGACTACTCCAATTAGAAAATAATAAAGCCACATGATCTGATGCTGGCAAACTCCCCAAGAAATCAAGGGCAGGGCAATCCCTATGCAAGTATAGAAATAGCAAGAAGTTTAACTTGGCTCTAGGGAAACTGCATAAAAGACACTAGTAAAAGTAGACTCTGTAAAGTAATGTACAACCATAGCAGACAGAGACTTGAATACCAGGCTCAGGAGTATGGACTTAATCATACAGGACGTGGGGAGCAACAAAGATTTTCAGGATAGAGGTTCATTATCATTGAAGCTCTATGTTAGTAAGATTTAAAGGGCAGTGTGCACAGTGATTTCGTTGAATCCCTTAACTTATTAATCATCTTCTCTGCCAGTTTTCAGGAAGTCCACAGCTTTGCCTCAGGCCGGGCTCTTCCATGGAGCCCACTGTGTGCAGCCATGGCCAGCTGCCACTCTCTGGTTCTTCTGGACGGGGCCATCCAGGGAGACCCTCTGGACCTCAAGATGTTCGAGGGCACCGCCTGGGTAAGGTGATAGTTTCTTGCTTCAACTGAATGAGGAGCACTTGAAATCCTTACCTGGAATGCTAACACTTTTCTACTGTAACTTTGGTTGAAACCCGGACAAGATTCCTAGTAATGCACAAATGAATGTCTGATCCTATCTATTTATATTTCCCAACCTCTGTACCAAAGAACTCTGTTAATGAGTCAGCATGAAATAGGGTTTCAGGATCAAATGAATTGCTGTTTAAACAAGGTTACATAGATTTCTTGACTGTAAGATTTCTTTAATATATTATAGGTTACTGTGAAGACTCAAGAGAAACCATGAGATGCCACATTTACCAAATCTACTTGATCACAGAAACCTTATTGACAGGCCAAACCATGTTTTGGAGAAAAATATTTTTTAAAACACCCACAGGGAAACAGTAGGGTAAACTAATGCTGTCCATCATAGTAGCCACTTACCACTTATGGCTAATGAGCTTTTGAAATGTGGCTATGCAACTGAGGAACTAAATTTTCATTTTATTTATTGTAATTTAAATTGAAGTCTAAGTAGATATGAGTGGTTGGTAGCTAATTTCTTAGACAGCATAAGTCTATATACCAAATCGGAGAGCTCTCAGTCCAACCAGTTCACTTTCCTGACCTGAGTGTAAATGGCAGTTGAAGATCATAAACCCATCCTGGCAGCTCCTATGACAAGGTGTGTCACCGTTCTCTAGGTGTGTGGCCCCAAATTCAGACATTGAGGCTCCTAGTCTGTAGCTCACCTGTGCATTTGAGATAAAAAAGTGTCCGTGATGGACTTGTGGTGAGCCTAGAGACTATTATCCTAACAGGACCCTGTGTAAAGTGCACAACAAATGGAAGGTATTCATTGATGAAATATTTACTTATATTTTGTTACACTCCAAAAATTCTTCTAAAGCTATTTAGAATGGTCTATCAAACATAGGACAGCATTATAAACAGACTTGTAAAGAAATGGAAATAAAAGATTGTGGAGATATAAAATACATCTCACAAAAGGTTACTTGAAAGATATACAGTAGAAAAACTGTTGCTTCCTAGAGGCCAAAGCAAGAGGAAGGAATAATCCTGATACATAGGGACGTTTCTGATACCAGTAAGTTATAATTAGAGTATTTGTTTTGCAGAAATGTTTGACACCAAGACAAAAAATGTACCCACTTTTCTAGATCTTAATAGAGAGGAATCAGTATAATTATTATAATTATTATAAATAATGTCTTACCAGCATCATTAGGGTTGACACAATAATGAACTGCACAGGGCCGTTATTACTGTATGGGACTTTGATCCTGATTTTTGTACTGTTCCCTTTTCCATCAGAGGAGTGTTGAGCTATCTGCACAAATGACAGACAAGTTAGGGTCTTGTGTGGGAACATAAATCTTTAGTAGTGGCTCTGAACAGAACTGTTTTTAAGAACAGTTATATCCACCCCAAACAAAGCATAAAAGTGCAAGATTATTCATTGAGTTTAAAGCTGGGTTAGAAGCGGCCTTGAGTTAAACATCTCTTGGTAGTCAGGAACCCTTCACTACACAGAAGGGGAACTAAAAAAGTCCTTATAGACTGTAAGAATTTTAGCTAGCACCAGAAGGGATGTTAGAGTATTTTTCAAAAGCAACTGAGGTCTAGAAAAATGAAGTGATGTTCTTAAAATTAAATAAACAAGTGACAGAGTGGAGACCAACTGTTGTGTCCTGTTTTCTGACCTCTATTTACTATTTATGTAAATAGTATCTGACTGCTTTTCCCATATAGTAGGTTAATGTTAGTTTTTCAGGGGGTATGACTAATACTGTTATAATAGCCAAAGAATACAAACCGTTTTAAAATATGCCTTCTAGTTTGCTGGCAGCTAATGTACTAGCTCTCCAGCTGACCAATTAGGCTAGTGGCATTGATATAGCATAAGAGGTAGTCCGTTATTTGTCTCCAGATCCAATCCTAACTCACCTGAGAACTAATGGGCTCAGCTCTGCTAGAGAGCAGGTCTCCACATAAGCCCTTCTTCAATTACTGGAGATACCATTTAGGAAGAGCCATTGGCCTGTAGCTCATTCTTCTTCCATCCATTACTACTTAAAATGTAGTCACAATATTTCTGGCTTTTTGACATTCTAGAATAAGGCCCTTTAATGTAAATCAACACAATTGAAATTTGACAACGACAGTATTAAAACAATTGGTCTAGAAGAGAAAATATGTGTTAAAGGCTTTGAAAAGATTAAAGTTCTATGCAAATGAGAAAATTTTATTTTATACTATTTTTTCTCTAAGGGATCTTCTTAAATTTTTTTTAACTTTAAAACAGATAATGGAAGAGTGCAATGTCACCTACTGCAAGTTTAGGATGTCAGACTCAAACATAATACTAAAACCAGGACCAAAAGCTAGTCAGGTATGTTTACTTCTTTAAATCATATTGCTCTTTCCCCTTCAAACTAATGAAACTCTCTGGACTTTCACAGTTTTTAATATTCCTATTATTTTGCCTTATCCTAACAGCGTCCATAGTTGGTATGTTCACTCCTTCATTCCTGAATATATCCATTAATTTATTCAACACTCACTGAGTACTTATATATGCTAGAGCACTGTCCTAGGTGCTAAGGGGTGGAGTGTTTTCAAAGCCAGACATGTTGGGCTCTGTGTTAGAGGAGTACATGGAAAAAAAATCAATAGCGGTACAAAGAAGAATAATACAATGTGCCAAGTGCTATAATACAGCTACAGACAGAGCTGCAGGAGCCCAGAGCTGGGAGTGAATGCTGTTTCTAGGACAGAGAAGCAGCGCAAAGGAGGGGTAACCCGTGGGCTTGGCCTGGAGGTTGATTTTTCCAGGCAGCCAAGGGAAAGGGCCTTGCCGACCAGGACACTTGATGAGGAAATCGCCTTCAAGGCAGCCAGAAAAAAACGTGTTGTGACAAGCACACCACTTCATGATGCCCCTGAGCTCATTGCAGAGGAGAGCCTATTCGTTGGTACGCATCTGCTAAATCTCACTTAAAAGCTCCATAAATGTCTTTTTTTTGGTCCACCCGCAGAGTCCCGTGGAAACCATCACCATCTTGCGCCAGTTTCCATTCTCGTCCAGCCTGCAGAGGATGTCTGCAGTGGCTCAGCTGGCAGGCGACAGTCACTTCCATGTCTACATGAAGGGTGCCCCGGAGATGTTGGCCCAGTTCTGCAGACCTGAAACAGGTACTGACGCATTTCTCTTTCAGGAGCCAAAGTATTTTTAAAGTTCAAACACATGAAACAAACAAGCCTACGTCAATACATGGGGAGGTGGTTGTCTTCCCAGCAGGTGGGAAGTGGGACTGGCAGATTTGATAAGGCAGACATGATCATTTCAAGGCAAAGAATCAGCGAGTAATCACCCAGCCGTGGTTCAGTCAGAAAAGCCCTACCACAGTGGAGTGTCACCGGCACAGTTGTGAAGTGAGCATCAGGGGCCAGGATAGGAGGCTACGCAGGGCTCCGAGAACCAGGGTCGGGGAGAGTGAGGAGCATCTGGAAGAGGAAAGCAAAGACACAGGCTGTGACACTAGAGTAAATTTTACAGAAGAGGTGTCCGGTCACCTCCTGGGGAGCTCGGCACTTAAAGGGCTCAGAGACATCAGTGGCAGGAGAATGTAGAAAAGATGAATCTTTTAGGAAAAAAGGAGTGTTTAAATTAGATGGTCTTACAGCAAGATAATTGATCATTTTCGCAGCCATTTCATCTTCCTGGGCCAGATTTTGAGCTGATTTGTGTTGTTTCTAAGTCTTACAAATACAGTCTATGCATCCTCTAAGCAGCAGCCTAGATTTATAGGAATACAATCGCATTCAAATGAGTTCATTTGGATAAAATTGGCCTTTTTTCTTCTGACTTTCATCTATATTCTCATTATGATAACTGACATCCATCGACTTGTGCACCAAATTTTTGATTTGGCAAATGATAGCTTTAACTTCTCTCTCTAGTTGGAGTCTTTTGTACCATAGAAGTGCTCCCTTTTGAACTGGTGTTTCAGATTCTTTGGGTGTAATCCCAGCAGTGGCATCACTGGATCAAAAGGCAGTTCCATTTTTAGTTTTTTGAGGATATTCCATACTGTCTTCTATAGTGGCTGCAGAGCATCAGGAGGGAAATCAGAACAGTTGTAATGGAACAACAATAAAAAGTGAAATAAAAAGAAAAGAAATGTCCTCTTTCTTCCGACTTTGATCTCTTTAGCTCCCATCAACTCTATTCTTGACAGATTGATGACCTATACTTTGTTCTTTTTTTCTTTTTTGCCAGAAATGTATCTTTTTGGCATCTTAACTGGGAACTATTGCCCTTGCTATATCAGGTTTGGGTGTTACTTTCCACCTCTTATTCTTCTGGTAGTTCTTCCAATTCTTCCTATTGCTCTGAAGTCTAACCCATGAAATATGCTAATATTATCTTTAGTGACTCCACCCTTGTACTTAAGAAATAGAGAGGTAAGAGTTCCTTGAGTAGAGTGGGTACATAGAGAACCACAACTCCCTCATTTTATGGATAGTAAAATGGAGGTACAAAAGAGAGACTTGACATGCCCAAAGTCAGAAAACTAGTTGGTAGTAAAATGCAGGCTAGAACTCAGGTGTTTTGCTACTTAAACCACCATACCTCCCATCATACTGTGCTCTTTCTAATACCTTTTTTAGGCATACTGTAAACCATAAAAATTATATTCATATACTAAGATTAGTTATGATTAACCATGTCAAAATATGCAAATGTTGGCATGTGTCATCCATTTTCTAAAGTGGAGATTGACAAACATTTCTGAGAAGAGCCATATAATAAATAATTTAGGCTTTATGGGCCACAAGGTGTCTGTCATCCCTGCCATTGTGGTCTGAAAGCAACCCCAGATAAAGTTTCAATAAAACTCTATTTACAAAAATACACAATATGCTAGACTTGGCCTGTAGTTTGCTGACCCCTGACCTAGAGGATTGGTACTTCCCTCATTTCATCCAAATAGACAGGGTCCTGAAGTCTGTTCTTACTGAACCCACCCAGTGTAGTTGACACCCAGCTGAGGACCAGAACATCTTTGGCATTCATTTTGGTCGGAGTAATAAGAACACTGATGAAGTTGTTAATGGCTTTTAACTGAAGCTGTGGTTTTTCTTTTAAAGCAGTTTTATAGAATGAAAGTTAAAACAAGGTACAGTAACTGCACACCAGAGTCTTTCTTAGGAGTTGGGTGACCTTCTGTGTAGCCTTACGTTTACCTCGCACTTCTCTTTGGACAGTGCCTAAGGATTTCCCACAGGAACTGAGAAATTACACAATGCAAGGCTTTCGTGTCATTGCCCTTGCCCATAAAGCATTAAGCATTGGGGAGCTTTCAGAAGTGGAGAGTTTATCCAGGTAAGAAACTCGGAAATCAGCTCTACGGGAATGGAGTGAAGGAGCCCTGGGAATGATGGATGGATGGATAGCTCAAATCATGAAGAGTCAATGAATGAAGAGTCAATCTCACCTAGTTCCCTAATTCAGAGATAGCTATCTGTGAGCCCCACTGGTAAGGACTTAATTGGGCCACAATGCTGGTTAATGATGATGATTAAGAATGAATGAGGATGATGGTTAAGATCTCCTATCTCCCAACTTCCAGATGCTAATGAGTTCTCTCTCTCCTAAATTCCCTTATCCCACCAAAAGTGACCAACACTTCTTCAACTTTGGAACACTATGTGGCTAACTGACTTGGGAGGCCTACATACAAAGAGGAAGGAGACAGTGGGCACCTTGAAAATCCTCCAAAATCTTTAGACTTGACTTCTTTCCAGGCTCGATAATATACCTCCCTCAGATGGTAATGAGTGCAAACCAAGTTCCTTATATAAAATAGAATTCAGTATCTTTAATTATGTTAAGGGGATGAATAGTCCTCATTAGAGGCTAATCTGTAGGTTATTTTTCCTTTTAATGTTTCTCAATTTTTAAAGGCTGTTTTAAAATTGTTTATAAAAAGGAAGTAGAAAAATACTGTAAAAAATGAATAATGAATCATCCATGCATCAGTTATCTTTGATGTTGTACTGCTGATTGAGATACTTGTATATAAAATGATCTCTACATAAAATATGGATATTTTTGGTATTTACAATGTAAGTCCATCTACTCTGATATAATTAGTAGTCATTTTCCCTTTCTTATAGTGCCAGTATCCCCTATCTTTAAAATGTAGGGTTGGATGCTCTCTAAGGAGCCTTTTCAGTCACAACATTTTAATTTTCTAAATAGAATCACAAAGCTCATTTTGAAATATATGAATGGCACTCTCAGATTCCACATTCAAGGTGTTAGCTATTCCTGAGCAAGCATAAAGACCCATCACACTCAGGATTTTATAATTTTTCAAGATTCAAATTTTAATCACAAACATTCAGATCACAAACATAAGAATATTTATGTAGCTGGATATGGAGTATAGCCACCACCCAGCTGCACATACAAATGCAGCTGGGATGTTATTATTTTAAAGCCACTAGTGAGAAAGGCATTATAAATACAAGGTCTGTCCCAAAAGTACCAAGCCAATGTCAATATAATTAGAACAGTTTGTGTGGCTGATATTTTTGGGACAGACCTTATATACTTTTTTTTTTTTTTTGTAAAAATGAGGATTAAATGTGCTACATTTCTAACCATCTCAGGTTTTCTAAGAGAATATCACAAGCCTGTTGTGCTTCTTGGAATTTAGTTACTGTTTTCAACCAGGGTAAAGAAATATGGTTTTGATATTCTTTAGAATCAGATTATATTTAGCAAAGTATTTCAATTAGAAAATTAAAAAAATAAAAACTTCCATCAGAAAAGGAAGTAGGAGAACTTTGTGAGATTAAAAAAAAAAAAAAACCTAAAAAGTAGAAGAAATATTCTATCAAGATTTCCCCTTCCATTGGTTTAGCAAACTTCTACTGAGCTTGACTATGTGAGATGCTCTTTGAGGCACTGAGGACTCAGAAGTGAATAAAATAAAACTCTTGTCCTCCTGAGCTTACATTCTAATTGGGGAAATAGGTAATAAGATAAATCTATACAATATTGTTAAGTAGTGATAAATGCCCCGAAGGAAAAAAACAAAGCAAGTTGAAAGGACTGAAAACTGAAGGTCTGTCCCAAAAGTATCGATCCAATGTCAATGTAACATGGCCAATACTTTCAGAACAGACCTCCATATACTACAGAAGACAGCATTTTACATGGGGTGGTCAGGGAGGTCCTTTGAGGAGGTCACTGTTGAGCAGAGATTTGGGTAAAGTAAGGGAGCAAAGAATGCATCTATCCAGAGAGGGGAAAAGCATTGCAGACAATGGAAACAAGTGGCACAAAGGCCCTGAGAGAGGCATTTGCTGGAAAAATGGAATCACTAAAGGCCACAGTGTCCGAAATGGTGAATGAGGGAAATAGTTATAAAAATAGAGATGAAAACCAGAATAAATTGGTGAGATTTTTGAATCTTTTCTTAGTACAAGTTAATGAGAAAATGTTGCTCCTCCAATTTATAATGGAAATTCATGAAGTTAAATGATGAGATTTTAACAAGTGCTATATTAAGGCACATTTTAAAAATAATGTTTTCTGAGATGACTAAGGCAGGATGTATATCTGATTACCTGAGTATTCACCAAAGTACCTAATATATAATCTAAAATAAAGTAGTTATTTAGTGAATGGACTTTTGAATGAAATATGTAGCAATTTAGACTCTATTCCAAAGAGTAATGTTCACATTCAACTGTGAATTATATATCCAAGCCTCCAATTTTCAAATCCTGAAAGCTGTTCAAATCCTTGGCTGGTATGTACTGGGGCTTACAGACGGAAGCTGAAATTAATGACCCCATATTCAACTATTACTATGGTATCCTGCATGTAGCATGCACTTAATAAATGTGTAATAAGCTGGTTATTACAAGCTCAAAAAAGGTCTTGTAAATAAAGACTCATAAATAATTAACACAAGTTTTAAAACCAACAGATGAGTTGCAAGATAAGAATATTGTTTAAAAAAAAAACAAGGAGTTGAAAACTAGAAGGAGCTAAAAGATATAAAAATGGTGTCTGCCTCTGAAAAGAAGGGTGGAATGAAGAAGACATAGTCTTTTGGTTTTTATTTTAAGCTTTTAACATTTTTTTTAATTCATTAAACTTGGACATATCTTACATTGATAAAACTTAGAAATTTTAAAAAGGAGAAATGAGTCCAACTCTTGAGACTATATAAATAAGCTTTAATATTGATTTTCCTGAATCTAAAGAGAGAATGTGGAGTCAGAGTTAACATTTCTGGGACTTCTCATCATGGAGAATCGCTTGAAAAAGGGAACCAAAGCAGTCCTGAAGGAACTAAGTGAGGCCCGCATCAGGACTGTGATGATTACTGGTAAGTATGTGTTTCTGGAGGCCTGGTCTGATCATTTGAATGTGTCCCAGGCACAAGAAAAATACCATGTGAGCTGAGTGAGTTTACGTTACTGGGGCAGAAAGAAAGATGCTTCACTGTCAAGTTTGTTACCCTGTGGTCCCGTTATCCAGAAATGTGTAGTTCCCCCAACACCACCACGAGTTTTGGAGCCAGGAGACATATCTCATTGTTTTTGTCTAATGCCCACTCCTGCTATCCAGTAAGCACACTGCTAACAGGCTCACAGTAAAGGCTTAAACACAAGAATGGATGTGTTTTCATCAATAACCTCAGGAAGACCTCTGTGTAAAGGTTGTGAGTCTCATCTGGACTGTAGTGTAGGACAGTGGGGCATGCCTGGCCCAGGACTAAGTGTTCTTTTCTCTGCTTAACTAGAACCCAGATCCCAAGGGTGGTTTGATGCTATCAGATTGGGTCATACTACCTTCACCACCAAGAGCTGTCAGTCACTGAGGATTAATTATAAAGCAATGATGCTAAATGGCAAGAGGGAAATGCAGATAAGACAGTTGACCACTAGGTGCAGACAGGCCAAGGAGAGGATGAATAAATATGAAATAAGGCAAAAAGACGTAAATGTCCCCCAAGAACGTCAACAAAGTAGTCTGGACAGTCAGGAGAGGGGAAGCTCAATCCTGAGAGGTGTGTATGTAAAGCCAATTGACTTTCTTTGTTATCTAGGTGACAACCTGCAAACAGCCATTACTGTTGCAAAGAATTCTGGAATGATCCCTCGAGAGAACCAAGTGATCCTTGTGGAAGCCAGTGAACCAAAAGAATTCATTCCTGCCTCCGTGACCTGGCAGCTGGTAGAGAGCCCGGAGTATGGACCAGGGAAGAATGTGAGCAAATGTTAAAAGGCCCCTTCGTGGCTGAGCTGATAAGGAGCTGGCCCTGGGCAGCCTTCTCTTAGCATCACTCGTCATCACAGTAATAATATTCATATCTATCCAGAGCTTTACAGTTTGCAAAAACGATTGGCATTTTCACCAGCACTTAGCCCCGGCTGGATATAGATATCACCTGGAAAATGATTAAGCTTCCAATACCAAAGCTCTGCCAATTAAATAACCTCTGGGCTGGGGCTAGCATCAGCCCTTCCTTTGGAGTTTCCAATGTTCAGTCATAGTTGAGAACCACTAATTTACATCCATAATTCCCATTTAATCCTCATAGGCACCCTATATAGTTGAGTAAGCTATTCATTTTATAAATGAGAGCACTGAGGCCTAGGGAGGTAAATTTGTCCAAGACATACAACTGGAAAGTTGCAGAGCAGATGATCTCTTTGATTTGATCAAAGGTCTATTTGATTCCACTCAAATCATGGTCATTTAGATTGTGCTGTACCTGTGACATGCAGTTAACAGGTGTCAGCTTTTCTCCAAAGTAAGCTCCCTGTGTAGGTGTGACAAGGCAGCTTTTCCACATGAAGAGAATGGTTGCAGCCTGACATCCTATCACTAAATGCATCACCTCTGTCTTTGTGTCAATTCAAACAGATGGTCCTACAGGTGACAAATCACAAAAGTGCTCTTTCCTAGGCTGACCAGTCCTTTGGGTTGTTAAGTATACAAACTGCACAACTGTCCAGGGTGGTCCCATCCCTCCCCTGTGAAGAGGTGCCTTAACGTGGTTCAAACACCCCTTTGCGTGGGCTGTGAAAGTGACAACTCTATACGTTCAGCAGAATTCAACATCATTTTGTGTTGCCTCACTTTCACTGGGTGATTGAAACTTAGGTCCTCACTAATTTTTAACTGTCTGCCACCCCACCAATTCATGAATGTAATCCCTTAACTGGCATTTTAGTGTTGCTGCAAGAAATCATATGACAGTCTCAGGTTTCCTCCTCTTCTACGTCTCCCTCCCACTACACTTTCTTCCCACCCACCCCTCAATTTCTAGTAAAAAAAGGAACACTGTACTTGTCTTAAGTGGAATGCTTCAGAGCATGTTTTTTTGTTGGTTGTTTCATGGGGGTTGGAAGGAGGTGCACTTTGCCTTCCAATTTGACACATCAAAACTTTTTTTTGAGACCTGGCTGGTGGCACAGTGGATAAAGCACCAGCCTGCGAACCCAAAGGTCGCTGGTTCGATTCCTCAGCCAGGGCACATAACCAGGTTGCAAGCCAGGTCTCCAGCCAGGTCCATAGCCGGAGGCAGGTGAAAAAGGCAACGATACATTGATGTCTCTCTTCCTCTCTGCCTCTCTCCCATCCCCTCTCTCTAAAAATAATAAAGTCTTTTAAAAAAACAAACAAAAAAAAACACATTTTTTCCTTCCAAGTGCAATGCTTTCCCTAAGATGAATTTCCCAAATGAATAAAATGTTATCCCCTCTTATACTACTTGAATTTGAGTCCTACATAAATGTAAGGCCCTCTGAGAAAATCACATGAAAAAACCATTATCACCGATTTTCATGATGAGTGCATGTACGCTCATCAGATGCCCTTCTGTGAGGCTGGAACATAGTGACGGGGGACATGGACAGGTGAAAGTCAGGAGGAAAAGGGTTTCAGAAAAGGAGTTGGGCGCCAGAGGGAGATAGGTTTCCTGCTGGGTTGGGGAGAGGTCAGGAGCTAAAAGAAGTCTGATAAAAGAGTGTGCTTATTTCATAGTGAAGGCTGCCAAATCATTTTTATAAGATGGAGTCATAAGTGATCTTGGGAAATAAAAGGTTGCATGATGAATGCCCCTGTTCTTCCTGCAGTCACTAATTGGTACCTGAGAAAAGAATTGGCCTTGGTAGAATGGCATCACGCATATTATCTCCCAGGATAGGATCCAGAGCACCGTGTTGTCAAAGTATCACATGTTCATATGTCATTTTGGGAGACATCCTGGGTGTTTTCTTCATATAAGTCTAAGTTGCATGGGTAAATGACCCTTTATGTGTTTGCTAGCCCTCAACATGGTTATGAACTATGAATGTGATTCCTTCCAGAAAACATAGGAAAGCAAAGGGATCCTGTAAGAGCCTAGAGCTATACAGAAATGATGCCTTTTGTTTTAGGAAACCTACATTAATATTGGAAACAGTTCAGTGCCTGCTGGAGAAAAAGGGAGCTGTTACCATTTTGCAATGAATGGGAAATCATACCAAGTGCTATTTCAACATTTCAACAGCTTGCTTCCCAAAGTGAGTACTGGAGAAATGAAGTGTTGTGTTTTCCTCCGCAGATTAGTGAGGCATAAAAGGGGCAGAGAGCAGTGAAGCTGACATCACGATGAGTATCTCTGAGTTAGAGTTATAGAATAAACCTCCCCAGAGGGTCGTTTCCCTTCTGAAGTCTCCTGGTGCTGCCCACACACACCTGGTCCTGTGCTCTCGCTCATGGTCTCTGCTTCAGTGTTAGAGTCCTGGTACCACCTGTTGCCCCATTGCTAGTCCAACCCAGTTTCCCTCCTTCCTCCTTCCTCCTTCCCCAGAGGGAAGAACCTCAGGATAGCTCCAAACATGTTTCTGTTTTGTGGGTCAGCTCTTCTCTGAACTACAGCGGAGGGAACAAAGGCCCCATGGTTTATTTTCAGAATCATTTGTTATCTTGTCCTGTGTGTGTCTAGTTTAAAGTGGGGCCATGCAGGGTTGTGCTGTCAGCATGCAGGAGATAAATGGAGCACACGCTGGGGCAGCAGCACTCTGTTTGCCATGGCTTGTGAATTCTGTCATCTTACCACTCACGGACTGTTGAATCTAGACCCCAAAGGCTTCCAGTTCCTCGTTGCAGGGATGGGAAAGATGAGAGTCAGAGAGGTGAGTTGCTTGTTGAAGGTTTGCCCAGCTAATTGGGACAGAGCCGAGAACAGAAGCTTTCTTTTCAACCCCGGATGTACTGCTCATTTCTCCGTCTGTGCTTTGGATATGAAGACAGGTTTAGTAAAAGGAACTGCATTTCCTTAAGCATTTTTATCCCATATGCTCTGCTGCTTTTCAGTTATTATTATTAAGTAGAGGTTATCCCATCTTGGGAAAATGGCCTGAAGAGAAGTAATAGAGTTGTGATTGAGGACTGAGAGTGAAAGTTATGTATTAAAGCATTAAATCCTATTATTCCCTTCCCTGACATTTGGTCTAATGACCCACTACCCAATGCTATATTCAAACCGTGGCCAGAGGTAATTTTTCAGGGCTGTTCTTTATTTTTAAATGTTCCTTTTTTCCTCCCTCATCTTATTGCAGTAATCATTTTTCTCTTTAGATTCTGGTGAATGGAACCATTTTTGCAAGGATGTCTCCTGGGCAAAAATCAAGCCTTATTGAAGAATTTCAGAAATTAAAGTAAGTGTTATTGCATGAAAGGATAGTGCATTTGTTACCTACTGTGTAACAAATTACCCCAAAACCTAGTGGCTAGAATAACACTGTTTATTGTTTTGCAATTCTGTGGGTCAGGTATCCAGATGTGTTTGGCTGACTCTCCTGGCTCCAGGTCTTTCTCAAAGCCGTAATCAGGCATTGGCCAGACCTGCAGTCATCCCAGTGCTCAAGGCCGGAAGGATCTGTCACCAGCCTCACTCATAGGTTGCTGGTAGGACTCAGTTTCTTATGGGTGGTTGGACTAAGAGTCTGTTTTCCACTAGCTGTTGGACAGAAGCCATCATGGGTCATTTCACAAGGAAGCTCACAGTGTGGCAGCTGGCTTCCATAACAGTAAGCAAAGAAGAATATTCAGAGAGAGAGAGAAAGAGAGATCACCACTTCTTATATCTTCAGCTCAGAAATGACATCTCATCATTTTCGCTGTATTCTCTTCCTTAGAAGCAAGTCACTAGGTCTGGCCTACACTCAAAGAAGGACGTGGCACAACATCACAAGTACCAGGAGGTGGGAATCCCTGAGGACTGTTTTAGAAGCTTCCTGCCCCAGAGAGCATTCATTCTGCGGCCCACACAGGGCCTGTCTTAGAGGAAGGTTTCCTGCTTGATGTAGAGAATAGAAATAGGAGGGGCTCCTATACCTTAGAATGGGAAAAATGGGAAAGTATGCAAGGTGGTACTTGGAACTACTTGAGGTGTGTTCATTAGAAGATACATGAGTAATTTCAGGTCTTCCAGGAAAGAGGTTAATGACATTCACCTCTGGCCCTGGCAGAGGTATAGAGGCCAAAGTGGGGGGAAAAAGTCCTTTCTTACCTTTACCTCCTTCAAAAATACAGATGACCATGTCATGTCAGAATAAAGTGGCTCTTCTTGAGACCAAACCTGCTTATTACTTGCTGAGAACGTTACAGTGTCTGGGCTGTGCATTTCTGTAAAATGAAATGGAACAAAGAGCAGGGAAGCGTTAGACAATTGCTGATAAGTAGTAGGTAAACTCAGGAGACTGCCTTTTCCTATTATTTTTTGTTGCCTAAGCATTCTTGGGGGAGTTTCAAAAACTGCTTAGTGACTCCCGTAATGCCTTGAGTCTGGGTTAGCAACCAGTGTCTAAAATGACTATTCACTTATGTGGTCATTATATAATATTATCTCTTTTTTACTCCAAGATGCATCAAAACTATGTGTATCTACCTCTGTGAGGTTTGTTAAACTATTTCCCAAGTGTTTATCATCATGGCATCTACACTCACAACTCTCAGCACCAGCCGGCACCCAAAACATGGATGGAGTAGGTCACGTCTGCGCATGAGGTTCTGTGGCAAATGTTGTGCTTATGACTGCATCCTTAACCTTCTTGGTTTTGGAGGGTATAATCAAGCAGGACTTCATTTTTTAAAGATCTTAGTCATTATTTTCAGAGAGAAGGGCAAGGAAGGAGGAAGGAAGGGAGAGAAACATCAATGTGTGGTTGCTTTTCATCTGCCTCCAGCTACAGACCTGGCTGGAGACCTGGCCTGCAACCTGGTTATGTGCTCTGGCTGGGAATCAAACCAGCAACCTTTGGGTTTGCAGGCCAGGGCCTGAGCCACCAGCCAGGGCAAGCAGGGCTTTTTATAAACATGTGTGATCATCTTTGTGGATGTCCCTGCCATATCACTATCATTTCTAAGACAAAACTTAAATAATACAATCGCCTTATTTCTCTAGGATTTTCCTGAAGTCTGATTCCACATGTCTTCAGATCTCTTTTTCTCACATATACACACACACCCACACACAAACATCACACATGAGTTAGTTATGGTGGAAATCATTCAAGTGAGATCTTTTTATTTATTTTTCTTATCCTTTTACCTACAGTTATTATGTGGGCATGTGTGGAGATGGAGCCAATGACTGTGGGGTGAGTAGAAACTACTTCTACTAACTTAGGCAGTTCATTAATATTCCTTTTGAGGACCTCACAGTCCCCAGGGGTCTGTCTCTTCTCCCTTCTGCTAACAATCACTTGATTAGTTTGCTGTTTATAGTCAACGCTACCTAAGTGTGGGTTGGAAGTGGAGAGAAGAGGAATAATAAAGACAAAGGAAAGCTACTTAGACTCCCCTATTTCAGACTCAGAGGAACTTTTTGAGACTAGCTGGTTTAAATCTCTCATGTTACCTATAAGAAAATTAATCCAGGGAAGTGAATTTTCTTTCTTTCTTTCTTTTTTAACCTGAAGTCACACAACTGATAAAATCATAGTAAAGGAAAAGTTGAAACTATTGACTGAAGTTTTTGAATTATATATAAATTATATTATTCCAGCCAAACTTCTGGTTAGTTTTTCTAAAGTTGATTCTATCCCCACATTTTTACACTTGGTGAAATTGTGTGTGTTACATGCAGTTGAGCCAGCTCTGACTGTTGGTGACCCTATAAATATGTGATGCCCACAATATCCTTTTCTCAGTAGCCCTGCTCAACTCCTGGACAGTCATGTTTATGCCTTCTTTTATGGAGTCAATTTATCTCATAGTTGTCTTCCTCTTTTCCTGCTGCTTTCTATTTTCCTAGCATTATTTTCTTTTCAAAAGAGCCTTGCCTTCTTATGATGTGCTTAAAATAGGACAGCTTCAGTTTTGTCATTTTTGTCTCTAGTAAAGTTTCAGGCTTAATTTGCTTTTGGACCCACTTGTTCATCTTTCTGGCAGTCCAGGGTACCTGTAGAGCTCTCCCCTACCCTCATATTTCAAATGAAACAACTTTTTATCAGCTTTCTTCACTGTCCAACTGTTGTGTCTGTACGTCGTAGTAACTGGGCATATGAGTATATGGAGGTTCTTAACCTTGGTCTCTAATAACACATCTTCATTCTTAGTCATCTTTCCTGATTCTTCCATTGCTGCCCTTCTGAGTCTCAGACTTCTCTAGATCTGTTTGCTGTAATCTTCATATAACTTGATGACCAAAGAAAAGCAAAATATTTAACAATTTCAATGAGTTACCAGACCAAACCATTCCGTTGATGTATACCACAGCAAAATCTAAATTAAGTGATTCTCAGCAGATTTCTTCTCATACATAGTAGGAAACAGTACATGTTTTATAATCTAAATCTTAAAGATATGGTTGAAACAATACCTTGAAGATTTATGTACATAAGAAAATATTTTAGTAGCTAACATGTGGGACAAGAAATGATGGGATTGCTTTGTATTTCCAAAGGATAGTAGATACTTAAGATTTGGGTATTTATTTTATTTCCTTTTTAAATGCTTTCTTAAAAGTTCTGTGCAAAACTGTGTTCATACTTGGAGATCTAGTGTGAATTTTTTATGTTATACTTCACAAGGAGCTAATTTTTAGTTCACTCTTCAAAACTTAGAATGAGTACCCATTCCCATTAGTTATGTGGAGCTTAGAACCAAACAAAAAAATCAAGAGCTAAAAAGGGTAGAGCCTCTGCCTCTAAAGAGTTCATTGTCTTGTTGGGGAAAGAATCATGCACAAAAATAACCCTAATATAAAATAGGTGTTACTAAATTATACGTTAGAGATGTAAAATATTAAGAGAAAAACAAGGAAGAAGGAAATATTTTAATATTTAATGACTATGAATTCAGTATGTACTGGTCATATTAACCAGGTACTTTATACTTTGTAGTTCTACAGAACTGCAGAAGCACAAAATCTTATTTTATGCCCATACAACTCCCATAAACTCAAGGACTTGCTGACCTTCCAATTTGTCACTGCCTGTTCTTTGCACTTTCTAAAAAGGCTTTAGTTTTTGTTTTTTTTTAATTATTTTTATGTGATATATTTTACAACTATTCTTAGGAAGACAATGTTTCCCTTTTTCAATCATAGTTGACATTCAATATTACTTTATATTAGTTTCAGGCATACAACCCAGTGATTAGACATTTATATAATGCACGAAGTGATCCCCTAATAATTCTAGTAACCATTTGACACCATATTTTTATTACAATATTACATTACAATATTTTTAACTCTTCCCTATGCTGTGCTTTACATCCCCATGACTGTTTTGTAACTACTAACTGGTACATCTTAATCCCTTTACTGTTTTCAACCAGCCCCTCAACCCCCTCCAATCTGACAACCATCAGTTTGTTCTCTGTGTCTATGAGTCTGTTTCTGTGAATAGTTTTCAGTCTTGATGAGACATGAATTAGCCTTCATTTTAATGAGCAACACATATACTGGTATGAGTCATTGACAAGTGTGATCGAGTTCCTGCATCCAGTGAAGATGCTGTATGCTCCATATTTCACCCTAGAAGTTAGCTGGGTGGCCTGGTCAGAAAGACTATGGAATGGTGGGGATTGGCTATCTTTTCCTATTGTTCATCAGGATGACTTGCTAAGTGTAAGATCTATAATAATGAAGGTTCCCAACAAATGCCTTCTAAATGCTGCCATCTTTTTAATAGATTTCTTAAATGACTGCTTCCATTTTTTATTATAACTATATCCCTAGTCAACACACAGATATGCATACACACACTTCACTCTTTGACTGTTGTTTAGTTGGTGCCTCTTTAGTGGGTGACTTTTTGGATCAGAGGAGAAAGGGTATTCCACCCAGGTGGAGGGACAACATAATCAGACCCAGGGTTGGAAGGGTGCCATGTTATAAAACTCTACAATGTGAAAAATAGCCTCATGGTATTTGAATAGTTAGAGCCTGGCCTGAGGAGTCATGGGTGTAACACAGACTTATCATTCCAGGCTTTGAAAATGGCTCATGCGGGCATTTCCTTGTCAGAACAGGAGGCATCCGTGGCCTCTCCTTTCACCTCCAAAACAGCCAACATCGAGTGTGTGCCTCAGCTCATCAAGTAAGCCATTTCTTTCCCTCCCACCCCCATGGCTGATGGGTGCATTGTCTGGCTCTGAACAGAATTCAACTACAATTTAGTGGTAATTGTTGCAACAGAAGCATGGGTAAAGTACTACTGGAGCACCTAGTAAGGGAGACATGAGTGCTACTTGAGAATGCTGGTAAAAGCCACACAAAAAAAATACCTTTTGCTGAGCCTTAAATGATAAATGACTGTGTCATGTGGACAGTTGAAAGCGAAAGTTGGTATTTAAAAAGTAATTGCCTTTTTTCTTTTCTTAGGCACTTAGTGGAACCTTTCAGCAGTTGACAAAGGGTGAAAAAGCAGGAAGGGACCATCCTATCAGATATCTTCCCCAAATACTGTCATGTCTTCAAAATATAAATTAGTGAACATCCAAAATGATTGCATAAAAGACTTTTACCATTTATTGGCAATAGTTAGGAAAGAAGAAAGAATCAAAACTATTTTCCCAATGTAGCTTTCTTACTTCCACTCAACTCTCATTTCATTTCATTTCTTTTTTTTTTTTTTTTTTTTTAAGATTTTATTTATTACTTCTAGAGAGATGAAAGGAGAGAGAGAAACATCAATGTATGGTTGCCTTTCATCTGCCTCCAGCTATGGACCTGGCTAGAGACCTGGCTTGCAACATGGTTATGTGCCCTGGCTGGGGAATCAAACCAGTGACATTTGTGTTTGCAGGCTGGCACCTTATCCACTGTGCTATCAGCCAGGGCTCATTTCTTTTCTTTAAAATAAAATTTATTGTTGTTTAGTTAGGGTTGTCCCAATTTTTTCCCCACTACTGTTCCTTACTAAGTGAAATAAACCAGTTTGGCAAAACACAAATACCATATGATCTTACCTATAAGTGGAACATAATGAACAAAATGAACAAACAAGCAGAATAGATCCACTCTTGTTTCTGGTGTTGTCTTCACTCATATTTTAAGTACAGTTAAAAATGATACTATATTCTCAATATTTTTATCATAAGTCCTAGTTCCCTGTTGTTTCCTATAACATTGTGGGGCAACTTTGGGCCATCTTCACAGCCAGTGGTCTGGAAGACATCATCAAATCTTGAGAGTTATACAATAAAAACAACCATGAGGTTCTCTGGCATGACCTTTGGTGCATCTGAATGGGCAGGTACTGGCGGGAATCACTGGCTGAAAGGTGCCAGGCTAGAAATCCCATGCGCCCATCTGGCTGCATGTCAGGGAGACAGCTTGACACATCTTCATGAACCCTAGGTGGCTGCACCTGTGTCCTTCCATACCCTCAAACACCGTCACCTCCCCTGCCTACAAAGCACTCCTCTCCCTAACTTCCTGCTTCTAAGGACCATGTAGCTCTTATCGTTCCTCATCCAGGGTCAGAAGTTCAGAGTACTTTTTACTTTTTCCTCCTCTTCACTCCTAGCCAATCAGGCATTATGTTTTACTGCTTTTGGAGACTCTTTTCAAGCCTTTTTCTTACTCTCTCTACTGTCTCACCCTCACTCTGGTCCATGTTATGGTGACTGCACAGTAAGAGTGCCCAGACCCCTCACCTTGCTTGTGCTTTCCATTATCCTCACAGCCCCTGGGGTTCTTTTTAAATATTATACTTAGAATATGGGGGATTAGGAATAAGACAGGCTTGCATTGGAGGACTTATATTTTACTGAAGAACATAGGTAGATGTAGATATAATAATAAACAAAAAGAGTGAGAGGTGCTCAGTAAATTAACTAAATAAAGTCACACCCAACAATACAGGAACTTTCCCAGTAGTTCAGTGTGATACCTTCAGCCAGAGGGACAGCTTCAGCAGGGAAATTGCATCTTGAAGGATATTTGTGAACAGAAAGGAGCCGGGAGCAGATTCCAGGTGGGGAAGTGGAGAGCCATATGTAGAAATGAGGTTTTCAGTTGGCAGGTGCGGGGGCCCAGTAGTCCACCTGGGCTGGAGGGATTTTCGTATGAGAGCAGTGGACGTGCAACTGCGGCACCAGGTGTGGAGACTGCGTGGGGGCTTTGCACAGAATGCCTGTTTGGTCCATCCAAAAGGCAGTGGTATCTGAACTGCAGATGCTCTTCCTTACACATGTGGCCTGATGCATTTATGGATGTCATACACTGTTTTAAATTGCACATCATGATGTAAGATTTCTCTAGTGGCAGATGGTTTAGTGATACTTTAGGAGAGAAACTCTTTGCTTTTATAGTTCAAAGACTGACAAAAATTAGATGTGGTTCAGCTCCGCTAGGCTCATTGTACCCTTGCTCTCCTTGATGAATTCTTATTCTAGGGGAAGCACCCTCCAGAGGGGCGATGGGGTACAGTTTTAGATGCGTAGGCCCAGATTCCTGAGTTTTCATTTTTATCATTTGAGACATTTGTTACAGCTCGAGTCCTTTAGGGCAATAACCATGCCTTATTCATTTCTGTATTATTGTGCCTCGCACTAAACTGGATACATCAGAGCATTCGATTACTGTTTGTGAAATGCATAAATAATGAGTGAGTGACTTAAAATTCATACTCATTAGAAATAGCAGTCATTCTGGAGGTCCAGGCAGACATTCTTTGTTCTTTACTTAGACTGGCTTTTTGCACTTTCCTTTGAATCTGCATCTTATTTTTTAATTAAATTTTTTTTTTTTTTTTTTTGGTAAATGTACCCAGCAGCAGAAAAAGGATAAAACGACAGGTTTATCTCAAAAGATGATCCAGGCTTCACACACTGGCCCCCTCAGCTTGTTTTCTGCTCCTTCCTCCGAGTTGAAAACAAATGGTGGTGCCTCATAGCCTAGTGGAAAATATCTGCCCACAACATTGTAGCCCATCTTCCACCTGAGCTTTCTCAGTTGCCTGAGGCAAGGTGGTTATTATTTAGCTTCTCCTGTCCCTGTTCCATAGACAAAGTGTCTGAGCCTTGCAGTGTGCGCATCACTGGGACCAGAAACAAAGAGCGTGTGAGCTGCCTCCTGGTGGATTCACTTCTGCTGGACAAGAGGGGGCTGTAGGAGGGGTTATTTGCCGAGTTCCCACCCCTCGATCTCTCTACTCCCTCCCCTTGTCTCCTGTAGCCTGTCATAATTTATCACCCAGCCAGGACCCAGTCAGAGGAGCAACAGCTCAAACAATTTTTTAAAGGGGGGAATGGAATATTTACTTTTTAAGCTGCAATTTTTACTGTTTGTTGCCTTTATCTTCTTTGATCTTCACACCAGCTCAGATTAGCACCTTTGGTTTTTCCTGGTGTATTGGAGCCAACAAAACCCATTTCATCCCAAATATTGAAGTTCCATCTGCACTTCCTAAAATCTGAGAGCACCTGTCCTTCAGCTTTAGGTCTCTAAGGAACTCTAAGCACACACAGTTCAGTTCTCAGGAAGCAAGTGCTGTTAGGATGTTATGAGTCACACCCAAGTCAATGCTTGACATTTTTCAGCTTATCATAATGTACTGTGTTTATAATGTACCTGTCAATCTTCTTAATACACTAAAGCTTGTTGAAAATAAAGACCAAGCCTGAGTTATTGATATACTCCATAACTGTTATCAGAATTCTGGCACCCCATAAACCCTAAATAAAGGTGAGTGTATAAACTAATGAGTAAGGTAATGATTAAAAGAGAGAATGAATGAATGAGTAATTAAATAAATAACTGAGAGATAAATCAGTGGTTAAGTGAATGGATGTCAATAGGCTATTAAAAATGAAACTCCTTGTGAAATAGAAATGAGAATGGGAGATGTATATCATACATAACCAGTTATTGTTTTTTTTCTTAAACAGAGAAGGCCGAGCTGCTCTGGTTTCATCCTTTGGGGTATTTAAATACTTGACCATGTATGGCATAATCCAGTTTATTGGCACATCACTGCTCTATTGGGTATGAATCAAAATAATTCTTTCTAGTTCTAATTGCATTTATATCCCTGGTTTGTTCTTTGGGGTTCAGCTCCTACACAGGATACAGTGTTTTATAAATAAATGACATTTCTCAAAATAGATGTCTACAAACTGGGAACTTGGTATAACTATGTGTGAAATATGGAGTTAGAGATAAATAGATGTGTCTCCATTTTCTAGGAGTATTGTTTTTCTCTAGGTAACTTGAGACATTTGACCTCTTCAAGCCTCTATTTCTTCATTGGATTAAGAAGAAAACTTCAGAGCAGCCTAAATATAACTCAGCAGGAAATGGATCATTCACCAACTGTGGAATATTTTTGGCAAAAAACTAAAAGGGGATAAAAAGAAAGAGACGTTGAATTTAACTTTGAAGGATTCAAAAGCTAGGAAAATGTCCATACTGGAGCTTTACTTCTGAATCTTTCCAGAACTTAAACATTTAGACATGTTATTACTAAAGGATTAGCAGTTCTTTAATTTTTTTTAAGACTTTAAAATTAAATGATCAAAATGAACACTTAAGAATTAATTAGCTATATGGAAGAAATATGTTTAGATTGAAAGTACACTGTATTAATTCACTTGTTCTACAGTAAAAATGATCCAGCAGGAGCAGGAACCATGTCAGGAGGTAATTAACTTCTGCTTTTCTAAGATATTTGAGAGGTAAATGAGAGGGCTATAGGTTCCTAGCAGCTGGTGAGCTATTACTAGCAAGGTTCACACAGAGAAGGTTAAGGGGCAACCAGATGTGTAGTAACAAGACTGGGATTGGGAGTCAGGAAACCTAGGTGCAAGTTCTGCCTCTATCACTGAGAACAAATTAGGTCTTGCCCTAAGCCAAGCCTTTACCTATCTTTGCAAAGTTAGGCAGGCTGACTCCCAAAGCTCTCTCTAATGCTGTTCTATGTAAGCTGCTCCTAGGATACTGAGGAATCATTTTCATCTTCTGAAAAATAGGAGAGCAGAACTTGAATTTCGAAGTCCTCATTGAAAGAACTGAAACCATGGTCTACTCTGAAGCCATTCATTCTCATGGTCTAGACCTAAATAAGAATGTCCCCAAGGACCTGCAACCTGGAAAGTTCTGGGCCTTGGGTTCACTCTCCAACAGGCAGAAATGGTTTGCATTTGCCTCTCTCTACAATTCTCAGAGCCAGATTATAATTTAGTGCTCATTCAACTACTAGGTAGCAGATACGTAAACAGACCTGGCTGCAAAAATGTATTGTAAGGCAGGTTCCTAGAGAGTAGCAATACCTTGACTTTTCTATTTTAATGTTTCAACTCTATAAATGTGAACACAAAAGAAGTCCTATGTCTACACCAACGTAGAAAGGCTACGTTGTACCAGACTGAAGTCTGCAGTACACTTACTTGAGCTAAGAGCACTTGTTCAATTTGTGAAAGTGAATGGGATTTCAAGAGAACTATGGTGGAAACTCAGTCTAGGGATAAAGATGGAGAGAAACGCCTGGTCAGAGATTCAATCCTCTGACTTTAAATTTTGTTTGAAATTCCCAGAGAAACTTTTGGACTTCAATGCTTATGTTAAGAAATTCAATCATTCAGGCTAACACAATAGCTGCCATAACTACTATGCCCAGTAAGAGGACTGATCCTCACTGCTAGCATGGGATGAGGTTAAACACTGGGAAAATAATGATCTGGTTTCATTCTCCCCAATAAGATGCAAAACCTAAGGTAAGCCATTGTCTTCCTAAAGTGGAGAGAAAAAATAATAGCTGCTTCTTGACTATTTACAAAAAGAGTGTTAAAAATGCTAAAATGGCAGAAGGAATGCTTATATCTACTTTTGTTTCCTTTTCAGCAACTACAACTCTTTGGGAATTACCAGTATCTCATGCAAGATGTAGCCATTACTTTGATGGTCTGTTTAACAAGTAAGCTCTTTAGCAAAGTAAACTGTATTTATCCATGAAATTCTAGAAGTGTTTACACAAATAAGAGCTTCAGAGAAAGATGCACCTTAACTACTAGAATCTCATTTCTGATGAATTATTTTTAAAGTGGTGTGGGGAGAAAATTGAGACTTGAAGTCCTCAGACTTGGCAGTGAAGTATCCTGAAAGCAAATAGGTTTTAGCCTCATAAAAATTTCGGTGTATTCTGAATTTTTTGTAGGTTTGTGCCTTGTGCATAGAAAAATGTACAAGAAACCTAGAAAGGGAAATCTTTAAAACCCAAAGGTCACTTTCCATTATTTGACTATGCTTCATGTTGACATGAAACCAGATTTTTGCGAAGTCTTTGCCATGTGAGGACAAATGCTAGCATTTCATTCTCATGAAATTTTCTCAAAAGCAAGGGGGTAGCTGACAGCAGCTGTTGCTCATTTCCTTCCTTGCTGATGACACTGATAGAGTATTTCCTATCAAAGCACTCAGGTTTGATACTAACTCTTAATAAGTGAGAAAGGTGACTGCCTCAACAGAAAGTAAAGAAAAAGAATGACGTCATCTTTTCCCCTTGTTCAACAATGAAAGTGTTTTTGAAAAATAACTGACAAAACATCAGGCAGTGCAGAATATTAATAACCATGAGAATTTCATGTTGAATCATAAAACATGAAACTGATATTGGAGTCATTTATTATATCAACCCAATAACAAAATTTTACCAGTATCAGAGACGTAAGTAACATCAGTTTTGATTCTTAGGGTTGAAATATTTTTTCATAGCCCATTAAAATATTATTCCCATTCACATGACTGAGTAATTTTGAATCAATGATATTACTCTGCAGTATTGGATATTTTTAAGTAATTTGCATGATTACCTGTGAATACGGGCAATGATGCTAGAAAGGATCTAGAACACTAGAAAGTTCCAAGAGCTAAGTAACAGTAGCATGAAAGTGAAGGCCATGGTCATCCTTCACCATTCCCTATCTCTGTGACCTTTGAGAAATTATTTATAAAACAAATAATTTCCTGATAGGAAGTGTCCCTATGGTGTTCTAAGGATCAGATAAAATCATACATGTGAAGTGTGTAGCACAATGCACCACACCCTCTGAGCATTCATTGCAAAACTAACGATATTACCACATGTTTTTACTACATGTTTTTTCTTGTTGTGCAATGATGCGAACTTGGTGAGCCCTTGAAAAGTACTTGACCGTGAACAAGTAAACTGTTTGATTAGGAATCCAGAACAATGGGTGGTGGTCTTAGCCTTGCCTCAGAATGCAAGATGACCTTGAGAAAATTATTTTGAGCTTTTGCACACTTAATTTCGCGACATTGGTTATAAATTGGGCTCCTGAGGCAGTGGGTGTACTTTACTTTTTCTCATGGCAATAGCCTGTTGATCTTTCTACCAATTGGCCCGTTAGTCTCTCAGCTCAGAATAGGCTCAGTGGCAAAGCTGGAATAATTCAAGTCAGGATTATTGTTACCAGTGGGAGAAAAAACTTCAGAGGGGTCATAGAGCAGGAGCATAGTGTTCTGTCAGAATGGCAGCACTTTATCCAAATACCCTTCCACAAATGTGTAGCTGGTTCAGTAGATGGGCTGGGCTCAAGGTATGTTGGTGAAATTGAGAAATGGAGTCAAGAAACAGCTATTTTTTCGTCAGGTTTTACCCTCTGCCTTTAGAAACTGTTGCTTTCCCATCCCTACAAGTTCAGTTATCCTACGGGAGATCAAACCTGGTCAATTCCAGGGTTTTAAATGATCTCATCTTTAGTGATGGAACATCCACACATTATAAATGAACATTTTGTGTTTTCGTCTTATTCAAAGCTTTGCTTCCCCTGAGTGAAGCCTGACCGATGGCTCGGAGCAAACAATAGGCAAGGAGGCCATGAACTCTGCTTTCCTTGTAATGGTCTCTACTTCCCTACATGCAAACCCTGCTTCGGGGAACCTGAGAGCGACAAGAGCAATACACGTTTTACTTGAGGGGGAGTGTTGGAGTTCTCCCCTGTCAAGTGGCCTCTGCTATGGCAAGCGTGTTAAATTCAGGTCATTTTCGGGGCCCATTGATGAGTTCTTGGGTTCTTCAGAGAATTCCTGTGGATTGGTCTGGGCTAGCCCTCTCCCAGACACAGTGGTGCTCCCTCTCTCTCTGACTCCTCAGGATTCCTTTCAGCAACTGCCTTCCAGTGGTACATACTGCAAAGTTTTTAGAGTCAGACAGGCTCTCACCCCAGCAGACTGCCCCATTGGGCAGATTCCTCCCAAGACACCTATAGTTTAGTTCATTCTCACAGCTTCTACTTGACCTGCAAGATATTAATAGTAGGTGTATAGTTTGCTCTTACTGTTGCCCTCTCTTTTTTCCCTCTGATATTGCAACAGGGCAATGAGGAAACCAAATCTCTACCTCAAAACTACATAAAGTCTCTCATAGAGTGCTTCTAATGACCCTCACTTATGTGGGTGGGGTGATGCAGAAAAACAAAGCTCTTGCTGCTCCAACAAGTTCCCTTAAATCTCTTGATAATCCTTATAGCTTTCTCTTATATAGTCTGTATATAGGTAATTGTGTGTGGTGGGGAGGTGGGCATGCTCACAGATGAAGGACCAGTAAGGATCTCTGAGTAGGTACTATGGAGATACGGCAACAGGTCTGCCTTTACATTATATTAGCACTTAACTTTCATTGTCCTCAAATGCCAAGCTCGGCAAAATTCCTCAGACAAAAGCCCCATTCAACATCCTCTTAGACACATTCATCTTCTACTATTTGTTAGGTATGTAGGTGCCTGGTGCATAAAAAGGCTGGTCACTGAAATTCAGAGTTTAGGGGGAGAATTCACATACATGAATGAATTAAATGCAAATCTAAAGTAATGCCAGGAAATAAAAAGTTCAGAAAAAGGAGAGATTGCATCTGATAATCTAGGTTAGGGAGGAGACAGCAATGGAAAAAAGAGACCTCCTAAGGTTGGCTTCATGGAAGAGGTAGCATTTGCACCAAAGTAGGAAGAATGGATTGATTTCAAATATATTTTACTAAGAGAAGGGAATTTTGAATAGAAGAAATAGAGAGAGCCAATAAATATGGAGTGTGAATTTTTCTATTTGAACATACTGTAGAACATTTGAAAAGAAATATTGAGATAAAATTTGAAAGGTGGGTTGAGTCAGATTATAGTATCTTGACTACCAGGCTGAGAACTGTGAATAGTCATCTACAGACATTAGGAGTCATTGATGATTAAATGATCAATTGTAAAATTATTCTCACTGAGGCCTTTAAATTTCTGAGTTCCTAGGTTATGGCTTTGGCCTCAAGCTTGAGTTAGTATGAGACAAACACAATACCATTACATAATAAATTTATTTATTTGCTTATCTGCACATATCCTGCCTTGTTCCCACAAGATTGTAAGGCAACATACAAAGGCACCTAATAAAACAAAAGTAGGTTGACAATTGCCTTGTGACATTCCATTGAGTTAATAAAACTACTATAATAATTATGTAATAACCTGCATGCTTTTTTCCATATGTGTAACTGTAAACCTACTTTTGCCCACCCCTGTGTATTGAAGGAAAAATCAGGGAGAAAAGAAAGATGACATCAGGGAAGTCAGTTAAGAAAATGCATGCCTTGAAGTCCACTCGTCTGAAATAGATCTAGAAGCCATCTTGAAAGGGATTTGTCCTTGCTGCATCTTTGTTCTCTTCAATAAAACTCACTCAAATTAGATCTAAAAAATAGAGGAAGGGGGATGTTTCAGAATACGATTCTCAAAAAAAAAAAGAAAGAAAGAAAAAAAATCTGAGACCAGAAATTCAGAAGTGCCTGGCTTTTGAAGGGCTAAAACATTTAGGATGGCTTTCTTTATTTCCAAGAGACCATCTTGTTTTTTTCTTTCTATTTTTACTCTTTTCATCTCACTTCTGCTCATTCACCTGGCAAATGATTCTAAATGGTGACTCTGTTGAATCTCTACAACCTTTCTGCTTGTCTTCCCAAAGCTAATTAGCTTAGCCTCTAAGTATCTTATTTGCAAATCTCTTAAAGAGAAAATTAATTGACCTAATTTGTGTCAGATGCCTACTTTTAAGACAGTCATTTCTGTGACGAAGATAGGGTCAATGACTCCTAACATTTTCTAGGTTTTGATCCCCTTGGAGAATCTGATGGAAACTATAAATTTTTTTTTTACTTAAAAATTCATGACATACACTAAAAATTTTGCATGTAATTTAGATGAGTTCATGAACCTCCTGAAACATGACTTACATGACTTTAAAAGTATCTAATATGAAATAAGCCAACTATTTAGGAGAAGCATGCCAAATGATGCAGAACAATGAAAATACTTTGATAATAGGAATTAAAGCTAAGTCCTCCCATACCACAGAGCTTGTGTTGGGCCCAGTAAGGTACAGAGAGTGGGATGAGACAGGCTGTCTTCCCTCAGGAAGCTCACAGTCTGCTGAGTGCATATGTGAACAGCTGAATTTAATGCAAGACATCATTACCTGTGTGGCAATTGAGTGATATGCTTCGGAAACTTAGAGGAGGTAATAATTAATTCTAAATAAAATTTAACACTCTACAAGTCTTCATTCCTCTGCGTGCAATCTCATAGCATCATCATGATCATTATCATCACCATCTTAAGGAAGCCTGGACAATTCAAAAAAGTTTTTCTGGCTGCTGAAAACCAATGTTGCTATCCAAGCTTGTATTTCAGGGCCCCTTGTCTTACCATTTTAAATTCCTGAGGGCCACATCACTGCATTATGCAATAGAGCAGAGAACATGGGACTTTAAAGAACATGAACTTACATCACCACTCTGTCACTTACACACTGTAGGTTTTTAAACAAAGGACTCTGCTTTTCTGAACCTCAGTATCTTCACCTATTTTGTATTGCTTTTTGAGGAAACAAGAT
Source organism: Noctilio leporinus (assembly GCA_004026585.1). Classification (NCBI taxonomy): domain Eukaryota; kingdom Metazoa; phylum Chordata; class Mammalia; order Chiroptera; family Noctilionidae; genus Noctilio; species Noctilio leporinus. Next base: position 7,594 of record PVIW01000392.1, on the reverse strand, counting down.
AACATTTATAAAACATGAACATGGCCTTTACAACCTAGTAGAAGTCCTAAAATGGTAGTCATTATTTTTATGTTTTTCTATAGTCAGGTGTACAGATGCCCTGCCAGAAAGTATTAGGAATTTCTAGTATGGAAAAAAAGTTAAAATCAATCAATCAGCTATTGCCCCACTAATGCTGCTTAATGAACTGCCCTGAAAACTAATTGGCTTATAATCTATTGGTTGGTTGTCATTCAGATAATATAGGTGGGCCTGGCTGAGCCATTCTGCTTTAGGGTGTGGATTAGTTGGTCTTGATGCAGGCTGTGGGTTCGATTCAGGTCTGCTCCATGATTTTTATCCTGGGGCCACACTGAATGAACAGACCCAGGCATGTTCTCATTGAATATCACAGAGAGCAGAGCAGACAGCTAGCTCAACTGTGCTAGCAGGCCTCAAACCTCTGGCAACATTTCTTTGGCCAGAGAAAACCACTCAGTGAAACCAAAATTAAGAATGGTAAAGTCTGGTGCAGCCACTATGGAAAACAGTATGGGGTTTCCTTAAAAAACTAAAAATGGAACTGCCTTTTGATCCAGCGATTCCACTACTTGGACTATACCCAAAGAATCCTGAAACACCAATTCATAAGAACCTATGTACACCTATGTTCATAGCGGCATTATTTACAATAGCCAAGTGCTGGAAACAGCCTAAGTGCCCATCAGTGGATGAGTGGATCAAAAAACTTTGGTACATTTACACAATGGAATTCTATATAGCAGAAAGAAAGAAGGAACTCGTACCCTTTGCAACAACATGGATGGAACTGGAGAGTATTATGCTTAGTGAAATAAGCCAGTCAGTGAAGGACAAATATCATATGATCTCACCCATTATGGGACAATAATGAGCAAAGCTAACAACAAGCAAAACAGAACCAAGTATATGAATACAGTGAATAGGCCTTCAGTGGTCAGGGGGACAGGGGTTGGGGGGAGGGGGAGGCAGAGGCAAGGAAGAGGAGCAGCTTAGACAAGAACCTAGTATAAAGGAACCATGGACAACAGGTGGGATTGACTTTGTGGGGAATGGGTGGGTGGGGAGGGGGACAGAGGGGAGCAAAAAGGGGATGGATGTAATACAACAACAATAAAATTAAAAAATAAAAAAGAATGGTAAAGTCTACTCTCTCCTGATGAGGCTAACACTTTAATCTACCTTAGCTTCTGTATGAAGACAAGCCAGAAACTCAATGAGCATCTGAGAAGGGGAAGACCAAAGTGGCAGAAGCCAGAAGCACATATGCAATGACACCTGTTGTCACTACCCACACCTCTTGCCTCTTAGGAACCCTGTGGCCACATTCTACCTTGGGTATTGGAGCACAGAAATAACTCCAAGTGCTGCCTGTGTCTTCTGTCTCCTTGCACACAAAGAACAGTCTCTTTGCACATCTCCTCAGCTCTGCCCACTGCCCACATTGTGTGTGCCTTCCTGTGTGCCCTTCAATGACATCTCACACCAGCTACCTAGACTTAGGCCAGGCTTTACAGGTGTAGGGCACAAACTCAACAAAACTGTCCTCACTTCAGACACCACCTGTAATTTTGGGAGTCCCCATTCCACCTTCTCTTCTGACTAGATGGCTATAAAACTGGTGGTTCCCTATTCTCTTAGACTCAGTAATTCACATCAATAACACAGAACTCAGGAAAGTGCTACATGCATGATTACAATTTTATTGTAGCAGAAGGATACAAATCAGAACCAGCTAACATGGAAGACTTACAGGACAAGATCTGGGAGGGTACCAGAGATGACACTTCCTTGTCCTCTCCCTGGGGAGCTAGTTTGCTTCACGCACATCAGTGTGTGCCAATATGCAGATTATTGCCAGACAAGAAACTCACTTGAGCCCTGGTGTCTAGAGTTTCTATAGGAGTTTTATTACCAAGACATAATTGACTTAATTATTAGACATGAAGTGAACTCAGTCTTCAGCTCCCCTCTTTTCCCTAAATATCAGCCTGGTATCAGGATTCTCAAAGCCCCAATTCTTAATGAGCCAGCTGGTGTTTTTGGCATGACCAGTCCCCATCCTGAGTCATCTCCTTAGCATAAACTCTCTGCAGGCCCACCCACCCTGAGTCATGTTGTTGGCATAAACTGTCAGGGCTCACCCTGAATAAAAAAGATACTCCTATCAACTCAAAAAATTCCAAGGATTTAGAGGATATATCCCAGAAACTGGGGATAAAGACCACCCAAGTTACAAGGGTTTAGGTATAACTGCTCAAGAATCTGAAACAAAGGCCAGACAAAATCTTGATTACACAACCCATTTGTGTCTTCTGTTGGACTTCAAGCTCTTAGAGGGCAGGTGAGATTCCTACTTCTCTGCATATCTCATAGCCATTAGCCCAGCACCCTCCTGGGGAAATATTGCTTAAATTGGTAAAGGTAAAGCCTTATTTATGGAGCTTTAGGATAAATGAGTTGGAAGAGCCTTTGAAGACATTTAGACATTCCAGCATATTCATTTTATATTAATACACAAGAAAGTGAAGGACTGGAAGTTTAACATGATGATCCCAGAACACACATTGGACAAACCGAAAAATTACTTTAGAGTTTTATTATCCCCAACTTAACACCCAATCGCCATCATCCTGCCCCTATGCTCATGAACACAAACCTAATCATGAACACTTTATTTTCTTCCTCACTTCAAGGAAACCAGTGATAAGTTATGAAGAGGGACAAGTTGATAGTTATGAAGGCAAGAACTGAATAAAACATGACTATGATATAAACCTTTAAATGCAATGTATCCAATTTCTGACCTTCCCATGCTTCTTTCCTGCTCTGCCCTAAGAAATACATTACATTTTCAGCAGCCTGTTAGAATGCATGGCTTCTAAAAAGAATGAAGCTACCATAATATATTTTAACACTTATCTGGAAGCAATATATTTTTTAAAGATTTTATTTATTATTTTTCAGAGAGAGGGGAAGGGAGAGAGGGAGAGACATCAACATATGGTTGCCTTTCACCTGCCTCCATCTACAGGAGCTGTCTGGAGACCTGGCTTGCAACCTGGTTATGTTGCCCTGGGAGGGAATTGAACCAGCGACCTTTGGGTTCACAGGCCAGCACCTTATCCACTGTGCCACCAGCCAGGGCTAGTAATACTTTTTTTAATGAGCTCTTTTTCCTAACCAAGTCTAATGTGCTCTAGCAGCTCTCCATTTCCACACACTTCCAGGAGGGAGCAGAATATACCTCTAGCATCTATCCTGGTACACAGAAGGGCTCAGAGAATGTTTGCTAAGTAAGTAGTAGAGTGATTGCCTTAAAAAATATTTCCCCAGTGCCTGAAGATTAGTCTATATACTTCCTTACTATCCTCATCTTAACTCTCCATTTTCCCTTCATCATTGAGAGGCAATAGTACTGCTTATCCATATGGAAGGCCATCTTCTCTTACATACCACTTCTGATCAGTCTGATTGTAGAGGAAGAATTTGCACCATGCAACAAGGTAAATGTCTTAATTAGAGAACTTTTAATACATTACTTTTCATTTCTGGAGGTAAAGCCAAAGCCTGGAAAAAGTATAGCCTGATAGCATTGGATCAGCATTTGCTTTCCTAAATGTAGATGCTCTGTTCCCCTGTACTCCATCTGAGCCTAAGGTAAAACTAAAAATAATACACATTTCACCTTTCCATTTTCAACAATGAAACTGTAACTGGGAAAAATGCATTTCTCTTTCAGTGAGTTCAACTCATGCCTACCCAAGGCTGGCTCCGTACCGCCCCGCAGGACAGCTCCTTTCTCCGCCTTTGTTGCTCTCCATCTTGTTGAATACCTCTTTCACCTGCATTGTGCAGATCTGTGCATTCCTCTCTGTGAAGCAGCAGCCCTGGTACTGTGAGGTCTACCGATATAGGTAATGTTCAGTCTCTTAGTTTTCTTTTCTGAAGGTGCTACAGTAAGTACCCAGTGGCATTGTGCAACTGGGTTTGAACATATACCCTACAGGGTTAACTAGCAAAAGTTGTGTCTCCACACTGCAAAACACCATTGGTGAGCTAAACACGAAATACATTTAATGGGTGGAGCCCTGGGGTGAGTCGTGTGGAATGGGTAGGAAAAGAGCTGTCCATGGGTTGTTAAGGTATAGATCTGACAGCTGGTTGACTGATGGAATGGATTAATTCCCTGAATGTATAGATTAAGGGTGGGTGGACAGTTCTTGTAGAAGGCCAGATAGTAAATCGATTGGGCTTTGTGGACTAGATGGTCTTTGTGGCAGCTGGTCAACTCTGTTGTTGTAGCAAAAAGTAGCTGTAAATAATACATAAACAAGAGGATGTGACTGCACTCCATAAAACCTCATTTACAAAAACAGTTGGTGAGCTGGACTTGGTGTATGGGCTAAAGTCAGCTGGCCTCTGATATATAGGAAGTTTGCTTAAATTCGTTTGAGTTTTTCAAATGAATGTTAAAATTAAAATGTTAGTAGATAGTATTATTATTCTGACTGAATGCTAGACTCAGGGCAAGTCTCTTTACATCCCTGAGCTTTAATTGATTTAACTATAGATTAAGGGTTAAATGAGGAGAACTATGCCATAGTGGTTTAAACATTTTTCTGACAAATCCTGCCTGACCTTCAAAAGGAAAGGCAAGAAAAGTGCTGTTTTTTGGAGCTGGGCTTGTACCACACCCCTGCCCAACTTCATTGTGAATATGAAGGCTTAAAGCTCCAGGAACCAGTGAAAGACAATTTAACAATTGCCAAATGATGTCTAAGGTAGTCATTTAGAACAAAAACTTAGAAATTTAAGTATTACTTGAAATATATGTAATTTTCATTTCAAAACCAGATTTCCCCCAAATTGGAGTACACACAGAGAAGTAAAGTTCCAATTAAATCTGGGAAACAACATGGTGCAGCCAAACAGATGATAGATGGGTAGGCCTGCCTTTATCACTAACTAGCTATGTCCTATTGGTCCTCAACTTTCTTATCTCAGTGTAAGTATATTGGATTAGATACCTTTTAGTATTAAACTCTATAGTTCAGCTCTCCTAGTTTATTTATCTCCCTTGTGTAAAAATGCTTTGTTAACTATTGATTGCTTCATTATTCTATTAAGCAAAAATGAACTGAACATCTCCTATATGCAAAGCATATTTTGAAACCCTAGAGAGTCAAGAATAATAAAATTTAAATCTTGCATTTGAGGTCACAATTGGAAACTAAAATTTATTGATAAGTAATTAGTAGTAAAAAGTATCACGCTGAATAAGAAAGCTGATGGAAACTAATTTGTGGGTTTGCTATTTAAAAAAAATATTGCAAGTAGGTCCTTTAGAGCTGGGAAAGCCTGTATCTTAAATATTTTTCCTGAGCAAATATTATATGACATCAGAATGAGAGGTACTAAGGATTTGTTGTAAATTCGAGTAAAACAAAAATAATAAAACCTGAAGAAAAATCCCTCATTCAAGGAACTCTCATCCCAGGCATGAAAAATAAAAATATATGAATGAATAACTGCAAATTAATGAGCTTAATGCAGCAAGAAGAGGGAAGAATGGGGCACTGATTATACTGGCCAGAAAATGTAAAGATGTTTAAGATAGAGTAATGTTAGAAGGAATAGCATGAATTACCCCAGGGGTGTTCAAATGGTGATATTTGGGGATCAGGAAATATTCCTACATGTTTGGAACATAAGGAACATGGGAAAACTAGCAAAAGAAAGGGCTGGAAAGGCACATTGAGACCAGAATCTGGGGGTCTTTTGGGCCTGCCTTAATTGCCTTAATTAGCAAAATGAGGACATAGACACTCCTAAGGAGAGTGTCATGTTCAGATTCTTAGGAAGAGCCATTGGTTGTATGAGGAGAGTGATTTAGAGTGGGCAGATTCAAAATCAGGACCCAAGTTGTGAGGCTTACTTTAGTCCACAAAAGAGAGAATACACACACACACACACACACACACACACACACACACACACACAATTCATTTACTCTGAATTGAAAGGAATTCCATAGAAAATGCTTATTCAAGCCCTTTCCAAACAGATCACTTGTCCTAAAAGGAACACTGGTCAAAGAGCAATCTTGACCTCTTCTGAATTTTATTTATGCTTTGACATTGCAAGTGGTTTATGTCATGGTGCTTATTGGCTGGAACAGTTTGAAAGCTGAGGTTCTGTGGTAGTGGTAAATGAATTTTTTCCACTACTTGGATAAAAGTGAAATGAGAAGTCTCACACATGCTGGTAATTCTTTTGTAGTGACTGCTTTCTGGACAACCGGAGTGATTTTTCAACAAATACAAGTTTGGAAAGAAATTGGACTGGAAATGCGACTCTGATTCCTGGTTCAGTTTTAAGTTTTGAGAGTACCACACTGTGGCCCATCACCACCATCAACTGTATCACAGTAGCGTTTATCTTTTCCAAGGGAAAGCCATTTCGAAAACCCATCTACACAAACTGTAAGTCTAAAGTTTACAGTTTCATTTTGGATGTTTTTTTTCCACTTTCCTCCCCAGAGTTGCAACTCACTGATGAAGTGATTGGCCAAAAGGGAAACAATTGCATTGATCTGAAATGGAGAACTAAATGGTAATTTTTATAGGTGGTAGAGCCCATGGCAGAAATCTGCTCATTAGCAGGTAAGCACATGCCCTTTCGAAGCCCAGGAGCCCTGCCCTATTGTGAGTGATCAAGAAGGATTTTAAGCACCTACTTAATGTCCAGATATTTTGTAAAAGCCTTTCCCACCAATTCAAATACAACTTGACCTTGTAATAGCTTTATTGCATTGAACAATTTGATCATTCTGTTCATCTCTTTAACCACCAGTGAAGAGGAACATATTTTCATGTTACGAGCCATTTCTTTCTCTCTGAATTTCATTTACATTTTTATTCATTTTTTCCTATTGGATTGCTGTTATATTTCTTATTTTTAAGTATAGCTCTTTATTCCTTTGTGATTTTTTTCTCTGCTTTTATGTATGACTTTTTTTCTCATTGCAAAATCAGATTATCATTTATTTAGCATTTTAAATTTCTACATGTTTTTAAAATCCAATATTTTTAAACCCCTCCAATATTAATTTTGGGATACAATTTGAGGTAGAGATCAAACTTGTTTATTCAACTAGTTTCTAGTTTTCCCAGCAGGTTTTATTATTTAATATTGTTTTTTTCCCTAAGATTATATTTATTATTTTTAAAGAGAGGGGAAGAAGAAGAGGCAGAGAGGGAGAGAGACATCAATATATGGTTGCCTTTCACCTGCCTCTAGCTACAGAGCTGGCTGGAGACCTGGCTTGCAACCTGATTATGTTGCCCTGGGTGGGAATCGAACCTTTGGGTTCACAAGCCAGCACCTTATCCACTGTGCCACCAGCCAGGGCTTATTTAATATTCTTTTTGGTTACTTATTCCTCAACTGATGTAATGAAGCCATTATCATATTTATATGCATATATATTTGTAGTTTTCTCATATGCATAATTTTTAAAAATTTTATTGTTGTTGTATTACATCCATCCCCTTTTTGCTCCCCTCTGTCCCCC